>JARQTJ010000110.1:0-255391 GCA_030142635.1 Trachelus troglodyta | reverse complement strand
ACTTCCAGTACTTCTGAATCTACTTGGCCAGGATTTGCGATATCTAAGTGTTAATATTTTACTTTATTGATTTGATTAATTATTTTAATGTTCCAAACACCTAATTTATTAATATTTCAATTTGAACGTGATTTATTTTCGATATTTTCTACAATTTCAATTCAATTTTTATCTGCTCTATATATTCTGCGAGATTTTGATTCAGTCTTAATTTTATATTTCGAATAAATTTTAAAAGTAAATCAAGATCCAATAATATTTAATAAAAATGGAGGTGCTACACGAGTGTCAAGTCGGCACTGCACTTTCTTAAAAATGTCTCAAAAACGTTTCAACAATAGGCTTTTGCAATAGTTCTTGAGAAGTTCTATAGTTCCCGGTCTCGTTCTAAAAGTTGCCCTGGAAACCAGCGGTGAATTAGCGGAGAATCTCTGCCCGCCAGGCTACACGTTTGTGTTCACGTTTAGCTCGTCTACGACGGGATTCGCTTTATCGACGGAGGCTATGATTACAAAACCCTACTTCCAGGCTCGCCGCTAGGATTGAGGGAAATGATTTTGGTATCGCCTAAAATCATAGCGTTGTTCATCTCCCTACTCATCTCTGATGCATATCTCCAGGGAAGAATATCAATTGCCTACTTACGCGTGGCGCTATCTCTCTTAGGTTGCACGAAGCTTCTTAACCATTTTATGTCTAGATGGTAAAATAGCTCGTACGTGACGCGTGGCGACATCTCACGCAAGTCCTATCAAACTTTCAGAATAATCTAGAAATTAATCGTACTTGAAGTTATACATGATATTCGATAAAATAATTGCATATAGAAAAATTGTACGATATTGCTAAAATAATTTAATCTACTCGTAATATGTTATAGCTCGATGATATATAAAATTTCGAAAAGAAAATCTCAAATTTAATTTTTAGTCACCTAAGGAACATTATAGAATACCGTCCTCAGATTGAAAACCATAACCGAGCATAAAAATCCACCGATTTATTTGGACGGAAATCATAAAACATCTTCACTCCCTTATAAAATTCCACGAATACTCTAAATACGCTGCCATATATCTATACCGGATAATAACACACATATGTACTATTTGTTCATGGTTAAAAAAGAGGGTTAAGTTCCTGACTAAGGCGTCACATCCGTTAATACAGATTTCCAGGTAGTTAATATCTAGGTAAGATTAGTCACTGTTATTTCTACGGAGCGTAGGAAGGGTGTCAGGAAGTCGCCAGATGTAGATAACGCGATATTATCAGCGCGACTGCTTTTATTGACCAAATACTTGAGAAAAAAAAAGTAAGACTTCGATTACCAATTCGAAGAACTAGACACGTATCGGACTATCACGTATTTCATGTTCTCCTGAAAATTTCAATCTCACTAAAAGAAAATCTCCAGAAGTCTATTCCACAAGGATATCTCAAGCCTCTAAAGTATAAAAGACAAAACTTCGCTTTAGTCAAATATAAAAAATTAAGTCCAATGGATAAAAAAAATTCGTTGATACATCTTCCTATTTTATGTAATTCACCACAGATGGCACTGCTAATCATTTTGAAAGCGGAGTATGCGTGTACCAACGTAGCAAAGATGCTGATTATCCTGAACAATTCTATAATGATTTTTAATACCAATTACAAGAGGAAAATATGATCCCCCTGTCAATCAATCGAGATATCCGCATGACAAGAAAAATTGTACTGCGATAACAAGAATTGTTTACAGCTATCTCATTCGCTGTGGAATAGCAAAACATAACGAATATAAGAAATGACGTAACAGTGGCGTCATAGCTTGGACGTTTACCCAGTGCAGTTTTAGATTATAACTAGAAATACCAATATAAGTAGCGCGCTCTATAATAGGACATTAAGTAATGGTTACTATAAACGAAATTTACAGGACTGAATCTATATATCAACACTATACGTAGCAAGTCTGGTATTCGCTTGCTAAGCATTAGTATTCAAAGTGCGAGACTGGTATGACCTCGCGAAGAGAAAATTCGCATAGTATCTCAAACAGGAAGTAGCAAGTGTCTCATGGCAAGAAGAATGTAGCCGTACGTGTATATAAAAAAAAAGACAAAGAAAACAAAAACAGTGAGAAATATAGAATAAAAGTAGCTCAATAAAAGTTCCATTAATAAATCCCAACGCAATACTCTACTGTTCCCTTGAAAATCTATATACAAAAATTATTAATGGTTTTTAAATTTAAAAAATTCACGAGTACATTAGTTAACGTACGAATAAATTTTGTATGCTTCTATACGATATATTTGTTTTATTTTTGGCAGGAACTTTTTACTGTTTCGAATCTTTATGACGCGGCAGCCTACCGCCACGCCGATCACCATAATCACACTAGGCTCTAATCTAAGATCTCTAATCAAGCGAGCGTTGCCAACGTGAAAATAAATTCGCGAGAAAGGTAGTATAATTATAGTAAGGGGCCGCGGCACCGTAAGATGTATTCTGAACTGGCAGCGTCGTCTCCAACGGGACTCGAGAATAGCCGTCGTTTCTTTCTAGTCCTAACGAAGTCGAGCGACATGTTTTACAGGCATGGAGTGTATCAATTTCTTTTAATTAAATTTTCGACACAGGCACCACGTAGAGACTCCACGTCTGACGTACAGTCGGGTCATCGCTTTCCAAAGACTCCAAAACCCTAACGTCTGCAAAAAAAGAATAGAGTTTTTAAAACTAGTAAACTAGTTGTAACAACTCATTAAAATGAATAAAAGACTAAGGAGGACTTGTATTTGAAATGGTGTTTTACCTCCTGTCCTTATGTACTCATCCAATGGTCCCTTAAGAACAGATACCGGTATCGCCATATTCAATCGGGTGTAAAGTGCAGAATTTGAAGACGATATTGCATTGCAAACGATCATTCCTAACATTTCACCAGTTGGCCAACGCACAACTGGACCGCCACTGGTACCACTCTGAACGCAACAAGTTGTTTGTATCATACAGGATAAACATTTGGAGACGTTGCCTCGGGATACAGTTGGTAAGTTCGACGAGAAGAATGGAAAACCTGCGGTAGCAGCGGCATCTCCTGGAGGATATACAAAGTTTTATTGGCAACTTTCAAAATACAATTGGGTTTTTTATTCTACATTGTGAAAGTTAATACCAATAAATTCTGTTAAATTGTTGCTTTAGTATGTTACTAGTTGTTACTGTAATATTTATGTACCTACTCACCACGTTGGACAGGATCAGTGCCAATGGATATATCCACCAGGGTTGGACTAACCTCACCAGGATCAACCTTAAGCACCGCTACGTCGTAGGGTTTCCCATCAGGGGTTCTGTATATTAATCTCGCCCACGTGGAGATTCCCCCACCTTTTCCACAATTGCTACGGTGAAGAACTTTTATCCTGCTGTGTGGTGCCTTTGGAAGTTCAATTTAAGCGCGCCACTTTAATGCGTATTACCACGTCTCTCCATTTATTTTCGGGACTTACCTCCTTGACTACGTGTGAACAAGTCAGGATTGTACCGGTTTTCTTATCCACGAGAATCCCACTACCCCAGCCAGCACCGCATTTTACTACCAAGACACTTTTGTCCAATAAAACTGAAAAGAAGGAATCATTGTTTTTTTTTCAAATTAATTTTATAAGTCAAAGATGTCTTTAATTGTGAAATATAAAGTCCTTCAAGGTTTTTAGATAGACATGGTAATGTTTTAAATATATGTATGGATGTGAAAAGGAAAAAGTACCAGCTAATTTTGAATCCTGCTCCTTGGTATCTTTTTCAATGAGTTCTTGCGTACCATGATTTTCCAAAATTCTTTCTAAACTAGGTTTGAGGTTCGCTACAAAGGTGTAATCTACCCATTCACCACGACACCAACTTAAAGGTGCAATGACCATGCCACACAAAATTTTCTCACTATAAATAGAAGAAAAAGAGACAATTATAAAAAAAAAACCAAAAAAGAAATTCTTAAATACAGTCACTTTATACTACCTATTGTTTCGTATCACATAAACAGGACCTCCCTCACATCCTGGAACAGCATTGGCATCAGTAAGGATCACAGATTTATGTGATCCTATAATATTACTAACAACACCTCTAGCGACAGAATGAATAAACACAGGATTTCCAAAAGGTGTAGCCTGAACTTCAATATTTTGTCCACGTCCTGGAGTGACTAGAATCCTGTGTAGTCTCTCAAGAACCTCTCTAACAGTACTGCCATTACCCTGAATATCCTGAAGTTGCACCAATAAAAATACAGGCAAAAGGATCCTATTCGATTCAGACAATTTATCAAAACTCCAAGTGAGAAAGACATTCTCCAGAGTATCCTTAAGTAAAGGACATTTCCAAGCAGCAACTGCAAATCCTTCAGCCTGGTGAATATCCTGAGGTTCTTCAGGATCACTTGCTCGGTCCTCACTGATTTGAAAATTTAACTGACATGATATATTCTCAGGTATCTCAATGATCTCTCCAGGTGTTAATAGATCCACGAAATTCAAAATACTTGTATTCCTGAATATTGCAGGCTTCATTAAGGATCCATGAGTAAGGATCCAGTTATGATCTATCAGTATTCCTGAGGATCCATAAGACTCACTCAGACGTCCTTCACCATAAGTATAAGAAACAAGAACCCCAGTGGATTCCATTGCTGGTCCTGTTAACAGAAAAAAATAATATTTCATGAAAAAAGATTCTAAATTTCTTTTTTTATTAAATAAACCTATTTACTCTAGTCTACCTATCATCTAGTTAATCATTTTATTCTAATTAATTTTATAGCTCGTCATTGCATCTTTCCACCGTATAAAATTGAAATAGAGTTAACCAATTAAAAACAACATTTGAGTGAAATAAACTAACTCGATTGGTTAACTCTATTTCAACCCTGCATGGTGGAAACATATGCATTGTCCTTAAAATAGTGTTACAGTCTCCATATATCAAAAAATTGATAAATTTGTCCTCAATAAAGATATCGATTATAGCGATAAATTGAAATAGGTTATACAGCAATGCTGTTAACGAATTGTAACAGCCATTACAGTTTACTACAATGGAAAGGCATCAACTGGTACTTTGGAAGATATTGTACGTTTCTGACGACACATTAAAGTGAACGACACAAGCCAATGTTCATTTAATTTATTTTTTTTCCCTCCCTCTTCAATTCAATTATCCGCCACTGACACTGAAGTATACAATTTCAGCGTCGTACAGAAAGCTACGGTCGCCCGAATGAATCCTCAAGGATTTACCAAGAACTCCAGACCCAATTGCTCCGAAGTAAAAATAATTAAAAAACTCGTATGCTACGTGCAGCGCGTCACAGAACGTACGAAGTTGTTAAAAAGATAACTAAAGAAAAAAGTAAATCAAGCTAGAAAACTAAAATTCCAAAAAATTCCAAAAACGTAAACGTACCACGAGTCAAGCTCAAAAATAATCATGAGTCATCGTAACGCACGTGCTACTTGGCAATCTCGTAAGGTACAGTCCAGGATACAATTATGTATCCTCTAATTAAAAGACTGAAATGGGTTAACGACGATCGCAGAGATCGGACGATCACGTGTCTTCTGACGTAATACGCGCCATACTCTATACGTAGCTCAAACATATATTTTTTACTTATTCAAGAATCTTCCATTTATTTATCATGATTATCCCACGTCGTTTAACTTTTTTTATCCTCCGTCGTCACTCCGTTCCAGGGAAAATGACTGGAAGTATTCCATCTGTCAATTTTTCCGTCGTCTTATTCATAAAGATACGAGGAGATCGGTGGAGATGACGGATGATGATTTCGGTCGATTAAAATTTTAAAAAAATTAAACGAGCAATGACTGGATCGTATGATTTCGATGATTTGGTAATTCCGGGAATAACTAATTAGTTTATTAAAAGAGTCTGATTAAATTGATCGAGAGAATTTTGCCAAATACACTGTTAAGCATTATTAAAATGATCTATGATCTCTGATGCTCGAGTACCGATCATGGGACCCATCGTCATTGCCCATGGAGTTTATCTCGTTCGTTACGTCATAAAGATCTTACTGTTCCGTGAAGAATGACCAAGATGAGAATACGGATACGTATAGTACTGATTAATTATATTGAAGAAAATTGACAAAATTGACTGGAAAGGAATTAACGTGGAACGTTGGAATGCTGGAATGATCGGCATCACTTCTTTTAATCGTTACGTCACGATGATCAAGAGATAAATTCGTAGAAATTTAATCCATACGAAGGCCCAGCCTTAATGTCTGGAAAATTTAGTAAGACTAACCAGAAAGTATTAAAAGCACACATAGCAGATCGGATCAGTGATGATGACTCTGATGATCTATGACAATGATAAAATGATCAATTAATGATCTAACGATAATTAAATACGGATGACGAAATTCATAAGAACGATCTGACACTATTATGATGATAACAACAATAAATAATAATTGAATTATAGTAAAATATTAATATATCAGATGCTAATTAAGACTGATCAATCAGGTCAAAAATCATTGATCCAGGTTCGATAGGTCTGGCGCTGATGGAAGTGCAAGGTCAGATATGTAGATCGTAAAGATATAAGGATCGAGAAGAAAAAGAGGAGGAGGAAGTACGGAGGAGATATGGGGGAGGAAGAAGAAGAAGAGCGGTAGGTAGTAGGAAACAAGAGCAAAGCAGAAGAGGCACATCCTTGATCTTGTCAAAGATTAGCAGCTCCAGCAGCCGGTCCAGCGATCGACGTCGAAGATTGCCGGTATATCGCAGCGTTCGTTTTCGTCCTTAAGACTTTGATTCTCGTGAAAACGATTACCGTCGGCAACGCAAAGGGAAACAATAGAATTTAGAAAAAAATGGATTCCAGCAAAAAAATTAAAAATTATTGACAGTTCTTGAATGCTTCGGAAACGAAATTCATACTTCGCTACAGTGATGACAGATTGATACCGGAGTAAATTGTATATAAATAAAATATACGAGGAATGATCTAAACAAGCCGGCCATGATCGGATAGATCTCCTTACGTTACAGTAAGGAATCACGTGCAGTATAAAAAAAATATAGATTTACATACAAGATAAGAGTTGGATTAAAGACGCTCTTGATATAATTCCATTCCTAATATAGCAGCCACTCAGAAATCTTGTATATGATACATAAGAGAAGACATTTTATAGCTGATGGTCTGCCTGGACCAGTTTTTGTCCGATACACGTAGACCGCTTGGCACCAGAACGTAGCGGGATAAATAGAGGGCTAAAAAAAATAAATAAAAATAATTCTTCAGATTAAGCAAAACAGCCGTCGTCGTTCGTGCGTATATCGATCAATATGAGCGAGCCATAACCTAGCGAAAGGAGAGGAGAACGCAGCCCGGACACGTTCGGTACATAAATAAGTAAATGATAGTAATAAAGTAGTAGTAGGATGAAAATAATATTCGAGCAAAAATGCAGCTAAAGAAACCTCGAAGAAGTAGCCATGATGATAGTCAGCGAGCGAGTGGTAACTGTCGAATAACGTCAGCCTTGAGAAGACGCGGAACAAGGCCCGAACGCGGTATTCGGGTGAACTCGGTGAATTCCGTGAAGGTTCGTGAAACTTCGGAAGTCTTCGGGTGAGTTTGGCGGCGCAGCCGATCGGGCCCCAACGTTTATGGTTACCGCGCGACTCGTAACGTGTTGCTGACTTTCTGCAACTTTCCTGGGGCACGATAGGCCATTATCGTATCGCGCCACAATGAGATTCGCAGGTGCGAGGTGAAGCCGATGGCGACGCGAGGACTTGTTTATCTTACCAAGAAATCTTTGGCCGCGCGGCATCTTAACGAACGGAAAAGAAGGAGTAGAGGAGGCACATACGAGCAGCGACGACGTCTACAGGAGGAAGAAATGGGGTAGGAGGAAGGATGCCGATGGCGAAGGCGTCGCTTGTAGGAGGCGACTGCCAGAACTTGCGAAATAATATTGAGAAAAGGAGAGAGGGTTGCACTAGTCTTACCTAACCTGGCCTAACCTCAAAAGAGTATCTCTTCATTGCAATAAGTATAGGAAACTATTATCAGTGAATCCAGACGTATTTACTTGTAACGTGCTAGCACGATTTCTATTAATAGCTTGGAGGGAGTTTAACGTGTCCTACCCACCTCCTGGGCCTGTCAAAACTGGCGCGCGATTTGAAAAAAAGAATGCGTCTGCAATAGACATCGCAAATCCCCAGCTCCAATGACGTTTCTTGGAATCAGAACACTCCGGGAATCTAATTCGACGTTAATGAGATGGAACGCGAGGAATGAAACGTAAGCGTTGCTGTATTAACTTACATAGAAAGCCAGTGTATCATGTGGTAAAGTTTAAAATTGGTTATGTAGTATTCAAAGGGAGAAATCAATCCCACAAGTGCAGAGAGAGGAACAGTGATCGCAGCTATTTCTAGGACCTTGTGCTCCAGATATACATAGATACCAAAGGGAAGAGGAAGAGGAAACAAGAAAACAACTTTGGTAGATTAAATGGAAGCTGTTAAAAAAAGAGTACAGCAACGTTTAGCCATCAGAATGAATGAGAAGTCCCAGCAGCTGCGACTGAGGCTAGTCGCCTAGACAGCGTGGCAGCGACGCCCGAACCGAAATAAAAGACGTCTCGGGGACGCTCCTTGGTCGTTGGCGTCGGTTACGGTACTCTTTGATAAACGTATGTATCTACGTACACGTTGTGTAATGCTGGCTAAAGTCATATAGATACTGAAAATATAAATATATGCTGTGTAATTTCATTTTTGTTTCAGAATTATTAATCTTTAAATACAGTATGGATTGTTTTATTGGATTTTTATTGAGTGTATTTTTTTGAGTTTATTAGGGATGACAAATTAATAGCGACTAACAATGGGTTAACCATTGCTCTACTATAGTAATAGGAGTGGAGACACTCTCTTGCATTGGAGTAAGCGCATTTATTGCAACCGCGCAGTTGCTGCAAGAATGTGGCTACGAAGCCGCCATTGGGCCTTACTCTCTTTCTCTTTATTGAGCTCTAACTCCTCAGCTCGGGCCCTCCTTTCTATATATCTCGTTCCTATCTATTGCTGGAATTGTCATTCCTTGCATACCGCGAAATCTCAATTGGATTAGATATAGACAGTTGATGCAATGCTGGGTAATCTTTTTTTTTTCTTTTTCAAATTACATTGTCATATTTCAAGTTCAACGTAGGTAGGAAAAATTCATCGGTAAATGAACACCTTGTAAAACGTTTCCAGCGAATAGGCACTTATGTTAAAATCACTATACATAGATATAATTTATGTGAACTCGTCTATTTATTGAAAGAGTCATCCGACATTTAAAATATTCGCGAAAAGTCGACTATTTGCACGTGCTAGTATTATGTAAACTATGAATTTTCTTAGTATTGCCTAATCATGGGTATTCGAGTTTCATGAAAAATTTGAAACTTCCTAGTTTCCATGTAATTCTATTTCTGCGTTTTGCGTCTTTCACATAGTTTTTATAACCCGCTGCATCGAACCATAGTTAACTAGAACAACCCCCTGTGGTTTATTTCTTGGTTTTTCTCATCCAGTCTCCAATTTCAATCAACTGAATAGATACTTATTATTATATGATACCACATTCATAAAGCGATCGTGCGATCTTTCATGATGTGCTGGTAGAAGATAACGCGAAATTAGAAGATTAGAGGATTGTCTCAGTGGCTAATGAAACACTGCAGAATTGACGAATCTATTTTTAGAAGTGAAGCATAAAAGTAAACAGATAAACAGAAAGTATATATCCGTCAGCTTAACTCCATATAAAATATATAAGAAACAGTGTAATACAGCTTTATCGATAATTATCATTGACTTAGCTTAGATCGTTATGTACATTTATTTTGAATCTAATTTACTTGTTTATTCGTGACGCAAAGTAAATAATAACCGGATGAGAATTTTATACAGACCCATTATCTCGATTAATATAAGAAGCCACCATTAGCAATTTGGACTCCTCCTGTTCTTTATACCTTCTGAAAAGGACGACTACGTCTCGTCCTAAATCCAAGTGAATGGGAACCCCACAAATTGGGGGGGCACACTCATACCATATGAAATAGCCTGTATATATTTACAAAAATACCAGGGGGTAGTTGAGTTTGACACGTGCAACCCATTTACCGATCCACGTGCCGCAAATTGTCCCCACACAAGTTCTTGGCTTTTACCTAGAGCAAAGCCATATACCTGTCAGACCCATTATAACTACCTGCAGGTCCCATTGTGTGGTTCTTCAGGTCCAGACTTCCATAGCAGGGGCCTTAGGCCAGTTACCAACAAAGGATCTCAGGGACCAACCCGATGATCTTAGCAGAAACAGATTGATCGTCGATGGACCCACAGACGTCATGCCTAAGGAACGTTATGGGGGTGGTGAAAAAATAAAAAAGAGGTCAAGGGGTGAAAGGATCCAGAGAAAAGGAAAAAAAAAATCAAAACTTGACTTGATCATTGACAACTGGCAAAAGCCACAAACGATGATCTAATGAATAGGAGGACACGAGCGTTTCTTTACCCCTGACCCAAACTCCAACCCCCTCTTCCTCCTTATCCTTTACTGGCTACTCGTTACGAAGATTGCAGTGTCTATTTGTACTCCATTGACTGCCTGCCTACCTATCTACCCTGTATTGGTAGGTCGTACACAATTAGGGGTAGGTTGTCAGTTGATGATGAGTAGGAGGAAGTCGGAAAGGAAAGAAGATGCGACTATGGCGAAGGGAGTTGGAACGAGGACGTGAACGCCGGTCGAGTGGTATATTAGACGCCGGACGTCGGGACGCTTCATCCACAAGCTCCTCCGACATCATCCAAGATACGCCAAGAGGTTCCAACCACTAACTCCTCACTTTTACTTACATCTTGGAAATTTCGAGGTTCCGTTCTTACACGGATATTCAATTAAGGTAAGAATATATTACGCGTTGCATTTCACATACTCTCAGTACGTGCCATGAGTGATATTTGACCGTAACAAGGATATACAAGGGATGAAAATTTATAATTTTTAAAGTACCTCGCCTACTTTAGAACGACAGGTCAAAATTATTTTATTTTAACAATTTTAAATTCAACAATTTTTTAATTCGAACGAATCCAACACTCGAATATCCTAACGATTGATTTGGAATTTTAATTGATTGCATTTAAATTCCAAAGTGCATACAGAGCGTGCAACTGACACACGCAGACCTCACAGAACTATCGAAGCATATGGAAAACGTTGTAGGCCGCAACGAAGGAAACTTCGAGATTGACTAAGAAATAAAAGCTGCGTCGACTTACTTCTCGTGTAAACGGAATCGCGTCGCGGCTTTGGCATCCCAAGTATATAGTAGCGTCCAGCTGTCTGCGGGAGACCCGTCCGTTTAATTACAGCTTAATTCGGCTCAATTGCTTTCTTGCCACTACTCCGTGGATGATATCATGAATGCGTACATGCGTGAGGTCGAATTTTCTAAAAGTATCACGGGGTAGAAGGGAGGCGTCGGGACGCTTACCAACACGGATCAGCAAACCCCACTAACATATATACCCATCAGTAAAAACACATACCAAGGACTATCAAGCAAGTAGAGCAGTGCCCTAGACCCTGTACAATAGTCAAGTACCAGTTTGAAAAAAAAATTGCCTCGGTAAATAAAAAATTGTATAATCAATCGAAGTAGATGAAAAATTGTCCACCTCACAGTGGATGAAGAAATGCATAATCAGCCGCAGTAGATAAAGCATATTATAATCAGCCGGTAAAAAAAATTAACCAAAATTTCATTTTATCTTATAAAAACGTAAACACGCCCTAGACCCTACGTTTCGAACTGTGTCACAATATATTCCAATTCCCACGACGCCGAAGTCTTCGGCGTCGACGTCGTGTCTGTTGCGCGTTGATCTTGACCCGAGGGGGACGCGTCAACGTTCTCGATTCGCAGCGTCCTCCTCTTCGTCCGTTCTGACTGTCCTTGTCGATCTAAGGCGTCGACGTGCATACATGCGTCTATCTGATTCCGTAAGTATGCGCAAGGACTTACGAAACAACAAAGGGAATTGCGTCGGGACGCGCAACTCCGGCGTATAAAAAAACCTTCTTCTTTAACGATCCCGAAATATCGTTTGTATCAGGGGTTGAGCGCTTGGACGCTCTGGGATTTCGGCAAGCGTCATTCTGAAACGGCGACAACCCAATTAGCGGCTGCGATACGACTGGTTTCTTTTGGCAGTAAACCAGAAAATCCGTAACTGTATCAATTGAAAGACGTCACTATACGGTATTCTTACGAGGACGCTCGTGCATTCACAGGCGTCGCGACGTTCGACGCCACGAGCTGATCATTCTGAGAAGCGGTTCGCACCGCATGCTCGGCCATTAACCAATACGCTCTTGTCAAGAGGCTTTATATACATATGTGACGTATAGTCTGGTAAAAAAAGAATAGTGAGTACGTGCCCTGACAAGTACAGTAACATGTACAAACATGGCCAGACAATCGACCCTATACTATGAATAGAGAATCGTGAAAATGAAGAAATAAAAAGCGCGAAAGTGCGGTTGATTCAAATAAATCGCGGGAAGATAATTTCAAAATTTCCATCGTAAAGAAAATTCGTTCTGTCGCGTTGTTAAATATTGTTTTTATTTAAAATAAAAATTTTCACTGTACCCATCAAGAGTGAACACTATAATCACCCCCGAACGTCATTTTTCGTATTTTCGATCGTCCAGCCGATGTTACGTTAACCGAGAGCATCCCCACTCTAATTTTATGACCCCCTCCACTGAAAGACGGAAGACACGTGGCCCACCGGAAACCCGAGTATCTCTGACTTCACGAGACATTATCACCTGCCGTCTCTTAGTATCGATATACGCGAAGTGTATAGTATCAGGAAAAAGCATAGAACGTAAGATATAACGCGTGGAATTTTTTAAAGGAATCCCGAAGGCGAGCTACTTTCCGTTCTCGTGTAAGTCCGTGGGTTATTTATAGCGCCTCTACCGGACAGAAAAGGAAATTCGCAGGACGTAAGCCGAGTACGCAAGTAAGACGGACGCCGGGTATATAAAACTAAAACGATGCTCGTATAAATCACATACCTTGCAAGAGCACGATATAGCGTATCTATAAATAGAATAACCCATAGATTAAAACATACCTAGACGACAACGGCAACCCCCAACAATGTTTCAATGGAAACCCTCGTGTTAATCGCAGCCATCTTCGAATCCAATATGTCTGCCGCGATATCGCGCATGCGCACGAGCGGCGTCGTATTAACGAAAGATAAAAATTTCCGTGTGGAGGAGAATTAGAACAAAAAAAAAGTCGTAGATGAGATAGCAATGAGGGAACTTCGTTACGTTGTTGGAACACGGGAGGGTCCTTTAACCGTGTTACCTATATGTATGTACACGTATATACTTGTGCTAGCAGAGGGTAGAGGCACGGTCGCATACGTATACCAATGTCTCTATACGCACCTAGCGGTACGTTGGACACTCAATACGAAGCTCGTGGAACTCGTGGTGGACCCGGTGTTGTGCACGTACAGTCTTACATGTACGATAGCGTCTGCCGACGGTACACGGGAGCAGCAGTCTGGCGTCGCAGCTTGGGGACGTACCAGTTGGGTATCGTGCTCTCGACGGTGAGCTTGTAGTGCACAGGCTTAGCCCGGTTCGACAAGACTGGCTATACGCTTCTAAAGAATAACAATAGATGCGCGCGTTATAAAACGATAGCGAAAGTGACAGAGTGAGAGATTATAAAGTATCGAGTAATTTTCGGCGGATCGAGGAAGATAGTATAAATTCAAATTCCAAAGATTTTCCCGCGCTACATACCGATTGGCCATTGCCGGTGGTGGAAAGTGCGGTTACGGGGGTTGCATGGCAGTGGTGGGGATAGAAAAGAACGAATCGCGAAGAGAGTTTATCCTTGTATACCGGATTCGTTACTCGAGGAGGGACTGAGGTGGGGGGAAGTCTATAGGGTGGGAGGGAGAGTGAGATAAAGGAGGAAGAGAATTTAATAGAATCCAAGGAATATATGTCTGAGAAAGAGAGAGAGAGATAAGGGGAGAGAGGGAGAGAGAGAGAGAGAGAGAGAGAGAGCACAAAGAGAGGGAGGGAGAGAGAGACAGAGAGACAGAGATAATAATAAAAATACAGACACGTGAATTTATAACGTTTGACGGTGGTTCCAAAAATTAAATATACTACGTCCAGATTCAGTGAGCACGATTAAATAATACCGAGGGGTAAACATTGTCGGATATAAAGGCGTGAGAAAATTGCCTCGGCGTACGCCGACTGGCACGGATACAGACATTAAGCCATCAGCGTGTATAGTCCCCGATACTAAAGTTCTTTCGCACGGGAATATACGATACAGTCCCATAGAAACAAATTGAACTTTAATTGAGCCTACCACTGAAGTTTGTATAATCGCGTGCCACTGGCATAGACAAAATTACAAAGACTCTCAATGGATACCTTTTTCTATTCTCTTGCAAGGTAAATACAAAAAATAGGAGTGAAAATAAGGTTAGGCCATAGACTGAATAGCATCACAAGATGGAATACTATTATCGTGCCGTTATGAGGAGTAGGCCCAAGTTCATGATCTGCTACGTAAGTTTCGAGAGTGAAAACGGTTGAGTGTCTCTTTTTCTTTCTTTTCTCAACCTTTCCTTCCGTCCAATACTCTCTCCGTACTCTCATGATCATTCGTCTCTCTTGTGTCGATTATCATTCTGTGGCTCTCTCCCCCTCTCCCTCCCTCTCACTTTCTCTCTCTCTCTCTCTCTCTCTCTCTCTCTCTCCCTCCCTCCCTCCCTGTAACTCTCTCTTTCTCGCTCTGTCTCTTTCTCTGGCTGTAAAATAACCCATGCCGAGTACTGAAACCCGTGCACTACTAAATGAGGATCTAAAGTATCGTCCACACGTCCTGCCAATTTCGAGCGGATACATATTGACAGCAGTGTATATAAGCGTCGTTCACCATAAGGTAAGTAAATATACCAATGGATGGGTATAGAGATAATCAATTATTTTGAAATTGACGATAGCCATCGTTATAGTGGTTGAAATTATTCGCGCTCCGGTATAACCATTAGGGCACGTGGTAGATTTAAACAATCTAGAAATTATTAAATCGGCTGTCGTATATATGAGTGTGAGTCGTATCGACGCTTTTTAATAGCCAGTTTAATATTTATGCTCCGTACACTTGTCTGCCAATCGCGCATGGCGTATCTCTAGGGACTTTAACGTTGGCCCACACGCACCCTACACAACCTGTTTAAGGTTAGGTAATGGCTTCTCTCTCTGTGGGAACACTCGTGACTCACTTTGTCACATATCGCTTTGTCACTTTGTGTCACGAGCACGTACCACTTTAGTAGTACTCTACTATGAACGCACTATAGCATAACGCTACCGTTACTACTATTGCTTACTACTACTATGGATTCTTAAGCTGTTCTACCTTGAAGACTATGTGCCGGGATATAAAACCATTTAACGGCCGAGTCGGAGGTTAACTTTTTTTGGCTCTAATCGTCAAGGTGGTTATATGGGAGGAACGTTGGGACAATGGTCTTTGTTTTGTATAGGTTTCGGCAAGATGGCGCCGGGATTTGTCACCTGGAGTTTTAAAAGTTGGTTAATTTGAACGTTAGACATTTTTAGTGTCTGGAAATGGGTATCACGTGTTGAGACTGATTGAACGAATGTAAAATGGCGGCTGGAGCGAATTATTGCTGTGGAGATTTCTGTTGTGGTTTTTTTTTTATGGATGAGACTCGCCATTTTTTTTTGGTCTAGTGTAATGATGCTTCTTTGTTTCCGGGATGTGTTTCGTTTATCTATTTGTACTGGCGACGTTTTACGGTCTTTTATGACTCTTTTGAACTTTTTTTCTTTTCTTCGTCCGATTGGTCGCGTCATGCGGATAAATTGAATGCGAGAGTAAAAATAGAATTTTTTTTTGAATTTGTCGAATCAGAGAGATAGGTGCGGAAATAAAAAGTAAGACGCTAGTCACTCTGAATAAACGATAAACCGTAATTTTAGGTCTAATAATACGGAAGGAATCGATGACGCGTTAAAAAATGGAATAACAATCGAGGATACTGAGCTCGTTAAATTCCCTAATGAACGTTTTTGTCAAAAATCGATTTTTCTCACCACCTGTCATCATTATCTGATTTTACTCTAATCAACTCCAAGGATGATTTCGCGAGTCACGTATTTAGGTTTCTGTGTCCATTTTACGTGAACCCGCTCACGTTTACACAGCTATCGTGTATGTTTGATATTTTCGAAAAATTAGTAAATTCTAAAAAAAATCGCAAGACATAATTGCGTTACCCAGAAACGCCTCATTGAAATATTTCAGACATTTTTTTCCACCTCGTATTCAAAGAAAGTCACAGCAATATTATCGCAATAGACAACTACCATATACTGAATAGCGAAAAGAACAGAATAAAAAAATGAACGTAAAAAAATGCTGCCATTTATTCAGAACGCAACCGGAAGTATCGCCCGAGCGATTTCGCACATAGAAACGCGATCACAATTTTATTTTAAAACGCAGTACGAAACCCGTGACGAAAATGTAGGTCGCCGCGAATTTTTCCGTCATTCTATCATTTTTCCAATGACACTAAGATCGCTCCTATTTTTTTCTCTCTCTTCTGATTCCATACTGATCCAGCGATTCTCCAATAACACACTTATTTCCAATTACAAATATCGCAAAAAACTATGACATCAATCATCAATGGAAACGTACCCTTCGCTTTTCGAAACAGACGTAAACTGTCAATAACAATTAACTTATTTCTATTGTCTCATAGAAAATTCATAATGCCGCATATTCATATGCCTGGCGTCGACGGTGTCAATATAAATCAGAAACAATATAAAACTAGAAAACGTGTGAATCATATACGGGATTTCTAACACAAACAACGGGGCCAAGAAGTGTAGCGAATAGACTTGGTTAAATATTGAAAACCCACATGGACTATGCAACACCGCAAAAACAATATGAGGCTAGCATAGACTCAACGTGAAATAAACGTTTCGGTTGAAGCGTCGCGACGGTGGGAGAAAAAGAAGAGATAAAAAAGATAAAAGAAAGAACGTAAAACGTAACGCAGCGTAACCCGTGGCTCGTGGAATGTTCGAAGCGTTTCAGTGCGAAAAGTGCGAATCACGCTTCCCGGAAGTGAGAATCGATGATCCTCCATCGTCATAATTTCCGTATTCCCGGATGCTACTTTACTGCCTTTTTTTCCATATAATCAATGTGTCCTATGTATACATTTCCCAAAAATTCTGCTACGAGCAAAAACCGGATGTTATCATCGTCCAACATTGCAGCGTCATTCTACGGCTCAGTACAGACTTTCAAAGTCATAACTGCGAGCAGAGATAAAGTTTTTCTTGACAGGTATGTACTTACGTACAGTTTGGTACAGTATAGTAAATATAACTACAGTAAAATATATACCTTTACGGAAGGTCGTACTTGTCGGAATAGGGAAAGTAAAACGTGAAAGTATCTACGAGTCCCTCTTTGAAAACTAACATTGGACGCAATAAAAAAAATTTAGATACAGCAAATATTAATAGTTGATATAGAAAAAGAAAACGACCATAATCTATTTTTTCAAAATATCCCGTTTCCAAGTTCAGTCTTATAGACTTGAACCAAACTCTACCGTATTACGTTCTTGAACTTAAAGGGGATTTCCAACGATCGCGAAAGGCCCTAATGGCGTCGTACGATCATAAGAATATGTTGGAAGTGTATCAGAGATGACGGATTGATCGGTAGATTTGCGTCATACGGGGAAAAGTAGTTAATTGGAGCACGAGTTTCTTAGTCGAAGACAGAGAGGAAGGAGTAAGCAAGTACAGCTGTAGTGGGAGATTCTTGTCATTCGCCTTGGGCAGAGTCTCAGCGAGTAGGGAGGCGTGTGCCGCTGAAAGGGATAAAAAGAATAAATGATTAAAGAAAAGATAAGAAAAAAGAACGAATCTTAAAAAGAAATACCAAAAACAAAAATTATTAATAGAAAATAGTCTACCTTCACCGACTATAAGACTGATCAGTCCCAGATAACCCGGATGAAAAATGCTTTAAAAAACTCAAAATTCCACCTTTTTTCCTCCCACTCCTTTTTCACTTGTCGCAACTTCGTCCTCGCGTCTCTCAATACCTGAGCGTGTAAAGCGACGTAACACGTACTTCGTGATAGTAACTCGCGCAACCGTCCTCGCCGGTTGATGCAACCCAGAAGCAAGTTTGCACTCGGTTAAATTCCAGCGAGAGGCGTCGTTAGCTCTCTCCAGCTTCCATAACCTCCAGCAGCCGTCACCGGCGTGCAAGTACCACTGTGTTTCTGCGATAGATTCGCCAGAAGAAGCATAGACGACCTCAGTGAAGCCTGCTGGAGAACAGAAAGTAAAAGTATACGAGAAATTCACAAGTAAAACTTCGGTGGACCGTACCCAGGTATTTTTGAACGATACAAAATCATACGTTCCACCAATGGAATTTTTATTTTTTAAAATTTTACTTACTACCGGTCCTGGAAGTTCCGGGAGTCACTGGGACTCCCCCTCATTGATGACGACGATTCCTCTCCGTAACCCGTGTGTATCCTCTTCAAGGAAGAGGTATAACCAAGAGCCAGAAGAGAAGCTGGCGAAGAACTCGGAGGATGATAAAGAAAAGAAGAAGAGAAGGAGGAAGAGCAAAAAAAGGAAAAAGAGAGTGACGATCGGGAATAACATGCGGGGGGTCTCGCTCCGATAGGGTGAGTGGGGGGCCTGGCAAGAGCGCGGGATCCGATTGGTTCGCGCCTCGGCCATATTATAAGCGGCTGCGGTCCGCGCTAGTTAATGTTAGCCCGAACCTTCACAAGAGACGCATCTCTTCGATCGTGTTCGTTCGATCGGCAAGTTAACACGGTTTCGTTATATAGATTTTTGTATTAATATATATATATATATAGATATTTATATAGAGCCCGTCCGTAATAAAAAAACGTAATTGACAGAAGTTCATATATAAAAAAAACAACACTATACTCCAGAGATAAAGATAGTGTCGGATATCAAATACCATAGAGTCAAGAGACGCGTGTGGTACAGCTGGAAGTCCAATTGACATTTGGGTACCTGAAGGATTAATTTTTGAATTCGTCAGTCACACGAGGACAGTGGAAATAAATTTATTTTTTTATCGTTTCCACGTCACTTTCTCCGTCGGTATCGACTGGTTCGATTCCGGGCTGGTTTGTGTCTAAAAAATAAAAGGATTCGCAACTGTGCCTGAGCTAGCTCCGAAAACCCTGTAACGAGAAGCTGAGAGACTTTAGAGAGAGAAAAAGAGTCTCACGCACTTGGAATACATTGACAAGTACTACCTGAGGAAAGTGAATATAACGAGAGGGAGAAAGGGCCCGGAGACAATCTCCGAAGATACGACGACGAGGACATCAGAGACCGAAGACCCAGTTCTAGTTCGGGACCTCAGCGGTGACGCCCGGTGAGAAATTCAAGAAGCGAACGGAGACACCGATTAGCGCAAAGGCGAACCATACGTAACAAGGGCACGGGTGGCACGACTTCGTACAGTAAAAATAAGGAAAGTCCGGAGAAAGGATTCAGCGACGAGAGATTTATAAAAAAAGAGAGATACATCCAGCATCTTCCACGAAGTAGTAAGTCCAATCTTAAAGACGTTCCTTAATATTTAAAAATAATTTTCAGAATTGGCGATATCGAACAAATTTCTTAATGGCGCCACGCTTCCCCCCCACCCCCCATACGACGTCGCCCCCCTCCCCGTTCATTCTAATATCGCGATTCACCTTTGTCGCGACTATTACTCATTCCTATACGCACCTTCCTCATTCACCTCGGCGACAGGTTAATAACTGTGAATTTTTTTTGTAAACTCCAGTATTTTTATCATATACCTACATAAGTGTTTCGCGTAGGTATATATTATTATGGGTATCCGTTATTGATCCGTTCCCACGATCAGGATCAGCCTACGCTTATCGTGTTCCTGGAATACCTTTAGCGAGATCTTTGGTAGTCGTGTCTCTCATGGGATACAGTTAAAGGGGAGAGAAAGAGAGAGAGAGAGTCAAGGTATAGAGTAAGAGCCTAAAGCAAGATCAGCGACTATGACGAGTAACAGGTGTCCTGGCGCGTTACCGAATCCTGGTGAGGATACGCGTAGGTCTACGACCTGCCAGTTTCCCTGAATCAGTGAAATTATTCAGGGTATAAGAATTGATGAAAAATGTTGAAAAATATATATATCGATGATACGTACGTATAACGTAGGACAGAGTGGATCTTCAGAGTCTGTGTGGAATTTTTGGCTGATCTCGGGTACCGGGAATTGGTAGGACGTCTCCTGGTAGAGATAGTCACGGGCACCTCTCTCTCTCTCTCTCTCTCTCTCTTTCTCTCTCTTATCCTTATCCGTTACTCGCGCGCCTTTCCATGCGAGGTACGTGACCGACGGAGGGCTAGGGCAGGAGCTCTTGGGGCCTTATGCAGAAGGCTGGAGAGCGACAGGGTCCAAGTGACTGGCCGAGTGAGACGTACGAGCTGAAGTTAGCTGATGCCTTTGATTTCTATGGGAAAGCCAACTTTAGTCGGCACGTGTGAAACGGGCGGTGGGTTCGAGAGAAAAGGGGCAAATAACTGGTAAAATATCGTCAAGCATGCCATGGTAAACTCCCATGGATTATGGTAGCACTCTATCTTCTTTTCGGATGCCTACCTAACCTAACCTCCAAGAGAGTAAGAACGATGCTATTTAAACGGGACAGTAACTACTTAAGCGTAGTTTCCATGGTGTCCGAGCACACGTCCCAATGCTCTAACCCAAGGGGGTTTTACGGTAAAAATAGAACCGATGGTGTTGGGTGACGCTCGGCCATGGGACCCAGGAAAAAAAATGTACGGCCATAAAAAATGGGAGTGAAATGGTGGCGTGAGTGGGCTTGTCTTGTTTTTTTTTTTTTTTTTTCAATTGGATCAGTAGGCGCTTGGGACTGATGCATTATGGGACTTTTCGATGTTATTCGCACAATTTTAAATCGCTGGTAACTATTTAATTCCGTGTATGACATAACTGACAGTCATCTTGATTTTGGTATTTTGAAACGGGAGAGTACTGTTAGAGGCTAGAGATGCTGTGCTGGACCCATATTAATATACGAAAAAAGGCCTTAGGTCCCTTGATGCATCAGGGACGGTTATAAGAGCATAGCACAGGGCATAGACTGCGTCTATATATATAATCGAGTGTGTATAAGGGGAAACCTCGAATCTATCTTTAGAAATCATTCAGAGGATCTTTAAGTCGGAGACGAGACCAGACCCAAAACTTTAGCCGTCTCTTCTCTCACAGATCCTGACACGAATTTCACGTGCATTATGTGCGTATAACAAAAATCTGAGACGGTCCATCAGTCAGACGTCGGTTCATTGTATCTGTAATATTTTTTTCCGATAAAAAATTTTCCATCGGCTATACAAAGTCTATATAGGTTAGGTTTAACAATCCAAAAGCACTAATGACACGGGAAACTAATTTACTGACAAAGTCAAGAAGTCTATTGGATCATCAGGGATGCTGACTGGACCGCTAAGATTAAATAGTAGGGATAATAACAGCATCCCATAGAACGCAGACCTTTCGAGATCTTTCAAAGTCGGAAACCACGTGTTCCCAGGATACTACGTGGTGGGAAGTCTTAGGGATTGCGGGTGGGTTGGACGCGGTAGAGTTGGGGGAGAGCGGGGGGGGGTCCGTTGGCGATGGTAAAGGGAGAAAGAAGAGGAATGGGAATCGTAAAGTCACTCCTGGTAGGGGATGGAGTCGAGGCGTGTAGACTACATTAGTCAGCAGAACAGCAAACGGGCCACGGGACTCCTGGGTTATTTTTGGAAACAATTAATTAAGTTGCCGCCACGTACCGGGCCCCCCCCCTCCTCCCACTCCTTCCCGCCCTCTTAACGTTCCGGGAAGACTCGGGCGTCTGTCGGTATTTATAAAGCCATTTCTTCGGTCAGTCTACTATACTATTTATCTTCGTTTTGACTACGGCAGTAATTTCTATACAGCTGTCCATCCGAGACGAAATCCATATATTTCCGTACGGATGCACTTTCGCCAAGCATTTTGAGGTTAGGATTGACGAGACAGAAATACGATCCTTTTTCTCTCGTAAAGATAAGTCAGTAAAAATATTCCAAAAGTATTTCCAAGGATCGTCGTCAGCATTGCTTACTAAAAATTTCGTTACGAGTTTACTCGAAGTATCCTTGAGAGGTTCGCTCTGGAATTTAGTAGATAACCCGTAGCGTAACCTGCCCGAAGTGCCCGATGGTGAAAGGGGCAATAACGACAGCAACAATGCACGATAAATAACTCGTTGATACATAAAACGCGCGCAATTCGAACATTCGGTCTGGCATAATACAGAAGTGATAGTCAGGGCCGCGCGACCGCGTCCGTCCTCTACGCTTCAACGATCCGACCGATCGAACACTTTTACCTTGCATTCGGCTCGTATTACTATCCCGGTTCTCGCGTTTCCTCGGGCGCACTGAAAATTCGCGCACCGCTTGTAACTAACTAGAGAAAAGTGCCAGCACCGTTGCCGAAAATCTTGACAGGGACGCCACGGCGTCCAGGGCCCGACGTTCGTAACCTCAAAAACCAACAGCCTCGCGAGCAAGGTATACGAATCTTTGGATTTAAGTTAAAGCAACCCAAAGGATCACTTTGAATAGAAAAAAAAGCATTGCCGCTCGTGTAGTTTCTAACCTTAAATATATTTCCTCCTTTCGACGCACCGGAGAATCCCTTGACGATTCTCTCGCGTCCATTCGTATACAAAGTAAATCCCGCGTCCTCGGCTCCTGCTGATCCTCGGGACAACTCATAAGGAGATGGAAGTCTTGACGAATGGCCGTCGCCGGCGAGGAAATAAAGTAACCGAGTCGGTGAGAGCCAGCGAACGAAGTGGGACTGGTGGTAAGTATTACCGGTCTGGAGGGGGTATTGCCTGGCCGCACGAGGGGCCCCCAGGAGATACGTAAGGCTACGGTTTCTCGTAATGCGAACCGTAGGACGCCAAGCTGTCTGCCGGAACACGCTTCCCCTTCTCCTGGGTCGCCGTCTCTCGAGACCTTCTCCTAACGCACACCAGACCGTGGCTCTGCTGGCTGCTGCCACGGTGCCTGGTACTCGCTGGCTTGCCACTCTACCATAAACTATATTAAACTTACCAGAAGAGACACTCGCAGCGCGGATTCGTCCGTCCCTCCTTCTCGGACCGTTAATACATAACACGAGTAATTCTTAAGGGAAAGGTATATCTTTTTTATGAACGTTCTCCGTACAATCTAACATACTCGAGGCACTCTCTCTCCTTTTTCTCAGCATCGAAACGATTTTAGAAACGTATGACCGACTCCCTCGTTGTCCACAACAGTGCACGCTCTGTCCTACATACGTAGACACAACCTGCACATCAGGGTTCTTACGTCGCTCCCTCGATCTTCGGTCTCATCCTCGCGGTCCTCGTTCCTCGCCATAACGCACCAGATGTGGAAGACGATGAAGGAGAGGCTCGTGTAAATAAATCGAGCGTCGAGTGCCACGTCGGTGGAAAAACAGTGGACTCTCTGTACGCCTCGCGGTACTTAAAAGTTTCTTCTCTTACTTGGCCAACTCGACAATCTACATACTCTATGCTCGTATTTAAAAGCGTTATAGAGCTCGCTTACTGTATACTTATAAATTTATCTTCTATGTACGAACGCGTGCTAGCTCCTTTCATCCCGGTAATCTCCCAACGGAGAGAAAAAGATGGAGAAAAGCGAACACTAAAGAAACAATAAAAAATGCAAGTACGTTGAACTCATCGCACCTTTGCCGACACCGCGACAAAATAACACGGGAGACAGTCCATGAGCCGATACCTCGTGCTGCCTTTGGCTCAAGTGAGTCCTGGACGATTGTGTACAGTCCTTTATGTACGTATACTTCGTACTGTGCAGTGAAGGTAGGTAGGTAGTCGGGTACCCACACGGTCCTCTACCTTGGCACACCTGTTGAGCATTCCATCACGGATTCACGCGTGCAGTTGACTACCTTACACATTTCCCACAATTTTCTATTATTTCTCTCTCTCTCTCTCTCTCTCTCTCGGATATCTTCCTTCTCTCTCGCTCGCACTAGTTGCGCCGCATTGCCCATATCTCGTCTAATGACTCCGAATGAGCTTAATAAATACGGGCCTCTTGCGTACACGTTCTCTTTTATTGAGTTTTTATTATTCTTTTTTTTTCTTCTTCTTACGATGCCCGACTGCTCCCAACCACCGACGCTAATAATCATTCTATAAATAACCTCCACTAACTACCTGCGCACCGAACAGGAATTCGTAATGTCATCCTATACCTAGAGCTCGATTAGGCGATGGATGGAAAACCTTTTGAGTTCTCTCTGTATGTATATATATATATATATATATATATACACGCACACTCTATTGAAATCGTTTAGCATTTAATGAGCGATCGGTCTTAGGTTAATAAGAGCTATCGTATACAACAAGAAAATTATCCTCTAGAGATTGACGTCAATGTTTCATGATCTGCTTTGTTAATAATTTTTTATACACAATCGAGTCTCTGATGACGTTCGATGAGATTCCTGCAAATTTTGATCGTTTATATAGAGACTTCTAAGATGATAGTCCTTTCTATTTTTACGCTTACTGCTCGCTGATAACACTGATAATGGAGAACGGACCCGGATAATTTTCATATTATAGTACGATAGGATCCTCTTAGTACTTTTAGTCTTGACTCAGTATCTGGTAATCCGTGACAAAATTTTTTACGTTTTATTCTGCAGTAAGACACGGAGCATGTCGATTATCTTGCACGATACGAGAGAAAACGATGTAACACGATTAATAAGATTCGATCGATCCCCCCGCAGCATCGCAATCACGAAGCAACCGGCGCAGCTGCGCCGATTATTATAGACCACTGTGTATACGAGTGTGTTATTTTTACATTGGAATATGTGAGAATAACAAGGCACTTGTCAGTACGTAAAAAAGTTATTATCTTAGAAAGGATAGGAAATAACACAGATGGATTTGCAATGTAGATCGATGTGGTACAGCATCTTATCCGGGGGGGGGCGGAATTTTGAATAGTTAGATCTTGATCTCAACCGGTGGCTGACGAGAGGCAAAAAAAAGAATTTCGATCATATCCGCAGCATCCTTGGTCCAGAATTCAATAAAATCCCCTCGAGCGTGAATTTCGTCGAAATCGAAGTAAAAATTTCTGTCGCGCGAAGTTGGCTCCTTTAACCGAGGTATAAAAAAATCAAGACAACGAAGTTTGACGTTTATCAAATATTCATTCGATCTTACGACCACTTCGAGTACCTTGGTACCACAGGGTACCGTACTCTATATTCTTCGTCTTCGTTATCCCTTCGAGTTTCTTCATTTTCTTCGTTCTTCGTCCTTCTTTTCTTCTTCTTTGTCTCTCTCGGTACCCCCAGTCCTAACCATACCTCCCGTAACCTTCTGGAGACCAACAGCATCTGCACGTGTCAGGGCGCACCTGGGTGGCGATCCCGTGTACTAAATTATCGTCGTGTTGATCTTGGACGCGATCGAGATCGTTACTTTTGCACATGGAGATCCCGATCGAGAACGATCCTAGGATCTTGCACGACCCGTTCCGCTGACTCCCCATGAGGGGTCCAATCGGGATTAAAATCCCATGTAAAATCATCGCCGACTCCGGGTCGCATTTATTAACGACACACACGAGACACCCTTAACTTCATCGTGTGGCGCGAATTTTAAAAAAATGTCTCGTTACAAATTTGTTAATACCCCCCCGCCCCAAACAAAAATTCAGACCCCCCCCCCCCAATTATTTCGTATCCCCATACGTTTTTGTTAGGTAAACAAACACAGATTTCATTTCAAACACAAGGTTAGTCAGCAAGGTAGGTGGGTTAGGTAGGCTGGCAGGTAGGTAAAAGGTACGCGTCAAAGATCGAGCCGCAGCCCTGCAGCCTCGTTGGCGGTTGATTTACGGCTTTCGTCTTTTTTTGGGCGGGGTGACGGGGGGGGCCTGGACGTCTTACGGTATATAGCGTGTATCGCGTAGCACACGGCATATGTTATATGGTACATGGTATACCGACGGCGGTCGAGCGCCTAATTAGAGGGCCCCACCACCCCGTTCTCATATATACATATATATTTCATCAGTCCCTCTCTTCCTCCCAGCATCCCAACACTCTTGTCTCTCCTCCGCTCGCACACATAGCCATCCTGTATCAGCACTCATCCCGGAGTCTCTCGTGAGCCCGTCGGGCAGCTCCTTCTCACGATTGAGTCATCCGGCACGGGATGGACCACCTGGCGAGGAGAGCTGATCTATCTAACGATACCAGGCAATACTACCTTCGTTCTGGATCTTCCCTCCTTCCATCTGAAGGCCTTGTAGGTAAAACCGTAAGAGACCGCCTCCTGCCTGGGTCAGGCTCGGCATATGGGTCCCGGCTCTTTTACACGGTTGCTCGATCCATATACCGGGTACCCGATTGAACTTGAACGAGGGGTCGATTTGAAAAATTTGTTTTTCCCTTCTTTTCCCAAATCGATTTATCGATCGAATAAAAGATCCCTGTCCTCCGGTTGTCATTTATTTTTATTACACGCACGCGTGTACCCGGCTCGTACGATCCCGAGCCAAGTGCTCCGAGCGAGCAAGCCTGGCAGCCCAAGCGAGCGTGTGGCTTTTTGCCAAAGGGGATTTGCAGATTGCACACCTGTGCGTGGCCAAGCCGAGGAAAGACCTCACCTGTCGACCAACCGGTCCCCATTGACTTTTTCTTTATTTACCTCAGTCTAACCCTTCCCAGCTCTCCTCCACGCTTACGCCTCCTCGCCGTGCACCTCTCTCTACGGCCTCCTCCCCGCGATTCCACCTCCAGCTCGGCCGCCACCTCCTTTTACTCTACCTCGACGTTTATTGCCAGCCTCCCCCCCGGACCCTCCCCAGCCACCCCTCGCGTCCTGCCTTTCTCTCGTATGAGAGATACGCGAGCTGGATAACAGACGTGTATGTATATATATATATAGTACGTATTGACATTTCTACGCGGTATCTCCACCCTCGTACTAATTTATCTTTTTATCAACGTCTCATCGGCATACGAATCTTACCTTAAGGTCTCCTTTGATATTCCATACGTTTCCCGACGCCGTCCGTAAAGGCACCTTGGACGTAGCCGCGCAAGGTTACGTACACTGTGTACCAGGCTTAACCATTGAGATCCACGAGGATGCCGTACATACCCGTGGAAGAGAGTAGAACGCGCGCCCACGCGCTCTCTCTCTCTCTCTCTCTCTCTCTTCTTTATCAATGAATCTCCCGGCCTCCTAGGCCCACGTCACGTATGCATTCACACACGTGTGTCCCTTACGCATCGCGGGCCATTCAAGAGAGGACTTCCAAGAAGCGGCAAGGTACACAAGACCCGTACCACGAATATCCAATCGCTGTGAGAGGGAGTGACGTGGGGTGATAAGTGAAGTAAGGAAATGAGAGAGAGAGAGAGGGAGAGAGAGAGCGGGGTTAGGAGGGGAGACGGGGGAGGCACGAGATAAACGCTCCTTGTAACGAGGACGAAATGGGACGAAAGTTTAACGATCGCGAGCACTCTCGGCGAATTATCGCCTGGAGGCCAATTACGAGCGGTATCTTCTATGGAAGAGAGGATCTGGTGAAAGAGAGTGAGAGATATGAGGAAAAGAGAGAAAGGGCGATAGGGACTTTGGATAGAAGAGGGGCGAGAGAGAGAGAGAGAGAGAGAGAGAGAGAGAGAGAGAGAGAGAGAGAGAGAGAGAGAGAGTAAAAGAGTGCCAGGGCATGGCAGGGCCCGCAGCGATAGCCCTGCAAAAATTCTGAGAATCAATGCCCGGCTAAAAATAAGATCCCACCCGGGAGCGGCGATTATGTCCCGAAAGAAAGAAAGAAATGAAAAAAGAAGAAAAAAAAAGAAGGAAGGTGAATGTGGAGGAACGAGAGAAAAAGGTAGCGAGGTGGATGCGATGCCGGGATGATACGCGGGGAGCGGTGGGAGAGGATCGGCTTGAGAAAAGAGGAAGAGGAGATGAAGGATGCTGGAGGTGGGATGAGAAGTAGTGTTCTGTAAAGGGAATAGTAAGGCTGAAGGAAGGTAGGGTCGTGCAAGGGGGTCTCGGTTAATGAAGTTGTCGGTTGAGAACGTTTACAGGTGGGGCCTACCTGCGTGTGGTCCATTCACAGCGGCTGCTGCAGGACTGGTTAGGAGTTGCTTTACATCTTCTCTAGATATATGTATGTGTATTCACTTGGAGTATACTCTCTCCTCTCCTGGACCCACCCGTGGTGCCCTTTTTTTTACGTTTCTCTCAAGTGCACTTTGTACTATCTCGAGATAAATCAGAGACAGAGTGTTGGCTCTTTCGAATATTTAAGTCCTGGACCTATCGTTTACGCTGCTATGCCAAGGACGTTTTTATTATTTCTAGCCGTCTCTGTACTCGCTAATTATTATTTTACCACGCTCTTCCTTTGCAGATGATGCATCGTCAGCAAAGAACCGGAGCCATCCCATCATCCGATTCCATGTCCACCTACGTATCACCGCTCTTGAACTCCCTGTCGGCGTCTTCATCATCCTCGACGGGATCCTCGACCTGGCCATCGAATTCCACTTCGTCCTCTAGCAGCTCTTCGTCTTGTCCCGTCTTGTTATCCATGCTGGCCTGGTCCGTGACGCTTCTCCTGGTGTCCTCGTGTCTGGGTCTAGCCGACGCTGGCGTCCTCATGGGTCATCCTCTTGGAAAACGTTCCTTCATGGACATCCAGTGCAAGGGCGTTTACGACAAGAGTCTATTCGCAAGACTGGACCGCATCTGCGAAGACTGCTACAACCTCTTCCGTGAACCACAACTCCACTCGCTCTGCAGGTATGAAATATATTTTTTTGGGGGGATTTCGTTATGACGCTACCGTATCCAACGATGGGATATGCTTCTTTTCCGTTTCTTATACCTGGTGAAAAATTATTAATTCACCTGGCGAGACCATATACTTGCTCTGCGTCATCGTCAACTCGGCACGCGTATCCAAACGGAGTGAGTTTTCTCTTCTATTTATAGCCAGCCCGTGAACTGTATGCCAACACGCGTAGTACGTCTTATTACCGCTTGATGTCTCTGTGGGCGCGTTGCGCACTCAAATCCACTCACCCGTATGGATAATCCGTTCCACGTGCGCGTACTCGTACGTGTACCAACCATCGGTAAAATTCATTTCTTCCGAATTATTGTACACGCTGTTTAAAAAACTTCTATTCGGTTGTTTCCTCGCGTTTTACTACATTCGTATTTCCCGCGCACGGTTTACGATGCGCGCGCAGTTTTTCAATATGGCGGTAACCATTGTGCGGGGCCGCCTTTGTATCTCCGTAATTGTCATCGCTACGTGTTATATACTCTGTGCCCTATGCGTGCTGTTTAATATTTGTATTTAGGAGTGCGGTCAGGATATGACAGTTTGGTCAAGACCATCGTTTTCGACGCCTGGCATCCATATTGGCGACTCTGCAAATTCGATCAAATATTAATTCATGCTTGACGATGGTCGTTTTTCTTTCTGAGTGAAAAATGTTTCATTTAATTTAATTGAAACCTTACAGAAAGAACTGCTTCACGTCGGACTACTTCAAGGGATGCCTCGACGTTCTACTACTGCAGGACGAGATGGAGCAGATCCAGACGTGGATCAAACAACTCCACGGAGCTGAACCCGGGGTTTAGGTAGCTTCTTATTTTATGTTTATGATTTCTCTTGGTTATTTTTATTTTGCTACTTTTATACTAACCCTACCTAACACTCTTCGCCTTACGTTTAATCCATTGTCGGTGCTCGTTTTACACTTTTTTCTTTACGCCTCGTACCTCCCTCCAATTGTTTCTTGACTTTGTCGATATCTTTGGTACTATGGTTTTTTTTTGAATCTTCTCCCTTTTCCCGCTCATTTTTTTTTCTTCATCGCCTTTACTTTTTCTACGTGTTTTCTTTTGGGGCTTTCTTATCCATTTCGTTTCGGCCTGACGTCGGTGCGCGCGCGCCTTAACGAGGGCTGCGAACGCAGGCTTAAACGCTACACGTCACGTCGGGGCTCATTCGATTTTAATGAGTTTAGGTAATTTTGAATTGGTTGTCGTTAAGGGGGAGGGAGTTGATTTTTAAGAGAAATACAAAAAATTTATAAATGAGCCTGGAGAGCCTTGTGAATATTTGTTTTTTGATGATGTTTTTTTTACCTTTTGACCATATTAAAATTTTTGTTTGATATTTGCAAAAAGTTTTTTTGCTGGGGGACGCATAATTTATTTTTGGCGCCACCATCAGCTCCTAACATTTTCAAAAGACCATCCCCACTCTTTTCAGACGAGAATGTTTCGAACGATTCGTACTTTTTGAAAGAAACCAAAAAAAGTTTTTTCCAGGTCGTAACCGGCATCGAGTGACGAACCTGTATTTTTGCAAATTTTTGAGAAAAAAAAATGAAACGTCACGTAGCTCGACTCTGTTTTAAAAAAAATTTTGAAATTAAAAAAAACCTAAGAACCATCGTCATTCGTCACCAGCAATTAAAACAGACTCGCGGACGTGACGTTTCTCAATGATCTTGAAATTTTTCCAAGATCCAAATGACAAACGAAAAAATTTTTCAAATTTTCATTATCCAATCAATACCCATTACCTAACGTTCCTCTGTTAATTTTCACCAGGCAAGACTGCTTCAGCACTCAATACTTCACGAGCTGCGTCCAAGCGCTGCTGCTTGAGGACGAGAAGGAAAAGTTCCAGGAGATGGCCGAGTACCTGGGCCGTAAGAAGTAAGAAGCTAAACAAATGAAGGAAGATCCGTAGAAGGCGACGGAGGAGGAGAAGGAGGAGGAAGAAGATGAGTATAAGGACGTGCAAGAATAAGATTGAGATTAAGGAAGATATTAGGAGATGGAGAAGAAGAGGAAGGTGCAGGAATTGCATAGAGACAAACTTTAGGAGAAAGAGGAGGAAATAAATACGTTAGAACCCGGTGCTGCTGTTGGAATAGTATAAGGATGAGGCTGAAGTCATCAGGATTAAGTTGAACTACGTTCTGGAGAAGACGACGACGAAGAAGAGGAGGTAGAAAGAAAACTCTCCACTCTATTCGAGAATAGATTCGTACCAAGGATGGCGACCGTACAGAAGATTCTGATGAACGGTTCAGCCACGTGGACGCGTCTATTTACCAAGAACGGAATAATTCTGCCAGCAGAAATTCGTCGACGTCCTCGACCAGGATAATGAAACATTTCTGAGTATACAAAAAGGAAAAACAAAAAAAAAGAAACGGCATCACGGTAAAAAAGCAAAAAAAATACGTGTATATATATATATATATTATTATTATTAGTATTATTATTGTATAATAATATTATATATATATATTTAAGTATACACACACGTACACACCACACGTCCCACACAAATTCTAGTCGATGAAAATAATCCCGCGCGCGTTCAGGGGACGCCGCGACGCCCGCGTCTCCGTCGCCCGGCTAATACGCGTTTATTATTCTCTATCTGTATACTAAATGACGATTATTCACTACTATATATATTATTAACTATTATGTTACTATACTATACGTATAGTGTATTGTAATTCTGGGCTCGTAATGAAGGCATCTCTGTCGAACTGTAATAAGGCTGGCCGCGTGTTTGGATATCGTGGCGCGTCTGTTATTATTTTTTTTCTCTTTATCTTTCTTTTCTGTTGCAACTTTCGATCGGTGAGAAAGACGAGTGGGGAAAAAAAAAGAAGAAATTACAAAACATTATCCCAAACATATCCAACGGCGCGAATATTAGTGCGATGGGCCATTTTCGCGTTAGGACTGCACATATGTAGACTATTCGCGCTAGTAGAAATTTTAGGGTGCGCTGAAGGTAATTACCGAGGTCGACGACAGATGGCGGTGGCGTCGTGACGCGAACGTACGGATATCATTATTATCTCAACGTAGACTCTTGTCTCAATTACTGCTATCGCCATTACGTTTATACATGGATGTGACATCGCATATTATAATATTTTTCTATTACCTATTTTTTTTTATTACCGGTCGATCGATCGATTGCTAATTGAATAACTAATTAATCGATTAGTGACACTTTGATCATTTGCAATATTATTAAATGAATGCTCGCTTTTATTTTATTATTATTATTATTATTATTATTATTAATAGCGATGCGGCGATACGTCATCGTATTTTTCGTGTAGTATTTATTTATTTTCTTGCGTCTCTCCTATTATTTCTTGCACTTCATTATTTTTTTTAATTTTTTTTTTCTTCATTACCTTCTCCGTTCATTCATCACGATTGATACGTTTAAGCGATTATCGTTCTATGTCTTAAAGCATAGCGAGCGCGAACGAGGATAATCGTGGCTCGTTATTATTATTATTTTAAGTGACGTTTTTCATTGTCTTCCGGTCGCGTCTACATTACGGCACGAATTCTATCCCGACAAGTGTTTTTCCTTTAACGTGAAAACACTCGTCGGGTTTTGGAATTTCTTTTTTTCTGTTCTTTTTGTCCGACGGGACGCGCGAGGGGATAAGAAAAAAAATTGCGCATACGCGGGTCGAGTGTGCGTGTGTGAAATTAATAACGAATGTGGATGCGAATGAAAGAAAATGGTGTAAGAGTATGCCGCCCTGTGTGTATGGGAGAGAAAGAGAGAGATGGAAAGTATGAGAGAGAGATTTAAAAAAAAAAAGAAAGCGAGATAAGATCGAAACCATTCCAAAGTCAGTATTGAGGATACTTCCAATTACGTGCCCATCGTCTATATCCATCTCCATTATTAAATCCTCCTCGAATTCCCTCGTCTTCTCCTTTATCGCTAATTATTCTTCACCCCCTTCGTCGCCATTTTTCCAGCCTTTCCCACGATTGCCTTGAACGACGAACTCACCTTCCCCAATCCATACCGCGAACCGTTATATCGTAATACTTACCGATCCGTGCCAATTGATACTCGTATGGTAATATTGATATTCAATTAACTGATACTTGGTTACGGTCGGTAAGGTAGATTACGGTTCTTCCTTGTTTTCATAACTCACGGCCAACTTTCGGCTCGTTTTTACCGACTCCACTTATCCTAGCGCGATGTGATTGTTATTGACCCAGGAGGGTGACAATTGTTACGTTCTCATTGTTGTGCGACCTGAATTCCGTTTATACTCATTCTTGTAATTTATGATAGTAATACTACAGGTTTTTCGTTCTTCTAATAGCACATAGGCAGTCTGTCGCGTTCGAGATTCTGCCCTTGTGAGTTTGTCGCGAGGGCGAGACAGGGGCGAATATTAAAAAAAAAAAAAATGGTGATTTACTTACGTTAATGTGTACGCACGAGCCAGTCCACAAACATATGTTATATATGTATGTATACATAATTAATTAATAATATGCGTAACGAGCGCTCAGGCTTTTTATTTATTTCGAGAATGAAAAACAAATAAAAAGAGAAAAAAGAAACAAAGAAACGAACCGACACACAACGCCGTACTTTTGTTAAACGCTTCTTATTTATAAAATTAAAATGCAAAATAAGTTTCTCCTGATGCGTGAAACGGTGTTCAGAGTAATCGGGAAAAGCGTTATACGATACGATGAAAGGATGATAGAAAATTTGGCAGAAAGGGTGTATCCTATTCGATAAACTAAAATTATATGATATATATTTAAAAAAATCTATAGAAAATAAATTAAAAAATATATATATATTGCGCAGAAATGAAAAACATAGAAGAAACACATCTCAGAAATATATATATATAGGTATATATACACATATATGTACACACACATGATCAATGGATGCGAATTAAATGTGCGCGTGCATCCGTCTGCGTTCCCATATTAAAACGATGAGTATCTAAAATCTCTACTTGTTTACGAGAAAACAAAAAATAAACGAGTGAATCAAGTAAACAAGCCAATATTGATTATTAAATCCTATCTTATCGCTGTGTTTAATTATTGCATGCAGTGTTAATTTCCAGCACTGCAAACGCTGACTGATAACCCGAACTCACTATTAATATTAAATTCTAATGAAATCATGACCTATCGCACTAAACGGTGTTAACGGAAAGTCACGCCTGCTTAGCATTCGCAAAGGCGGACGTAAAACGCCAGAGATATGACATAGCTGAGTCCTGCCTCTCGTGTTTTTTAATCGAGAATAGAAATGAAATACGACCTCGAATTTATCGTGGCTTTATAGGTACATTTATATTAATTTAACTGTAGGATATACGAACGCTGCTTATGAATCTCTCACGAATGACCTCGTGCGTGCAAGGACTGTTCCTGCGGTCAATGTCCAAATCCGTAAATTGAATCGTCCTCTCGCTGTATCGTGCATTCTTACGAGTGAATAATATAATTGTCATAAAAACTTACTTGTCACCGGATGACTGGAAGATTTCTTTTTGCAGGTATTTGTGGAACGATTTCAAAACATCGGCACTTGTTGCTGCACAGTTATTTTCGTCCTACGTCCTTCCTTCCCGCCATTGTGGCGCTCTGGGTCGTTTGAATTTGAATATTATTTATTAATGGGGAGTTAGTTTATTTTTAGATTCAAGAAAATTTGAACTTCCGAACGACTCACTTAGCACTCACCGAGATAAAGTAATGGCTTTTGCATTGGCAATCGCGTTTTGTTAGGTTATCGTACGTAGCAACTAACGCAATAATTAATAATGGCAACCCGTGTTACGAGATGCGCGCGCAGGTATTTCTTCTTGTTCGTTGGATTTGAATATTGGCTGCGAGTTATTGCGAGTGTCGATTGGAGTTTTTTTTTGGGCTGTGTTTTTGTGGCTTCGGAAAAGAGTTGCTTTGGAATTTGTAACTTCTTTTTATTCACAAACTTATAAGGCGTTACTTGAAATAGATGTATCCATAAGTAAATACAATATGAAAAAGAAACCTTAGTCTCCCAATCGTGTACATAGGCATGGGTGCGGAGTGCCGGTCATATTTTACAAAAGACAAAATGATCAGTGGTAAGTTAATGAAATGTTAAATAATATTATGAACTTATAAAATTCAAACCAGTGGGAAAAACATTGTATTCATAAACGACTTCTTTGTTACTCAGATTAACTATTATGTTAGAAAAGAATGGAGCCTCAGTTTGTATATGATTGATACAATTTTAGCCTCTACCAAAGGGATACACAATTTTTGTTCTTTTTTTTACTAATATAGGAAGTTATTTAGACAGAAAACAATTGTTAACATTATTTGTAATATGCTGGAACAATCATTACCAAAGGGTACGGTCATTATTATGTTAATGTAATTATCAAAGAATTTTTTATCTTTACAAAACCAACTGCTATGTGAAAAATATTATAGAAACACATTAGGACCGCTTATGATATTAGGTTATTGCCATTTTCATTTTTTCAATGCGAACAGGGACTAGGCATTTCTCACAGAGAACATATCGGAGTCCCAGTATGGTCACAGAAGTAGTTATCGCATAGGAATTAAGTGCTGAATATGCTGTTCAAGTATTCTTACATATGATATACATTAGTTACATGTATTATTATAAGTTCTTTCGAGCCTTTATAAAAGCGTGCATTGTTTCTCTTAGCCAATCACGTGGTAGTGGTACCACCACGATTATATACTTATTCTAGGGTGTAGTAAAGGTTCTTTACAATTTGTACTGTCGTGTTGGTATCATTAAATCATTATTGTTGCTGTGCCGTGTGTCGTTACTATCATTATGCATAGATTGTTACTGATTTGATTGCTCCATAACTTTGCTTGAGGGATAACTTTACAGAGTCCCAAACATCTAAAAGCTTCCGTTACATTCATTGACATTGTCAGTAATATTTATGTAAAAAAATACTTTTCCATTTTTCCTTATTTCTTTCCCTCATCGATCACACACCTATTACTTATAGATTGTTATTCATAAATTTTCATTGACAAAAATATATGTGAATGAATCGATAAGCAAGAATTAATAATTAATGAACAAGACACTGACGATGAGGAGAAACAATTAGAAATTACAATTCGTATTTATAACCGTATAAAAAGTGTGTTGCGTTTGCATAAAATAAATATATACGCCCATAGGCATCCTTTCTCATAAGTATCCTTAATCTAATTGAAGGGATTTAAAAACTTTAGCCTTCGTAAGGGTCCCTCAGAAGGCTTTCGAAATACGACTTCTCAGTCTCGAATACTACCTTAGTTTCACGTGTAACAGGAACACAGAGAAAAAAGAGAGGTAAACGAAAAACATAAACTCGAAGTCCAAGAACAAAGAAAAAGAAAAACTCGATCAATAGAAGCTTAGCTCTCTCTACCACAAGTAAAACCTATTTTATATATTATTCATCTCGCTGAGGATGATCCTAGTCCTAATTTTTGGCCCTTATCGAACCCTACATTATTAATCAGGCTCACATATAAAGTGTCAATACAGTTTAAACATAGTACTATGAACAAAAGTGAACAAGAAAATAAAGAAAATAGAAGGAGAATAAAGCAAAAAACAGAATAAAGAAAAAAAGGCACACACAGTATAGGCGCATGAACTCCCATGCGCAATGGTAACGTTCGCCATGGCGGCACATTTGAATGCGAATAATCTTGCCAGTTGAGAACAAATGATCTGATCCAATCCAGATAAATCAAATTATGTCTTTAAAGTGCACTGTGTGACAGAAGTTGCTCGGTAATCACTCCTCAAATGCAGTTAACACTCTATGACACAGTAATGGCTCGATTCTAACGAACGTTACTTAAGACTAGGTAATGTCCTGCTGCACGACTGAAAATAACTTTCCCCTTTTAAGCGACGATTCGCCGATCGAGAATGACAATCCGAGTGGAAGCATTTTACAACCTTGTTAAAAGTGGTTCAAACTGACACGCCGTGTACTCGAAACCTGTACAAACACGTGTACTCCAGTTGCCCGTGATTGCTGTGAATTTTGAGCTCCACATACTCGTACGGTTTAACAATGCTCGTGTTCTATTCAATAAAGACAATCAGTAAATAAAACAAATCATTTCCTTAATATATCTTGCTTTTACATATGAAACATATCACTTACCTGTACTGGGAAGTACTGGAGATTATCGTCCGAATCGAGAAATTCATAATCCCCAAAGCGAACAGGCTCTGCGTCGTTTTCATTTTCAAGTCCCTGGATACAGAAATAAATATTAGAATTGAATGAAAAGTGTTTTATTCAATTTTAAAGATATATGAATTTACCCAAACGTCGAATTTACGTGGTGCACTTCTCATCTCTCCGTTTGGCAAAATCCACCTGGAAGCGTGCTCCATAGTGAAACCGGTAATGAAAATTGATCCGCGTAGTTTTATCAACAAGTATCCTGGGAAGTCCTGGAAGGCCCAACATGCACCAGGTTGCACAGGGTTTCTCTGTATCACTGTACGTGGATCGTTATGCACCGAATGCCATGTGAATCCAAGGATTTTTAAAGCAACTTGAACCTTGTATGGTTGAGTGCACCGCGTACTAATTATTTGTCCACCTATAATTCGGAATTAAGAATTTAATGAAATTGTACAAAATTTTCATTTCGTTAATATTCCAATAATATACCTGCGGACTCTAATGCATGATCGATCTTGCCAGTTTTATCGGCGTCGTATATTTTTATCATTTCTTTCATTATCTTTCGTATGTCCTCCTTCGTCCATAAATCTGAGCCCTTTGAATTTTCTTCATTAGAATAGTGACTGTCAGGGTCTGTAGTCGATGACTGTATTTTGGTTTCTGCTACATAGGCAAAAATATATTAGGTAAAAGAATATGCATATAATGCACTGTACTTGATACGTAATGAAATTAGTTTCTGTACCTTCTCTCTTTTCGTCGCTTTTGACTATTTGATTGGCTATAATAAGCGTCTCGAATATCGCTGTTATATTCTGTTTAAATGTTTCTGCATTAAAGTGTTCATTGAAAATTCGCGTGATATGCTTTTCCATCCTTTCATCATTTAAAAATGTCGACTGGAGCTTTTTCAATGTTTGCAATTCAAGCCTGAGTGCTTCAATTTGATTTTTTATGGCGTCATTTCTCTCGCCAATATTTCTTTCCAATATTGTCCACTTATTCTGAAACATCAAGTACATAGTTAAGCACTTGTAATTGAAATAAGGTAGAGAAGATCAGTGAGCAAAACAATATCCTTATCAGGCTCGTCTTACCATCCACTTGGGATCATCATTTTCCAGTCGTTCAATTCGCAGTTTGAGTTCGTCAATTTCCTTGGTTGAATAAACTTCAGAAGTCTGATTGACATGTGCGATAACCTCAGGAATTACAGTTGTAGGTTCCGTAGCTGTGTGAGTCTTTTTTGTCCCCTTGAATGCTGCCACCGATGACTCTGTTATTTGTTGCACCAGTCCAGCAATAAATTGTAAGGGTATTGTAATGATAAAAGGCAAGAACCACCATACTGAAAAATAATATTACTCATATCTTATTATGAACCATTAGGCAGTATATTAATTATTAGTCACTTGTCGACACACATCTAGGTTACCATATTAGTTACGTACCAATTAGAACTTAGAAAAACCTTACAACCATTTATGTCCATTTTCTTATGCATATTATATAATGGTTCTAATATGGTAACCAGTTGGGTAAGTGAGAGAAGGGTAGACGAAGGAACTCACCATTCGGATGGCTTCGATCATTAGAATCATCATCCTCAGAGTCCCTCTACGGAAGATCAAATCCCAGGATAATCTGGTCTCCAGTGAAGTTACCTCCTTCTATCCTTCTCCCATTTCAAAAGTCGTTTTTGAATTATGGAAAGCTGAAAGGCTCGCAATATCGAAGAAAGGAAAATATGTCTACTAGATGTGCCTTTACGACCTTTCCCATATTATTATCATTAAGTTCAAATTTAAAAACGTTTTATTCGTTCACGAGTTTCGTTTTACATAATCAATATATTATACACGAACTTTAAAAATAATGGAGACACTATTGTTATCCATTTATATATTTATTATATTAAATTTTTGGAAACGTCACTACCGGTGGGCTTGTTTTTGTTCTAATCAAGATTTGTACCATATTTCACATTAAATAACTTGGGGGTGCTTGATGCTACTACTTTTTTTTAAAAAAAAAGTATAAATCATTTTAACAATCATAGTACGCTCGCAAATGTATTGAGTTACTAATTCATGATTTAGTAAAATTATGCATTTTCCACTTAAAGTCGACTCTGGTGGATCTTTGAGATTCGGAGCGATTGAAAGTTTTAAAAATTCAATCGTCCATTATCAACTTTAATATTTCGATTATATCAAAGGGGACAAACGTAAGTACGACACTACAGATACGTCTAATGATATTCGTGAGGATTGATGATCCACAATTGTCATAGTCATTGTCATTCTGTATGGAAATAATTATTTTTCATGAAATGGGAGATCAAGGGACAACGTTCCCTAATGTAAATGTGTAGTCTAACGTTAGTTTTGTTAGTTAAAAAAAATCAAGTAAAAATCAAGGAACGAGATGGATCATGCATGCAAGAATATGCAGGCCTTCTCCTGTATAATGATAGACTAATGATTATTGAAGTATAGTGTCTGACAAGGCATCATATGTTTTTTTTTTTTATATCGATAACTCAAGTAAAAGTTCATTTCCTTCTCTGCTTTACTTTTTATACTGCCATTGTGCCACTATTATGGATGACAATTCGTGAACAAATAATTGTCCTAAAACTATAAAAAGCATCCTCCGCTCTCGTCCTCGAATAAATAGAAGAAAAAAAAACACGTAAAAAAAAAGAAAGATAAAACCTTTTTCATTAAACACGCGAAGGGTTAGTTCAAAGCCAAAAAATAAAATAGAACTTGTCTTTCTACGGTTACAGTATCAGGTTAACCGCGAAAATGATTATGCTATCGCCGGGTAATATTCCACCCTATATTGGGGAGCGACGGTAAAGAAGGTGGTATTGGCCATGAAATTTTTGGAATTGTTATGCTTGGTAAGGTTATGTTGTTTCTGATGCTGGATAGGTATTTAACGAGAAGATCGTATTCGAGGTATTTATAATTGTAAATATCGTTAAGGATGCGAGAGCTTGACTCAGCGATGTCGGAGAAAACGTTTTTCAGAGAGTCCAGATAGGTTAGGGTATACTTTTGCGCAACGTAAGCTCCTGAAACAAAAAGAAGACCAGGACGGCCAGACTAGACTTAAATGTCTTTGCACAATGGAACTCAGCTATAGAACTTCTTGGTGTTCGCGTCCTGTCGTTTCATTCTCTCTTTTTTAAATGTTCAACACATTCCAATGACAGTTTGTAAGCAGTTTCGAGGTAACTTGTTTTCATCCAAGGACTTACTTCCTACTCGATAGACTCTTCGAAATCACTCACCAGCTAGTAGAAGTGGCGGCAACAAAATTAACCAGAGGATTTTACGACGCTGATCACCTAGCCGTTCTCTTGCATTGGATGCTCTGCTTAGTAGCCAGGAATCCAGGAAAAGGACCCTCACGAGCAACAGATACAGGGATTGCAGGACTCTGTCTACCATCCTCCACGCTTTGCTCCATTTTGATTCTACACATAAATTTATAGCGAATTTAAAAATTACTGTATATAACATTAAATACTTTTTAACCTAGTATTATCTGTTTTTCCTACCTTGTTGCCGTCGATAGTCATAACTGGGATAGTATCTTGCTCTGCCTTGTCGGATTCCAATAGTCTCCATCAACCTGGTCCACCAGGTAATCACAACGGTAGTAACGCTCTCGTACCATATTCTCCATTTTTCTCTACGTCCATAAGATGAAACTGTGACAGCATCTTCAAGTTCTGTGTCAGAATCCAATTGAGTGAATCTGCCATATCTGCGCGTGGCGAACGACCTGGCTGGTCCATCTGTAGTGCTGCAGTACCTAGAAAACATATAATAAACGTCAAACTACCAAAAAAAAACTTAAAAAATAATCTTATCACTGAACTGAATAAACAAATCAATCCTAATTACCTTTTACTCTCAGGTTCAAGTGTTGGCAAACTACCAGAATCTGAATAAAGAATTTCACGATGACTCTTGTAGTGTTCCATGTGCATAGTCTTGTAGATCATTCCACGTGCAACAGAGTCTGGATGTCGACTACGTGGATAGCGCAGTAAATCATTGTCGCCCGACTGTTAACAATACAATGATAAAACTTCTTTTTAACAAATAATTTCCGGCAGACCGTGTTACTGGGAAATACTTTAACACTCATTTTCTACACCAATCTAACTACCATCATAGTATGATTTCATATAAAATTTCTAGTTACTAATTATGAAAGCAAGTCTCCCAATGCAATCTCATATACAATGGTATATTTAAATAGTCTTTAGCATATATGAATAATGAAATTCATATCAACATTTTTTACCATAAGATTATGCTGCTCGCGTGCCTCCGCCGTCTCCATACTATCCATAGTATCCACTGTATCTCCCATATAATTTTCTGATGTCCCATGTGATGTTTGACTTATGTTTTGCTGGCTGACTGAAGGTATACTACCTGTTGTACTGTTGCTATCTGAGTGGATGGAACGCCGGGACATATTCGGCATCGCCAGGACGCCTGGTGCTATTTCATACCGGCAAGTTGATTTCTGCGAGTAGGTGTAGTCTGTTTTTGGGAAGACACTGAAATATGGAATATACAACTATAGAGATTTTAAGATACGGATTCTTCGAATAATTGTACTAATTTCACGGGATTGATTGCATCTTTTAAACTTAACGATTTTCTGTAGATTTAAGTGGCGAATATGGAATACGTCAACAAGAAGTTTTCAAGGGTACTTTTGTTTGATAATATTGAAGCACGGACTGTTTGCGCGTAAAGAGTTGGAAGAGTTTCCTCATTGTCGCTTTTGTGAATATCATGTGCTGTGTGTGATTACGTGGATGATATTTCTAAAAATTGAGAATTCTTGTTGGTGGATATGCAAAATGTTACTGATTGATACGGGGTGATTCTTTGGACTTATCTGAGAGGTAAATTAATGCTGCCTTGTAATTATGGAATTGTATTTAGATTTGTACTATTAATTTTGGTAAATTTGGTATTTGTTGGGTAAGAGTGAAATTGCAGTCTCCTCATTTAATGAATATGATATTCGAACAATTGTTGATCTCTTAGATGATAAATTAAATGAAAATACCATAGAAATTTATAAGACTTATTGAATTCTGAAAAAACTTCACAAGAGATAAGGGGTTTATATCACATAGAGTAAGAGAGATATATAGATATGAGAACATTACGTTTTTGAAACAAACACGCGACCGTTTTTTCAAGAAGATTATATGAAGATAGATAAGTTCGGTAAATTATCTGATAATGAGAACGTGTGCACTTAATTTGGATTAGCCTGTACCGATTAAAAGAAATTAATGAGAATAGAGATTTACACAATGGAAAACACTAATTCTCCAAGAATTAAATAGTTACAGTACAATTCAATTTTTATTGATTTTTTTTTTCAATTGCAAAATAGATACTCACTTCCACCATTCCCCAGCTTGTTTATAAATTTCATAAGCTGATCCTGGTCTACTTGGAGGATCCTCGCGTTCTCCTTCTTCTGAAGAGTAGTCACTAGTGAGTATCCTCCTTGGTGTTACACTCTTTCTCTTCCGTTCAACCTTATCATCCAAGGAGTCATTCTTGGAATCACCTTGCCCATTGGCAAAGATTTGTTTCTTTGCCCGCTGTCTTTCTGAGCGTCGTTCTGCTTTCTTCGTAACACTGGAGGTTGAGCCTTCACTCTTCCTACTCTGAGTATCCGTTGTGTCTTCAACATGAACTTCCTCCTTCTTTTCTGAGATACTTTCCATACTTTTGTCACGTGACTTACCTGCACTGCTGGGTCTGCAAGTATCCCACAATTATAATTTCCTCAAAAAATACATAGTAATTCAATTCTTATAGCACATATTGTAAACACTCACAGTGATCTAGAGCCAGATCTTCTAGTACTGGTCACTTCACCAGGTGTATGTGATCGTTCACGACTTCTACTCCTCAAATCATAATGATGTTCTGAGGATTCAGTCTCAGTAACACTTCTATTTAGAGTTCTAGGAGTCTGCGAACGCGACCTGCTTCTACTGCGCAGCTCGTAATGATGTTGTTCGCTTTCCATTTTCCTGCGAAGCAACGATAATCTAGTATTAACCATTGAAACGCGTCTTCCCTTCTTAAAATGTGTTTGCACAAACTAAAGACAACCGAGAGGAACTGCACGACTTTCAGATATTCCAAGAATAAACCAGCCAAAGAAAGAAGAAGAGCAAACGAAGGGTTGGTACCATTTTTTCCTTTTGTAGTATCTAAAAATACATGCCTCCTCGAAGGGCAGGTCACAGTGAGATTTAAAGAGACTGAACTCAATTAGGGGAAGGATCTTTGCAAACCGGTGCTAAAGAAATAACGTTTCCCGGCAGGAAGTAGAAAAGGAACTGATCCAAAAGGGAAACTTAAATTTTAGGTAAGAGTGGGACATAGCGTTGAATCTCTAAAAATAGAAGCCTCCTCAAAGGGCGCGCACAAGAGCCGTGTCCTCTCACCAATCCCCCCCTTCAACAAACGCTCCGATTTAGCCATCAGATTTTTTCAAGACCTCCACGAGGAACACCTCCCACTGTAACGCTTCATAGAAAAGAGAGAGAATGTCCTCCACTTCACGGCCTTTCCACCAACATACTTTACGCAATAATATTAACATTAACCTCCCATATAAAATATAACTCTGCTTGCAAATTACCTTTACGATGTTTACGACACAACTAAAACACTAGGCGTGACTAAGGCCACAACATAACGCCTCGAGGAAAAAATCCACCATGTATTACGCATTCCATATTGCTTTAGATTTATAAGAAAAACATAGAGTTTCACGTACACAATTATCTGCGCTTGATAATTCACCAGCTATGTCTATCTTTATGTCTTTCTATATTTAGAAATCGAACTCACCAAAGCTCTGTCAAAGTAAAGCGCAAGTTCCGTAAGTCTTGACCAACGGCGGCGGCGTCTACCACGGCGACGGCGGCGTCGTTTTTACAGAATTACGTACGGGTTGCGTTTACGTTACTCAACACAAATGCCATGCATCTGGTTATATGTGGTTTTGTCAACATCGACGCGCGACGCCCCACACTCTCTTTTTTCTCTGTCATAACGCACTTCGTTTCCGTCATTTGCTATCTCCTTTATTGCTATCCTTCTCTTTTTTCTATCGTCACACTGCCATACCTCTTTTATTCATGTACAGATACACTGATTCACTCATATTTTCTCACTGATACTGTAAACGATCATTCACAAACGATGCCTGTTCCCTAGCAATACATTTTTTCTCCAATTCGAACAAAATTTAATCACTGTAAATTCAGGTTTGCATTCATTTTATACCGTGTATTTTGTACTTACTACGTAAAAGCAACCAGTTCTATTGCGTTTAGTTTGTGATTTACGCATTTAAGCGCTCATTTGTGTTTCTTTAATAAGAGTAGTGGGAGAATTCTCCCACCACTTATTGGTGGGAGAAGTATGTAAGGTTACATAGTTACAGGTGCAGACAGTATTTCTTCTTGCAATTTTTAACAATCTTCCAGTACCGATCATGGAGCTTGCTCAAACTTGCTAGAATTATTGGGATCCATTTTAGTTATTTTTTATTAGTTTCGAAATACTCTTATTAGAGTTTATCTTTAGAACAAGGTTTTCAAGAACGTTGACTATATTTACCAATACCGATCTAAAGGAATAGACAAATCAAACATTTCTACTTGTAAGGAATATTTGGGATTGGTCAATTCTTTTAGATCAGTATTAACTAAACTGGTAAGACGTGTAAACGTAGTGATTAATGGAAAAAAGGTTTTTCGTATATTAAGAGAGCTTGTAGGATTCCTTAAAGAGCGCGAGGCATAATAAGGTTTTTTTTAATTAAAATAATTAAAAGTTTCTTTATCGAAATACTTCATACATTGTAGAATTGTACAGAGGAACTTAGAGAAAATTTTTATCTCTTTTTCCAAATTTTACTGAATGCATTTAACGTTTTATCGAAGGTAACTGTGGTTGCATTGTCCAGATTTGCTAATTGGATTAGAAATTTTTGGAAATACAACTATCCGATTGTCTAATCGTGCCAATTTAACTCAATTAACTTTGGCGAAACCGGTTCTCTACTCATTGAATGGTTCACGAGAATTCTGCTAGGTGGCGCTGTTATGCATTTATAAAAATGTTGTATGTCAACAGATGGCGGTTCTAACTCGCGGCAATTTTGTCACGAACGATAATGACGTTGCGGCCGCGAAGGTTTTGAAGGGTCGGAATCGGGAGTCGGTGTGGGAGTAAGTACGACATCCGCGGCCACTAAACAAAACATGGACGCCGTTGAGGTAAATACGTCGGAGCCACCTGAAAATGAGGAAGGTATGGTCTCCGACGTGGAGATATGTCGCGTGTGTCTCCTTGGAAATTTGGTTATGCGGGACCTCTTCCAGGAGAATGATGTCGCCTCCTTATCCGCCAAGGCCATGAGCTTCGCCAGCGTTAAGGTTAGACACGTATTTTCGAGGTTACTTTTTGTCTTGTAAAATACTAAACGAAGCTGGAATCTAGAGTTTATGTCGTTACACGTACAAGTCTTTTGTTGAACAGTATAGTATCTTCACTATTGTATGATAGTTAACGTTGACTATTACTTTTCATTTCTTGTCAAATTGACACTGTAGAATTTCATATTACAGTTAGCTGCATTTCTTGTTCAGATGTTACCAGGGGATGGTCTACCCTCTCAAGTATGCTGTGTCTGTGCACAAAAGTTGGAGTCTGCATATGAATTCAAATTACAAGTTGAACAAGCTGATGGAGTCTTGCGGGAGAGATACGACTCGCTTAACATCAAGGAGGAGCTTTTCTTTAACGAAGTAGAAGTTCAAGTCGATGCTCATTTTCAAACTTCCAGTGAATCTTTAGATGAGGAAATTGACGATGAAAAAAGGACTTTATTAAAGGATCATATGGCTCTTCTACAAGTGGAGAAGCTTGCAGAGGAAGAAACAGCATTGGAGGAAGGTGGGCATTGTCTATATTTAAAACTAATAAATAATATTATTATATTTATTCGTAATTACACGTTTAATCATTGACAGTGATTAATTGTTTGATTATTGAGTATTCGAACGTGTCAATTGTAAGTTTAATATGTTGATAATAACTTGTATCTAAGCCATTTTCAAAGTTCGTCTTGTTGTGTCCAGAACAGGGAGACGTGCAAGAACTTCAAGAGGAGGTTGACCAGGAGACCATTCAAGAAGACCACCAGGTCATTGATGAAGAAATAATTGAGCAAGATGAAGATCAGACACACGAAATAACAAACACTTTGGAAGCTCACGAACAAATCAAAGATGAGGGTACCGTTGTAGTGGATACTATGGCAGTGGAGGAACACGATTACATTGTACAACAGGATTACACTTTACAATCAGATCGAGAATATACTACGCAAGAGGCTACATGTCAAAGTCAGGACTCCGAACAGTTCATAGAACTCCTGAATGAAGAAGACATTTCCAAGGATGATATCAACCAAGAAGAGCAATGTGATACAACGAAAGCAGAGTGTCCGTCCGAACGTGGTTTATCCCAAACAGAAACACGAAGGAGTAAACGCAGGTCCTTACGAAGGGCAGCCATGGCTGATCGGGTCTCCGACGAGGAAAACTACTTCGAGAATCTCAACCTCAGCTCCAGGTTGAAACGTGCTCAGGCTGACAAAAGTGAGAAAGTATTCTTCATGTGTTACTTGTGCGACAAGCAGTTCTTATCAAAAGGCGTTCTCAAAGAACACATGCACTCCCATGAAGAAGTTAGACGAGCCTTATCCCTGAAGAAGACACCTGAGAAGCCACAGAGGGGTAACACAGGTACAGCGAAGATACTGCCGTCAGGTAAACGTGCCAACAAGTGTCCTCATTGTGGTAAAGAATATCTTTATGTGATTTCTTTCAATAAGCACCTGAAGCAACATGAGAAAGATAAGGTGCAGACTAAGAAGGAACACATGCCGCTGGAAGTTTCCTTCGAAGAAGATGAGAATAGTCTAAACTTTTCTAATTGTAATCGTGCACCCAGTTCTAATTCAGGTGACGATATAGGCATGAGGGAGGACGAGGAATATCTCGAGGATGGTAATCAGAACGAGAATGAGGATCAAGACGACAGAAGAAAGAGAAAGAGGAAGAAACACATACAATCCTACTCGTGTAGTATGTGTCCTGAGAAGTTTTATACGAAACGTGGTTTACGTAAACATGATATTAGACATATTCCATTGACGTGCAGTGTATGCAACGAGGAGTACGACTCTCTGGAGAAGCTTAGGCACCATAGGACAAAGCATGTGATGGAAGGTGTTTTGTCTGAACAAGATTTGAAGGAAGATGCGCAGGAGATTGTTGAAAAGGAGGTTGAAGAAGAGGATGAAGATGATATTGAAGAGGATATCGAAGATGAGGTAGATAACGAAGAACAGTTTTCAGATACCCAAGGAAAGGAGATGCATAGGAAGAGAAGATGGAACGAAACAAAAGATTTGAAGTGTCCAAACTGTCCAATGACTTATTCCCATAAAAAATCCTTATCGAGACACTTACAAACACATGAGGGTACCAAGTATGGTTGCAAGATGTGTTGTCAACAGTTCACCAGGAAGGACCATCTCCGTAGGCATATGGAACAGCATGGTAGAGTCAAGTCCTTTAAGTGCACGCAGTGTAATAAAACCTTTGGCAATGAATTGACACTTCGAAACCATCTCATAGCTACCAATCATAAGACTTTTGTGCATGGTCAGGAATATGATCCTAATAAAAGAATCAAAAGAGTTGCTGCGAAGGCTGCGCAAAAGATTATTGACAAGATCAAAATAGAGGACGATCTTGAGGATGACGAGGATGAGGAGGATATCAATGATGACTTTGGCAATCATGGTGATGACTACGGACCAACAAAGAAACATAATTACAGAAAGGATTTCGAGTGCGCCACCTGCAGTAGAAAATGTGGCTCTAAACAATCCTTAACAAAACATATGGAGCAACACGTCAAGGATGAGAAAGCAGAAAAATTAGAAAAAATGAAGAAGGATAAGAAAGACTTACAAAAGAATTGCAGCGGTAACCTTGGTCTTGGAATAGGCGACTTCGACATAGACGATGATGAGAATTCAGACTTCGAGAGCGGTTTAGAGTGGCCAATAGACAATCACGAGTGCACTACTTGTAAAAAGAAATACAGCACGAAGAAGTCCCTCCTGCGACACCAGCTTCTCCACGAGGAGCCAAACTTTGAGTGCGATATATGCAACGTAAAGTTCTACCGTAAGGACAAGCTAAAAGCACACTACGATAAATGCTCAGAGAAAAATCCTGACCAGGTCAGGAAGTGCAACATCTGTGGGGATAGCTTCGAAAGTAATGAACTCCTAAGAGAACACAGAGCCAAGCACGTCACCGAAGGAATTCTTACAGAAGAGGATCTGAGGGACATAGAACCCAGGCCAGAGAATCGCAAAAAAGGTGAGAAAATCGTTCGTAAACGAAGAACAGACATAGTAGGCTTAGAGTGTACCGAGTGCAACAAGCAATACACATCTCGTAAGGGTCTTCTGCGTCATCTCCAAGTACACGAGGGTAAGAAGTATCTCTGTGACATATGCCCTAAGAAATTCTACAGGCGAGAACACCTTAAGATTCACGTAGCTAAACACAACATGATAAAACCATACAAGTGCACGCGCTGCACGAAACGCTTCACCAAGGAGGAGCAGCTTACAAATCACTTGACAAAGCACGACCGTAACTTTAAGAAGAGCAAGGATACAGACAGTTCGAAGAGGTTTCTCTGCGAGATCTGTTCCAAGAGTTTCACCCAGTCGACGACGTTGATAGCTCATCTAAGGGCGCACAACGGTATAAAGCCCTACGTCTGCGAAGTCTGCTCTAGGCCCTTCACCACCAATGCGTACCTGAAAATGCACATGAGAACGCATACCCAGGAACGTCCTTACATTTGCCAGTACTGCTCTCGCGCATTCGCCAGAGCTGACACACTGGCCAATCACCTAACCTCTCATACAGGTGAAGCTAAGTATCACTGCAAATACTGTCCTAAGAATTTCAGGCGCCTGAAGTCTCTCAAGGAACACGTTTTCATACACACGGGTCAACGACCTTATGCCTGTCCCACCTGCGACAGGAGATTTAATAACAACGGTAGCCGGTACGCTCATAGCAAAAGGTGTAAGCAGAACCTCCTGCAGAATCAAAACCGCAATGAGAACTTGGAGCAAGTGCAGCTGCAACCCCGGATACACCAGACCATCGGACAGGCACACATAGTGAAGCCTCAGAGTGTTAAAACCATAACGATAACTAGACCAGGGGATACAGTAACTACTCAGCAGGTAATGCAGCACCAGGAGATCCTGATGCCCTTGATCTTACCACTCACGGTGACCCTGACGGACGTTGGCGAAGAAGTGATACTCCCAGAGGGTACAAAAATATTTACTACCTCGTAATCGACAAAGTTGAGACTCTCTTTGCAGAGCGTTCGACTACCCTACAAGTTTTCCATGATGAAACAAGAATGAAGTAACATATAACGAAGCGCTGCTTCGCGGGATGATAAACCAAGACTTATTGAGTTGTCCGTGAGGGCGCCACCTGTTCTCCGGATATACGTCATGACCAAAACAGCTCTCAGTCGATATTGCCCAATGACTCGACCAGATTTTATCATTACTTTTGGACATAGAAAAAATTTTATTCTGGGATTATATATCCGGAACTAAAAGAGGGATAGATAAAAGATAAAAGAGGAGCAAGGAGAACCAAACATGGTGACACACCGGTAACGCTTTTTCTTTATGAAGAAAAATAATTAGGATGTTTAAAAAGAAATAAAAATAATAAGAGTGTCGAGGATTGTGCAAGGTATGTTCACTGAACAATAATGAACGCCATTAATTAATGGGAATTAATTATTGCGGTTTTATTAGGCATCCGCCATGCACGGATTTTACTATCGTGTCAAGAAATACCAAGCATTATCATGTATGATATGTTTTAAAAAGCGGTAGTTTATTTTTCCATGGTGGAGGCGTGGAATGGTATTGTTTTACCTAGTATGGTTTCGGGCAACGTGTTTACCCACATCAGTTGAATTAACTGATGGTTCTCCTGTGCACTCTTGAAGATTTTCTTCTTTCTTTTTTATTCTTCCTTGTCTTTTTCTTTAAATCTAGTTCTGTTTTCGTTTTCTTTTCTTTTTCTGCCACATATTGCTTCGCAGTATTTTTGCACGGTGCGGTATCTTGCGCTTTAGATTTTTTAAAAATCATCAGGAGTGCACTTGACGAGTTTCCTATCGACGTATCGCGTGAAGGTGACTAAGAGAAAATGCTTTAGAATGCTGCGAATCGTAACTTCAATTTTATTTGTACATAACCATGATAGTGTGAATAATAAAGGTTCGTAGCGTTATATTATATGTATTATGTATTAAGATTTCATTAAACAATCCCTGTATGTTGTTATGTATTCTCATGGTTAAAAAAAAAGAAAATAATGCTTTGTAAAAAAAATATTAAACAGTGCTGTTTTTTTTATTTATAGACTTAAAATTTATATTAATATTTCTTTTCGATAGTCCATTAAGAGACCTATGCGATTGTCGATACATTTTTTGTATTATTTTATAAAGAATTTATTAAGTTAAAAATATTTAGAGTATTGATCACAGGGGTTGTTATTCTTACTACCCTTATTTGTTTGACAGGGTTTAATAGTTTATCTTGGCAACCAACTTAGCCTGGCAACGTCAAGTCAATTCTTATTTTGTAAGGTTCTTTGGATAAAACCAAGAACAAGTTTGAATTTATTGACAGGTACGTTAGTTGTCTAATTAGGGAATTAATTAATTAAAGACTTATTGAACAGTATAGTGCTCGAATGAGAAATCAATTACTGAATGAAAAATGTGATATTTTTAAAATAACAATTCGTATTCAAAAAAGGTTATAAAACGTTGTATCATTAACTGTGCAGACAAAGATATTTTGACTTTGTAACGTTTAAGATAATAAATAAAAATGGAGGAATCGATTCATAATTCTGAAAATATCGAAGAGGAACGAGAAGATGACGATGGTCTACTTGGTGACAGTCACAGGCCATCGTTGACACTAGATTATCGGTGCGTCTAATAAATCAAATTACTTAATCAATGAAGTAATTAATAAAAAAAAATATTCTTTTCATTTCCTAGAATAATGTGGATTCGAGAGAAAGTCCTGAAATTCCTGGGACTTCATGGACAGCATCGACTTTTTGACAATTTAATAAACGTACATACGTAGCCATTTTATTTACACTTGGCTGTGGCTTTCTGATCAACTTTTCAAAATATTTCTTATCTTTGAAACTTCTTCTTGTATCTTTCAAAATTTTCATCTTAACAGGACAATCATCGCTTCTTTGAAGATAAGTTACTGAACTTGTTGGTTTTGGATCTTTACGGCGTAGTCGATCTTGAGAAGAAACAGATTTTCTTTTACAAGACTTATCACAGTGAAGTTATTCAGGAAGAAATTGCAGTTTGGGAAGAGAGTGAGTATTACGTTTCTTTTTGTCGTAAGAGAAAATATTAAGTAACGTAATAATCGCTTACGTTATGCTGGAAGAATGAACGACGAGCGCTACTGATAAGAATAAATTTTCATTACTTACTAAATCAATGATATTAATAATAAAATAAAATACAGGCCAACGTACAAAAATCACAGCACTCACAGCCTTCGCATCCAAAGCCAAGCCACAACGGTTGACCAAGAGCGCACCTGGTAAATGGGAAAGAAAAAGAAAATTATTTTTGAAAAATATCTTTTTTATCACGTTTAAAAAAATAAATTCGTCACAGGATCAACGATATGTTTTAAAAGAAATATATATATAATATCTTACACAATGCACCAATTTCATAATTGATAATATTTTATTAATATTCCACATATGCACCTTACCTTACATAAATTGTGAAACACAGTCACAAGTATTTAAGCAATTGATTATTTAAAAAATTTGTATCAGGAAAGGTTGAAAAAGTGATCGAAGAAGAGAAAAAAGAGAAGAAGCCAAAGAAAGGGAAAAAGGGAAAAGGAAAGTTAGAGAAGCTCGACGGTAGCGTCAGTACAGAAATTACGAATGTAATGAGTTCATCAATGGCTCTTTCGACTAGTCAAATATCATCATCAAGAGAAATCAGCGAGAGATTCGGTGAGGGCGAGGAAGAGGAGGAAGATGAGGGCGAGGAGTCTTTAACGGAAACGAAGAAAAAGACAAAGAGCACAGTATCCTGTAAGAGACACCGAAGCAATTTTTATTATAAAATAAAGTCACTACGAGTAATAATTAATGATAAAAATTATGCCTGAATTTTCGTAGTTAGAAAATAATTATAGTAGTAATAAAATAATAAAAATAAAATAGTAGTAAATTATTTTTTATTTTAAAGTGGGTTCAATGCCTTTTGTCCCCCCACCGGGCGAAGAGGACAAGTACATCCTTACCAAGGTAAAGGAAAAAAATGTAAAAAATTAATACACGTTATCATATGTTTATTATTTATTAGAAAATGGTCGACCGTGTTATACAAGTGGCAGATCTTCATATGATATGTGGTGCCCTTGATGGGAACAGGGCAGACTTGCAAAATGTCAACCTGGTGTACTTCTTAAGATCTAGTGACGAAGGAATACCACCTTTTGAAACGTACGAGGAATGCCATGCAGAAATTCCAGACTATCTGATGGTAGGATCCATAAATGGAAAATTTCTGTCTGCCTTTAACAAGATGCTTACGCAAGTAAGTGTGGTCAAGATGGCTTAACTATTAAATTCCAAATTTTCGTTTTCAATTTAAATTTAATACTTACTACTGTAGTGTGTTCGTGTGCAAAAATGATATTTTGTTGTTGTATCATTTTTTTTAGGTCTTCAAACCTCTCGTGGAAAGACAATTCAGAGAGCCTACAGGCGAAGGACAAGATGTGGATGAAGAAAATTTAAGATTTCAGTCATCGATAGACAGCGGAGTGGGGAAGAGCAGAAGCACGCAAAACAGTTTGGTAAATTCTCAGCTCGATACTGAAGATATTTATATTAGTTTTATTGATAATTATTAATCAATTATGCCCTGTTGATCAGACTGCAGCGTTCACGAAGCCTTCCGTTTATCGTCGCATGTCGATGGCTACTAAGAGAAAGACAATGGACGCTGATAAACTAGTGATGGAAATGTCAGAAGAGTCGAAGGAGAAGCTCAAAGAGAAGGAACGGAAGAAAAATGAAAAATTAAAGAAAAAGATTTCGTCCATTAATAGAAAGCTCAGCATCAGTAGGAAAATTAATGAACACAAGGGTAGCTCTGTATCTGGACCAAAATCTATATCTAATATTAATATGGGAAATTTTGAAGCCCAATCACAAATGGAATTGGATCCAACTAAAAGTGACATTTTGGAATTTCTCTCTAAATTAACCACCAGTGTTGAGTGGTTTGTTCACAGATATCGTTAAAATTATTGTTATCATATAGAAATTATATTTTTCATAACTGTATAAATGGATTTTTAGGACCTTGGAGCATACCGAAGGTGATATTTTACTAGTTATACCTAAAATGCCTGAACTTTTTGATCCTCAAGTAACAGATGAGATGATCTGTGCTAATGAAAAGGCAACACAAGAATTGGAAGACGTTGTCATGTCCTGGGGAAAGCATATTCAAAAGGTATAATCCAAGTCTTTAAAAAATATTAGTTAACGTGGAAACGAATAACTTTCTTTTGCAGTAATAATTTTTTTATGCAGATTGTGGAATCTTATACAAATAAGGTAACGCATGGCAAAGGACCTATCGATGAATACGATTATTGGCATGATCGAGAAACTGGATTATCGATATTGGTGGAACAATTGAAAACCTCCACAGTCAAGAGGATACTTTCAATTTTGCATAAAGCTCAGTCAGTGATTGCTTCTGATTTTGCATTTTATGAAAATGAACTTCAAAGGCATTACATCGAAGCCAGGGACAATAATAAATTTCTGTATACCATGTTGAGGTACTTCAAGGTAAGTGATGTCTTTTAAAAAATTATACTTGAATTAATATAGATCTTTAAAACAGCTCATTACGGAATCAGATGCATTTAAAACAATTACTGAAATTATACCACCGTTAATGACAGACATTAAAATGATCTGGGTACTTTCTAAATATTATGGTAACGAAGAGAAAATGGTACCATTCTTAGAAAGGATATCTTGGCAGCTCTGTCAAAATGTCACTAAGAATTTGGCAGTTAACACCCTCTTCACGTACGGTATTATAAATATATCCACCAATATATAAATACAGTTCTAGAAATTCTATTCTATATATTTAGAAAATTGTGATCACTTCTAGACAGCACAAATTAGGAAGATGTCGATAAGACGTCTTTGGAAAGTCTCAGGTCCCGTTTCTTGATACCTTATAGACAATTCGTGTCTGAGAAAGATGTATTTTTAGCACGAGAAGTTTATAAGACGTTATAGGACTTTGAGAAGAAGTCTTATCGACATCTTCCTAATTTGTGCTGTCTTGGGTGCAATTGAAAAAAAATCTTTATTGAAAATTATCTATAGCCTGCTACAATCTGAAGTTTCTGTTTTGTATTACGGTTGATAATTATGGATATTCAGGAACCCTCTGAACATTGTCATACGCAAAACAGAAGATGCGCATAAAATGATGAGGAGTTGGAAAATCGCTTATCTCGAGACCAGACAGAGTATAGAGACTTCTGGAAAAGGAACAAGATGGGAATTCGATCAGCGAAGACTGTTCAAAGAGACTGAGTACATAGCTGGAGTCTGCGATGATCTGAACAAGATTGGCAGTGTCCTTCAAGACTTTTACAACATCTTTGGACCTGAGCTGAAGTCCATCATAAATGATCCTTCGCAAATAGATGCTGTGATCAAGAGAGTAGCTAAACTCGTTGTACCAATTCAGAAAGCCGACTTCAATGTCTTCACTCAGTTCAACAAAGAGAACTGGGAAGCCATGATGACCTGGTTCTATGCCGAGGTGACTTTTCTGGAAAACGAAGCGAAATTCTTCATCGATGAATGCTTCACTGTATTGATCAGCGCAGAAGACGCTCTGGAGATGCTGATAAAATTAAAAAATCTCAAAACCAGAGCTGCTATTCAGGAACAGCTGTTGAAGAAGTTTGATGTCATTATGCAACAGTTCAGCAAGGAAATTGGGATAGTAGAGAATATATTTAATAGAGGTTATTTTCATAATTTGTATAATATACTTACTGAGATTTTGACTAAAGTATGTTTCAGGAAAACGAAATCCACCATTGCTACGGTATCATCCTCCTGTTGCTGGTGCTATTTTTTGGGAGAGACAATTATTTCACAGGCTAAAGGGACCTGTACTCATATTTCAAAATGTTAATGAGCTTAAACGCAGTGAACTGAAGCTTCTGGCTTTTGAACAGTATCTGTCGATAGCTAGGCAAATGAAAAATTTTGAAGATACAAAGTTTAAGGTCTGGGTCGATAAAGCACTATCCATTGTTGCATGTACCATGAAGAAAAGTATACTCAATACGGTTGCATATGACCGAAAAAAAGGCAGGTGTTATATTTCAATGTGTGTAAACCCCTTAATTAAAGTTTTATTAATTTTCCACAGTCGAACAAGCTCATAAAGCAGCACAAGCCAAAGTGTATCTTGAACTTCGAAGAACCAGAAGTGGAACTATGTTGCAATTAAACGATGGATACCAAACAACTCCTCCAGGCTCCAGTCAAAAGACGGAAGTTATTATATCCAAACAAAGTCTTGGTAGGTTTTTGAAACAAAATAATTATCATTAAAATATGTTCAAAATTTCTAGACATCTTTATGAATATAGGATTTTTTTTCTATCAACATTTCAGACACAACTGTTTCTGGTTCAGTTTCTCCAAAAATCATGAACACGGTATTACCGCCCAAAATTCATATGAAACCAGGAACAAAGTTGGATAAAATAACAGGTTCTGGAAACAAAGATCAAAGGCCATCATCCATATCTGTTACTAGTGAACATTCGCCAGGATTCGGACAAAATTTAGCATGGAAGGAGGAGATGCAGGATACAATTTTGGTAGAACATCAACTTCGTTTTGCAGTGAATTTCAAATCCGAAATTTTCGAAATTATTCGAGAGGTAATAAAAAAAAAGAATTAATCAATATCCACTTCTTAAATAAATTTAAATAATACAGGCGGAACTTCTGGAACAATTGGGTTTCGAGTTACCAGATGCGATACGAGACGTTGGAATACAAAAAGATCGTCTTCAACATGACATTGAAATAACTGAAGAAATGATTAACCAATACAATACTATTATAGATGATCTTGATGGTGCAGATGTAAGAAAAAAAAAGTCATTATCGATTTAATTCTAAATTCTTGAACACACTTTTAGATTTTACTGTTGAAGAATACTTTGATAAATATTGAAAAACATATACAACCTGGAATTACGCGGTTCAATTGGTACTCCTTAGGAATCGTTGAATATGCCACAAATTGTGGAAAACTATTAAAAAGTCTCGTTTCAATGGTTGTTCAAGTTGAACAGTTGAAGGATGCTCTAAACAATCGTATTGAATCTGATCTGGAGTCTTTCAACTTGTTCACAAGCACGGAGGATCCAGATGATCCATATTATACACTTAGTGGATGCAAGGTAACGTATTACTTAAAATAATTTCATAAATCGTTAGATTAATAACTTCTTTTACAACTTTAAGACTTTTTTTCTGGACGTTGAATCCAAGAGAAACGAGCTGGTCTGTGCCATGTTAAAATCTTATCAATCTGCCAGTCCAATGTTAATAAAATTGGAGAGCCTCGTGGAGGGAACATCAACCGGAATGGCTTCATCAATGCTGGCGTATTATGAACAATATGAACAAAGAATTTTCACAGCTTTCATAACGTGAGTCTCTATGGTTTCCTACTGATATATTTCCACGTTCAAATATTCTTTTCTTTATATTTAATTTCATGATTTGCAGGTGCTTTGTGAGAAATCTGGAAGTTCTGAACAAGATGCTTTCAGGGAACAAAGCTGTGTTTCAGGTGGATGCTGTTTTGGTAACCTCTGAAGTTGTACTACGACCATCTCCTAATGAAATCTATACCATAATTTTGCACGACGTTAAAGATCTCTTAGAACGGATGAAAGTGTTTCCAAGATGGATGACAAATACGTGCTTGGAATGCAAGCCAATAAAACGTGAGCATACAGAGGAACATGCAACGTTTAGTTTCTTCGAGGATATCATGAGCATTCAGGTGATTAAAAAATATTTTTCCAAAATAACAGGGTTACAAAATAGCATACAACGGTTCAATATATTATATCGAAACTTTTAGATAGTCAATGATCTCATTATGACTGTCCAAGACACAACGCACAAATTGGCAGTAGACTGCTGGCGATATTTATACAGATGGAAAAAATATGGAAACATTTGGTGTTTCGATAAGGCTCAATATTGCGAAAAATTCGCTGCGAAAAATCCAACGCTCTTACAATTTGATGAAAAATTCGCTTTCTACGATGCAATTATTGAGCAAGTTCAAGAGATGACACCGTATCATGATATCTGTAGTGTCCGGCGAGTACAAAGCAATTTTGTTATACAATCATGCAAATTCATATTAAAAAATATAATTCAAAATTTCATTTTCAATTTGAGCAGAGTGAATCTGACACCGTTGCTTCAGGGCATTCAGGAGCATGCCAACGAATGGAAGCAGATATTAGGTAGCTATCTCCTGGATAATACGTTACTGTCAATGGAGGAACTCGAGGCGAAGATCCGGGAGTTCAGGAACGACGTGGAGCTCGTCATCTGTGGCCTGGATAGATTTAAATTGGTGATGCAGACTATAGCCGATGTCAAAAGAATGGCTATTCAGGCGGAAGTCCAATATTCTCTGTACCAGGTTAATATTATTCATAAAGTTCTTCTTGTCTGCTGGCTACTGTTCACTCTAGAATTTTTTCTTTTTCGTAGGAAACTTTCAGGACACTTCGTATCCATTCTATAGAGTTCAACAAAGAAGATGAACAGAGGGCCTATAAACTAGAGCATGAATGGAACTCCCTGTACATGGGGGCACTTTACAGAGCCACTACTTTAGAAAGTACCAAGTACCGTTTCTGCGAGATGACCAAAGAACAGATTGCTGAGTTCAGTAATGAGTTTCATGAGTTTGCCGAAGATTTTGAGATGAATGGTCCAGGTAGTGTTGGTAACGATCTGGATGCTGGACTGAAGAAAATGGATGTGAGAATCTTTAAAATACAGTTTTACCGACTGGTTGTCTTTAGTTTTAGCTTCTGTCTGATCTGGTTGTTTGATAGGAATATGGAAAACTTTTGGACAAAATGGAAGCGACCAGACAAGATCTTGTTAATGCAGAAATTCTTTTTGATCTGCCACCTGCCGACTATTCGATTCTCTTGAAAGTGAAAAAGGATTTCGAAGGCATGGAGATGCTGTATAAATTGTATAAAATGCAACGAAGTGCTAGAGATGTTTGGGCCAAGACACTTTGGGCCAATTTAAATCCCCAACAGTTGATCGATGGGATGGAACAGTTCATTAAGGAATTTAGAAAGTTACCCAAAGCTGTCAGGTCGCTCAGTGTCGGTCAAGCCCTTGACTCCATTATGAAGAGCTTCAAGAATTCGGTTCCGCTGTTTGTGGAATTGAAGAACGAAGCTATGAGGGAACGTCACTGGATGGAACTCATGGACAAGACTGGAAAACACTTTGATATGTCCCCGAACAGGTCCGGGGATTAATTAAATGATTTTACCAATGACTTATTAGTGATAAAAACGTGAAACCGATGGTCGATGTGGGAAATAGAACATTTATCTAGGGACTTTATATAGTTTTTAAGTAGACGTATCGATTTTCCTATGTAACATTTTCTAAGTTTATCTTTATCTAGTGATATATATCAGTCCTTGCAAATCCTATTTCTTTTCTGAATCCTCCGAGGATAAGCAGTATTACATTGATAAATATGAAAAATACTCTGGATCCTGTAGGAGGAGCAAGATTTTTTTTCAATGTTTTTTTTTTAATATTTGCCTTTCTAGAAATTGAACAGACATTCGGTAACCGTCAAACGATATAAACATTATTTTTCTAATACTTTAACGTGAACTTTGTGCTACGTAAAAACAACCAAAACAATGGAGGGGTGAGAATTGACCAGTAAATTTTTTTTCACTAACCGTCCCAAAACCCAAAATGACCTGTCATTTATCCTTAACAAGGTTTACACTGGAGAATATGTTTGCTATGGACCTAGCACAGTATCAGGACATCGCAGAGTCTATTGTAGTCAATGCTGTTAAGGAATTGGCAATTGAGAAAGCAGTGAAAGAAATAGCAGAAGTATGGAAAACCATGGAATTAACAGTCGTGAAACATTTCAAAGGTACGGCGTCCATTTACCCATTAGAATTTAAAAATCAAATTACAGATTCTATAATTTCAGGAAACGAGGACCGTGGCTTCATCTTAGGCCCCGTCGATGAACTCAACCAGGTCTTAGAAGATAACATGATGAATCTACAAAGTATGTCAGCGTCCCAATTTATTGGACCATTTCTGAGCACAGTACAAAAATGGGAAAAGGCTATGCAAACAATATCCGAGGTGATCGAAGCTTGGATGGAACTTCAAAGGAAGTGGCTCTACCTGGAGGGCATCTTCGTGGGAGGTGATATTAGAGCCCAGCTACCAGAAGAGGCCAGAAAGTTTGATGATATTGATAAAGTCTTCAAGAAGACCATGATGGACACGTCTAAGCGACTTAATGTTTTAGAATGCTGTACAGTTTTGGGTATGTTTCATAAATATTTCTTCAATTTTGGGTCTTACAATTCGCTGTATCATCGTCAGGTCGAAAGGAGGAATTCGAAAGTCTCAGTGCAGGCCTAGACAAATGCCAGAAATCACTAACAGAATATTTAAACAACAAAAGAGCGATATTTCCAAGATTTAATTTCATTAGTGATGAGGAACTCCTTGGAATTCTGGGAAGTACTGATCCAACAGCTATTCAAGAACATATTGGGAAAATGTTCGACAACCTAGATAAATTCAGACTTGCTCCTGATAATCAGGACAGGATTGTAGCCTCGGCTTTTATATCGTATGAGCGTGAAATAATGGAATTTCGCAACCCTGTTCCTACTGAAGGTAAAATTGAAGAGTGGATGGTACTTGCGTTGGCAGAAATGCGAAAGTCGAACAGATATTTGACAAAAAAGGCAGTTTATGATTATGGAAAGGTAAGATCCATTTGTAGTATCGTACACTCCTTATATTTATTGTAGAAATATAAAAATTTAGGTCCGGAGACCAAGGACCGAATGGATGTTAGACTTCCAGGGGATGATGGTCCTGGTAGCTAATCAAATTTGGTGGACTGCTGAAGTGGAGAACGTTTTCAAAAAAATATCTCAAGGAAAAAAACGAGCTATGAAAGAGGTAAGCAATATGACCCTATCGTTACATAGAGTACCACTTATAAAAAATTATGTCTATAGTATTTACAACAACAGAACAACCAATTGGATGAAGTTGTTACCTTGATGGGTGGTGATACACTTTCTAATAACGATAGAAAAAAATTAGACACTGTTTTAACAATAGACGTTCACATTAGAGATATTATTGATGGATTTGTCCGAGACAGTATAATGGACGCTATGGAATTTGATTGGGAGAGTCAGCTGAGGTAAATTCTAGTGTTTTGAAAAAATGACAGATTCAAAATAATTATTTTCAAATCATCCATATAGATTCTATTGGGTCCATGACCTAGACAATGTTTGGATGAATCAGTGTACAGGCACGTTTGAGTATGGATATGAGTACATGGGGCTCAATGGACGTCTAGTCGTAACACCATTGACAGATAGAATTTATCTTACTATAACCCAAGCACTGTCTATGCACTTGGGTGGTGCACCTGCAGGTCAGTTAATATTTTGAAAATCCCTAATTATAAACATCCCTGATGTAATCAATCTATTTTATCAGGCCCTGCCGGTACTGGGAAAACTGAGACCACCAAGGATCTAGCAAAAGCTCTAGGACTTCTTTGTATTGTGACAAATTGTGGAGAAGGAATGGATTACGTAGCCATTGGTAAAACACTTAGTGGCCTTGCCCAATGTGGTGCCTGGGGTTGCTTCGATGAGTTCAACAGAATTGACATATCAGTCCTCTCCGTAATCTCCACTCAGCTTCAGACTATAAGATCAGCATTGCAATTGAAAGCCAAGAGATTCATGGTACAAAACTTGTTTTATTAATGAGTAAGATTCAATTTTAAATTTCATAATATTCCAATTTGTTGTTATAGTTCGAAGGACAAGATTTGGTCATGGACAGTAAGGTTGGCATATTCATCACCATGAATCCAGGATATGCAGGAAGAACCGAACTTCCCGAATCTGTGAAGGCACTCTTCAGGCCAGTAGTGTGCATAGTACCTGACAACGAGATGATCTGCCTGATAAAATTATTCAGCGCTGGTTTCCTCACTGCCAAAGTCCTGGCTAAGAAGATGACTGTCTTGTATATCTTAGCGCGAGAGCAGCTTAGCAAGCAGACCCATTATGACTTTGGTCTTAGAGCACTTAAGTCTGTTTTAAATATGGCTGGTCACCTGAAGAGAACTTCCAGTGACCTTCCTGAGAACGTAGTGCTGATGAGAGCCTTGAGGGATATGAATCTACCGAAATTCATATTCGACGACGTACCTCTCTTCCTGGGACTCATCAAGGATCTCTTTCCTGGTATAGACTGCCCCCGGGTTGGCTATCCAAACTTTAATGATGCCGTGGAGAAGATGCTCAGGCAGCACGATTACATCGTTTTACCTGATCAGGTAAGAGTTAGTTTGAACAAATTATTATTTTTAAAGCACAAGCATTATTCGACAGGTTGACAAAGTTATTCAACTATATGAAATCATGATGACAAGACACTCAACAATGATTGTGGGACCAACTGGTGGAGGCAAAACAGTTGTTATCGAAACTTTGTGCAGGGCTCAAACTCATCTGGATAACCCAACAAAACTTTACATCATGAATCCCAAGGTAAATATCGATATAGAATATTAAGAATTTCTTGAAAATATGGATTTTTTTTAAAAGGCCTGTACAGTGGTGGAACTTTATGGTATACTGGATCCTTTAACTCGTGATTGGACTGATGGTCTCTTGAGTAATATTTTTCGTGAGATCAATAGACCTTTGGAATCTGGCAAACAGGAAAGGAAATATATTTTATTTGACGGAGACGTCGATGCTTTGTGGATTGAAAATATGAATTCTGTAATGGATGACAATAAATTATTAACACTGGCCAATCAAGAGCGGATCAAGATGCAGAATCATTGTAGTTTGTTGTTCGAGGTTACAAATATTCTAAATTCTTGTTCTATTATTTAAATAATTAGTGCAATGTAATAGCCATTACTTGGGTCTTAATGCGTACGCAGGTTGGTGATTTGCAATATGCTTCACCAGCTACAGTATCCAGAGCTGGTATGGTTTATGTGGATCCGAAGAATCTAGGCTATCAACCATATATGGATAAATGGATTCGAAGCAGATGCAAATCAGAGCATGAATTCTTTAATGGGATGTGTGAAAAATATGTAAACGGCACGTTGAAACTCATTATTGACGGAATGTTAGGTCTTCAGCAAGTTAAGCCACTGAAAATGATAATTCCTCAAACTGGTCTTAATATGGTAACAAATAGACATTAAGAATCACTAATAAACAAAGCAACAAATTAAATAAGTAAATATAAAAATATCAACCAGGTTGTTCAACTCTGCCACATGGTGGACGCCCTCTATCCTAGTCGACCAGAAGATGAACCTCCTCAAAGACAACTTGGAGAAATACCAAATCACGAAGAAGAAGCATTTTGGGCTGAAAAATTAGCCAATAGAGATGAACTCCTGGAGGCTGTTTATATACAAGCTTGTTATTGTTCACTGGGTGCAGCCTTAGTAGTGGAAGCCAGGAATGAATTCGATGAATTCATGAAGAAGAACTCAGGATTGATGATGGTGGAGGATAGTCCAGAGAAACCAGCAACAACCAGTACGAGCGAACGATAATACAAACCTAATTACTCATCAATTATTTAATTGAAACTATAATGATTTCTATTGATCGATCCAGGATATATTCCTATAACTTATCGTTCCCTGTATGACTACGTTCTGGAGGTCGATAAAAAAATTTGGACACCCTGGAAGCTATTGGTACCATCTTATATACATGACAGATCCAAGAACTTCAGTGAGATTCTAGTACCCACGATTGATACGCTAAGAACAATGTGGTTCGTTAAACTAATGAATGATATGAAAAAACCTGTACTACTTGTGGGTGAAACAGGAACGTCGAAAACGGCAATAATACAAGATTTTCTTAGAAGTCTTGATCAGAATAAATATGTAAGTTTAAAGATTACACATTACTTCTTCAATAACTAGGAAAATCATTACTGCTGTGTCTTGCAGAATCAACTGTTAATAAATTTCTCATCGAGAACTACGTCGATGGACGTGCAGAGAAATATTGAATCAGCAGTTGAAAAAAGAACCAAGGACATTTTTGGTCCACCTCCTGGGAAAAAGCTTATTATCTTTATAGACGATATGAATATGCCACTGGTCGATACTTACGGCACTCAACAACCTATTGCGCTATTGAAACTGCTACTAGAGCGTAATGGATTCTATGATCGTGGGAAGGATCTTAACTGGAAGCAAATGAGAGATATTTGTAAATAATTTATTACTCTGGAGAATAAATCTTTTATAAACTATCTATCAATCCATCGAATTAATGTTTCAGGCTACTTGGCAGCCATGGGAAAAGCTGGTGGTGGAAGAAACGAAGTGGATCCTAGATTCGTCTCCATATTTTCTGTCTACAACGTTACGTTTCCATCTGAACTAACCTTGAAGTACATCTACACGAGTATCCTGAAGGGACATCTGGAAGTATTCCCCGAGAAAGTTCAAGAATTAGTGGATGATATCATTCAAATCACCTTAGATCTTTATAAGGTATTTCAATCCTTCATCTCTGGTTTGTGCTTTAGTTTCAAAGATCTCGAATGATTTGTATTTTAAAAAATTTCAATAGTGTGCCACCACGGAATTACCCCCAACACCATCCAAATTCCACTACGTCTTCAACATGCGTGATCTGTCGCGCATAACTGCTGGTCTTCTGCAAAGTCATCAAGGCTACTTTCCAATGGTCCAACAATTTTCACGACTATGGAGGAACGAGTTCACTCGAGTGATCTGTGATCGCCTTATCACTGCAGAAGTAATTCAGACGATGAATAGATGAGAGAACTCAAAAGAAATTTGGAATCCATAAGACCAATATTTATTATTCCAGGACAAGGAGATTATGAAGTCTCACTTGGAAACAAAGATAAAAAGCATATACGAAGACAATTCTGAAGTCATTGACTACGTATTACGTGATCCTCTACTCTTTGGAGACTACAGAAATGCCTGTAACGAAGAGGAACCTCGATACTACGAAGATCTTCTCGATTACGAAGCCGTCTACAGTCTCTTCATGGAGGTCCGTCTAATCAATTGAAATGATTAACGAAAAATTAAAAAATAGATATTTTAATAGATCCTAGAAGAATACAACGAGAGGAACATGAGAATCAATATGGTCCTATTCAACGATGCTCTGGAGCATTTAACCAGGGTGCATCGTGCTCTGAGAATGCACCGGGGTCACGTGTTGGTAGTTGGTATCGGTGGTAGCGGAAAACAAAGCGTGATTCGTTTAGCCGCATTTGCTGCCAACTGTGAAACATTCGAGATCACCTTAACAAGAGGTTACAACGAGTCCAGCTTCCGGGAGGATGCAAAGAAGCTATTCAATATGGTTGGCGTTGAGGACAAGAGGATCGTCTTCTTGTTCACGGCTGCTCACGTTGCAGATGAAAGTTTTTTGGAATTAGTCAACAATATGTTGATGACAGGCGTTGTACCAGCACTCTTCTCTGACGAGGAGAAAGATTCTGTTATAAATACTTGTAGAAACAAAGCCAAGGAAGCTGGTTATGGTATCACTAAGTATGTACTTCATTTTGTGAAGTAGTGATATAAATGATCATTTAAATATATACTTTTTGTATGTTTCAGGGAAAACGTTTGGTCTTATTTCGTTAAGACAAGCATTGCCAACATGCGTATCGCGCTATCTATGAGTCCTTCTGGTGATATACTCAGATCACGATGCAGAAGTTATCCAGGGCTGGTTAACAGTACTACTATAGACTGGATGTTCCCTTGGCCTGAACAAGCTCTGTTTGCTGTTGCCAACGTTATTCTTAGAGATGTATGAATACTTTATTGGAGGATGATTCCTTTGTTTGCAATTGAAGCTATGGTCTTGTTTTAATAATCGTTGTGTCTATCAGAATCAAAATATTCCTGAAATGCATAGAGAAGCTATTGTGCAGCACGTAGTGCACGTGCACGTTTCTATTGGGGAGTATACTTCAGATTTTCTAATTAAACTAAGGAGAAGGAACTACGTCACTCCGAAACACTACTTGGACTTCATCAACACATATCTGAACCTCTTGGTGGAGAAGAAAGAATACATAGAGTCACAATGCGAAAGACTCTCAGGAGGTATAGTCCCGGTGGTACCTTTCGTAGAATGCATTAAAATAATTTTATTAAAGGAACACAATTCATTAATTGAACCAATAATTTTAATCCGTTCAGGTCTTACGAAGATAGCCGAAGCTTCAGAAACCCTTAAAGACCTGAATGCCATTCTGGCTGTTCAGAGAGTTAAAGTGTCGGAACAAACGAAAAACTGTGAGTTATTGTTAACGTCAATAGGAGAAAGTACAGATATTGCAATGGAAAAGAAGGAGATAAGTATGGAAAAGAGAAAAGAAATTGAGGAACAGAACAAGATTATTGCCAAGGAAGAAGCTGAAGCTAAGGATGTACTTGCTGATGCTCAACCAGCCTTAGAAATGGCTAGATTAGCTCTGAGTGACTTGGAAAAATCAGATATCACTGAAATAAGGTCTGTGTATCATATTCTTAGTAATTATATGTCAATTGTGAATTAGAAAATTTAATCACAATTGGTATTCTAATCAACAGATCATTTGCCACACCACCGGAGCCAGTGCAGATTGTCTGTGAATGTATAGCTATAATCAGAGGCGCCAAGGAAATATCCTGGAAGAGTGCCAAGGGGATGATGAGCGACCCCAGTTTTCTGAGGTTACTTCAGGAGATGAACTGCGACCTGATAACATTGAAGCAGCAGCAGATGGTCAGAGCCCATTTGAAGAAATCAAATAAACTTGAACAGATGAAAACCATCAGTAGGGCAGGATACGGACTGTATAAATTCGTTCTTGCTGTTCTGGATTACTGTGCCGTCTATAGAGAAGTACGGGATCACAAGTTATTCTTTTTCTGATACTCAATTGCCTATTGCAATCTCTGTCATTCGATTGGCTTAGGTGAAGCCGAAGATAGATAAAGTTCAGGCTTTGGAGGCTGAAGCAGAACGCGCGAAAAAGGCACTGGAGAAAGAAGAACATGAATTGCATCGTATAGAGAAGCAATTAGCCGAATTAAATGCAAAATATGACGTTGCCATGTCTGAGAGACAAAGATTACAAGAAGAGACTGACATTCTTCAGAGAAGATTGATTGCAGCTGATAAACTGATTGGCGGATTGTCGTCTGAGAATACGCGCTGGCAAAAGGACCTTGAAAATCTTCATGAAGAAATGGAAAAGATCATTGGAAATTGTCTTCTTTCTGCTGGCTTTCTTTCTTACGATGGACCATTCTCTTACGAATTTCGTATAGAAATGATCTATAATGATTGGCAGAACAGTATACTCCAAAAGCAGATTCCACTTAGTCAACCATATAAAATAGAGACACAGTTGAGTAATGACGTAGAGATCAGTGGGTGAGTACTTTTTATAGGAGAAATAGAAAATTCCTTAGAACATAATTAACTAAAATTGTTAATAATTCTTTTTATTCTAGTTGGAATTCCGAAGGTCTGCCACCGGATGAATTGTCAGTACAAAATGGAATTCTAACTATGAGAGCTTCAAGATTTCCACTGTGTATTGATCCTCAGCAACAAGCTTTAAATTGGATTAAGAAACGAGAAGCTAAGAAGAATCTGAAGATCTTGACATTTAATGATTCCGATTTCATCAAGCAAGTTGAGATGGCCATTACATATGGTTTTCCAGTACTCTTTCAGGATGTTGATTACATAGATCCTGTTCTGGATAACGTACTCGCTAAAAATATAAAAAGTATGTACGACCGTTAGCTACGTTTATTATTTCTAATATTCATTTTTTTATCCCAGCTGTGTCAGGTCGCACGTTTGTGATTTTGGGTGATAAGGAAGTTGATTACGATGAAAGGTTTCGAATGTATTTAACAACCAAATTGTCCAATCCAATTTTCAATCCAGCTGTTTATGCCAAGGCTGCAGTTATAAACTATATGGTCACCTTAACAGTAAGTAATGTTTTCTTAACTTTACAAAATAATTAAAACGCTTTTCTAATGGTTGTCTAATCTTTATTTTCAGGGCCTGGAAGATCAACTGTTATCCGTAGTAGTGAGAACAGAACGACCGGACGTTGAAGAACAACGTGAAAATTTGATTGCTGAAACAAGTGCCAACAAAAGTCTTCTTCAACAGCTCGAAGACAGTCTTTTACGTGAAATCGCAACAAACCAGGGTAACATGCTGGATAACATTGACTTGATTGAAACCTTGGAAAACACCAAGTCAAGCGCCAGTGAAGTCATGATGAAATTGCATCTGGCAGAGCTGACAGCAGTTGATATAAATAAATTGAGAGACGGTTATAGGCCAGCAGCAAAACGTGGTGCCATTTTGTTTTTCGTCCTGGCGGACATGGCCACTGTAAACACAATGTATCAATACTCCTTGATCAGCTACCTGGAGATATTCATTCACTCCCTGAAGAAGGCCTTGCCCGATCCCTCCTTAGTGAAACGTCTTAAAAATATCATAACTATGTTAACCAAGAATATTTATGATTATGGTTGCACCGGAATATTCGAAAAACACAAACTCCTCTACTCTTTCCAAATATGCACCAGGATCGAGCAAAGCATAGGCAATGTTGATCAGACTCAATTGGATTTCTTCATCAAGGGTAACGTTTCCTTGGAGAAGTCACAGAGAGTCAATCCTGCGCGATGGCTTCCATCTAGTGGATGGGAAGACATTCTCAAGCTTTCAAATGATTTTTTTACCTTTGTCAAACTTCCTGATCTACTTCAAAATGAAATTGAACTATGGAAGCAGGTTGGTTAGCCAAAACTACATATAGAATTCATCAGTATAAAAAATGTAACACCATTTATATACTTCTATGTATATATTAATTTTATATATTTTTTTTAGTGGTATGACATGGATTGTCCAGAATCTGAAGAATATCCCTGCGGTTATTCTCAGAATCTACAACCTTTCGAGAAGTTGATGTTGATGCGCTGCTTCCGCGTTGATCGTGTTTATCGCGGTGTTGTTAATTACATCAGTGAAACAATGGGCGAAGAATTTATCACTCCACCTAATATTAGCTTCGATGCCATATACGAACAGAGTACACCAACCATGCCCGTTGTATTCATCCTGAGTCCTGGTTCAGATCCCACTTCAGAATTGATGAAGCTTGCTGAGCGATATGGTTGTGGAGGTGGAAAGTTCAGATACTTGTCACTGGGTCAAGGTCAAGAAAAGGTAATAAAATAAATATAAATTAAATGAGAATATGTATCCTATCACTTTTTATATTATTATTTAGACTGCCATTGAACTTCTGGAAACTGCCGTTGCCAGGGGCCAATGGCTTATGCTACAAAACTGTCATCTCTTGCTGGGCTTCATTAAGGAATTAGAAAAAAGATTAGAAAACATAGGAAAACCACATCCAGATTTTCGTCTGTGGTTAACCACAGATCCCACGCCTAGCTTCCCCATAGGAATACTTCAGCAATCACTAAAAGGTATGAAGAGTAGACTTGAAACTATTCTTCCTTTATTTTTCAACATTTTGAATTTCTTTTTTAGTTGTCACTGAACCTCCTAATGGATTGAAATTAAATCTACGTAATACGTACTTTAAAATGCGAGAACAATCACTGGAAAGTTGTTCGCATCCCATCTTTAAACATCTGATCTACGTTTTGGCTTTTTTCCATGCTGTGGTTCAGGTAAGTGGAGTCTAGGAACTTCTTTGTAATACGATAATTACGAAATATCATCTTTCTATAACAGGAACGAAGGAAGTACGACAAAATTGGATGGAATATAAACTACGACTTCAACGAATCTGATTTTAATGTATGCACTGCTATTTTGGATACCTACTTGACCAAAGCTTTGTCTATCAAAGAGACTAGAATACCTTGGAACAGCCTGAAATATTTGATAGGAGAAGTAAGTCTACGGAATGATAATAATTGTAATACGTGTTATGTATAACTTCTAATATATTTAAGGTAATGTACGGCGGAAGAGTCATAGACAATTTTGATCGTCGTGTTGTCAAGATTTACATGGATGAATACTTTGGAGATTTCCTTTTTGATACTTTTCAACCGTTTCATTTTTATCATGATGATCACGTGGACTATGTGATACCAATGGTAGGTGACCGTGACTCTTACATCGAATTCGTCGAGGAACTTCCTCTGGTGAACTCACCAGAAGTCTTTGGTCTTCATCCCAACGCTGAAATTGGTTATTTTACTAATGCGACTAAAGAGATGTGGACAAATCTTATTGAGTTGCAGCCACAAACGGGTAAGAATATAAATAAAAGTATTTTTTTTTTCATAATGCTACTAATTAAAGTAAAAACAAAGTACCCATAAGATTACTTTAACAATGCAAATAATTATAGCCTGCTTGGAAAGAGTGAGTAAGTTGTCAAAATCCACTTAAATTGAATTAAATTGTCTTTAAATTCATTGTTATAGATCTGTGAAAAGAAATCTTACAATTTTAAATTAATAGATAATTATATTCACAGCGGTAAGCGCTACGGGAATCAGCAGGGATGATTTTATTGATAACGTCGCCAAGGACGTCTTGTTAAAAATTCCACCAGTGTATGACATGATTAAAGTCAAAAGAAATTTTGGGTTGGCTGTGACGCCATCATCAATAGTTCTCTTTCAAGAATTGGAACGGTTTAACAAATTGATAAGAAGAATGGCAGTCACTCTCACGGAATTGAGAAAAGTAAATCAAATGTGAAGTACTAAACTTATTAATAGAATGTATAATTGATTAAATTTCCTACTAGGCCATTGCAGGTGAAATTGGAATGGATGCAGTACTTGACAGCGTATCAGTGGCACTGTACAATGGTGTTCTGCCAAAGGAATGGTCAAAATTAGCACCGGACACCAGGAAAAACTTAGCTGGTTGGATGGATCATTTTGAGAAACGAATAGCGCAATACACAAACTGGGTAAGAATATAACTTTCAAATATTTTTCTAAATCCTATATCTATGTTAGAAAATATTTTTAGTCAGGTTGTAATGAACCAGTAGTTATCTGGTTATCTGGTTTGCATATACCAGAAACATATTTAGCTGCACTGGTACAGATGGCATGTCGCAAAAATAATTGGCCCTTGGACCGTTCATTAACTTACACTGCAGTATCTAAGTATGCGAAAGCGGATGAAGTGGAGGAAAGACCTGATCAGGTAGATGATAATAAAGCTACAAAACTCAAACTGTGTTAAATAACAAATATATTGTTCACATTTTATTTATCTATTCAACAGGGTTGTTACGTACAAGGATTATATTTAGAAGGTGCTCGATGGGATATGGAGGATCATTGTCTAAAACGTTCTCACTCAAAAATTCTTATAGAAGAATTACCAGTGCTGACAGTAATTCCCATAGAAGCTCACAGACTGAAACTTCAGGTAAGAGCTACAGCTTTTTTTTACGGAATTATTTTTATTAATTTTTTATCTGGATTTGTAGAATACAATTAAGACTCCAGTATATACAACATCCAATAGACGAAATGCTATGGGTGTTGGTTTAGTATTTGAAGCAGATCTTGGTACTATGGAACACATTTCATTGTGGGTACTTCAAGGAGTATGTCTAACTTTAAATACGGATTAATTAAATAGACAATAGAAAATGGTATCAGGTATATTTATCAATATTTGCAATAGTGTGCTTCTCATATTTATTTGGAATGACAATGAATCGAGAGATAAGTTAGTGTATATGTTTATATGAAGTAAATATAGAAGCGAGATAATGATCAACAACAAATCATTGATAAAAATTGGGAAATCGTGTCTTTCTTGTTTATTTTAAACAATGAGAATCAAATAACGCATTTCAACCAGTAGTACTGTGTCCCTCGTGCTGTTTCCTTGCTTGGACTTGTGGTAAACAAAAATTATAGAAAGAACTATTGATAAAATCTGAGAAGTGTTGCCATTTAACCCAGTGTTCGCTCTGCAAGTGATTGATACCTTTGGCTTTACCTACAAAATGAGGATCTACAACTAACAGGTAGGCATTCCCATTGGAACCTATATGAATCCCCATTATCCCTTTACTGGAACAATCTTTATCTCCACCCATCATTACTGGACTTGCAAAATCTTCAAAGTGCTTTTTTAATTTATCTATATACTCTATTAAGTCTTTGCCATTTGGTACATGAATAATTTTACTAACAACATCATACCGATAATCCAAAACTAGACATACCTGTAAATAAAACACCAAAGGTATTGAAATTGCTCGAGGCAAATTAATTTTACATTCGCTATGATGAAAGAAGCGTAACTAAATATTTAATAACTATTACTTCAAAACTTCCAATCCATTCTCTTGATCCTATAAAAGATTTTTCTTTATCTTCCAATGCTACAAGTATCTCTTGTATAGATCTCAGATTAGGAACTGCTACATTCGATGTTAGAGTATCCTTAATCCACGAGCAAATAGTTTGCAATGTTCGATACCCACAACCCCAACCCTAAAATGAGGTAAACGGTTTTATATAGACAACTAACCAGGCCATTTAACGGTTGCTTTAAAGCACAGCAAACAATTAGATCCGCTCGAGAATATCGTTCCATTAATTAAAATACATTGTGCATGCAAGTAAGGAATCATGCTCTGCCAAGCATGGCAGTCTACCGGGGTTATTCGATTCAGTTGTCTCGTAACCGCCGTTTCAAAAACACCAGGTAAGTGAACCCATCGGTAAACTTATAGTTAAATGTAAAACTAAAGTAAAATTTTCTCAACTAGATTAAACCAACAACATTGTTAACCCTACCTTATCGTTGAAACCATCACAACCATAATGCCAGTATTCATAATTCCCATGTACTAAAAATGTTTCACCAGGTTCAGGAATCGGTAAATCCTTATGAACATTTTTTAATAAACTCATGGAATAGTCATTACTCATCTTATATTGTCCTTCCACTATACGTGCATTCATAGAGACACGATTGGTACATAAAAAGGCAAATAAATAAAATGATTAGTACACGCAAAGCCCTGGAAAAAAAGTATAACATAATTCCATATGCAGAAATTAATTACCCAATTCTCCAAACAAAACTGCTACATTCAATTGTTTATAAGAATTGCCACAACTGGAAATCCTCGTACGTAATGCTAAACGAGTACAGAAAGTACTTTCGAAATTCAAAAGAAAATAACATTCCCGCCATTAAACCAGACGACATGAGCTTCTCTAGTTATCTTTTTTTCGACATCGTTGAAGGTAATACAAAGTTAAATTGCCTCAATAAAGAACTACAGTATATCTGAATAAATGAACTTTGACCTTTTTTGTTGAAGACGTCGTTGAAGAAGGTGTAATTATTTTGAGTTTACGCAATATTTCATTGTCCCAAGAGCGTGGCGTCACCTGTCACTGTTCCCTATAATATCACGTACGTACTCTAGTCGTCTGTTGGTTCACAGAATGAACAATTGACACGAGAAAAAAAAAAGAATCAGGATAAATTCGGTAATGCAGTCGAAGGGACTACGCGTAGGAATAATATTGTTCGCTGTCAAGTACACAGTACTGAGTTACTTCGCGTGGCGTTACTTTAATCGTAAGACAAATTTTTACGGCAAAAATCAAGGAGATTTCTGAGAGAATTGCTGTTCCGCATTCTGTCTACTACGCAGACGGGAGAAATGGACGTTGAAATCACGTATATGGGATACGTTGTGGAATCTGGTATCGGTTACACTTTGCGATAAAGGATTTTCGTGCGTCAAATCGGATTGATTATTATTATGCAGTAAATATCTATGTTCATTGAGATGAAAGTTTCCTCGCATTGGGTAAGTTAATTAGTCATTGTAGTCTTATTCAATTAACGTAAACTGGTTAGGAGAGCAGGATTGTTTTTTTTCCAGGACTATTTGTCTGGTATCTTGACAGCTCCATAATAGACCGTGTTTTATTGATTTTCTCTGGTATCTTATTTAATTTTTAAGAGTTTTTGTTTTTCAATATTGGTTAAGAAGAAGTTTTTATAGCTGACTTGAGGAATATATGTATATTATGGGAATGGCTGTGGACATTATTAGAAATTTTTACACTATTGAATGCAGTTAGAGGTTATATTTATCAGGTTTCATGCAACTCATGGTGGTTCTTCAAAGTCAAGGAGCATGATGTACTTGCTTATTAGGGGTCTGAATAATTTAAAAACTATTGAATTGATTACTTGTGCTTTGGAGGATATTTATTATGTAAACTGATCCTTATGTACCTTACTAGAAAGGACTGTTAGTAATATATCGTATACTAGTTTAAGATTAAATTTGCTGGTATAGTCCCACCGAATGTAACAATGAATGCTTTCTCTGCTTCTATCATAGTGAATCAGGAAGAAATGGTTTGAAGTAAAGCTTAGAGAAGCAAACAGAAACACAGGATGTATGGGGACGGAGAACTGGAAACGGTATCTGAACCCTGGCGGGTAGAGTTGGCTCTGAGTACCGCAACGGATGACAATGAACACTTTTGCAAACTCATACTATACAAAGAAATAAAGGACTCGAGGTATGTATCATGGAGCTGTCATTATAATTTATAGAAATCTAATATTTATTCTTATAATTACAGAGTAAGAATATGGGACGTGGTAATATTAATTCCGAATCTCTTATTTCTCTTATTTATTGCGGTGCGGTTTAATAGAGCTAGGCTTAAATTAAGAGCTACTAGCAGTCCAATATTTTTAGCCTTTTATGGCCTCGTTTTATGTAACATAGTAATCTCAGTGATAAGGTGCGCAGTGTCAATGACAGTTAATGCAGCAGCATCGGTTGGTGGAAAGGCAGACAAAGTGCTTTGGGTGACAGTGCGATTCTTCTTACTGTCGACAGAGATGAGCGTAGTCATATTTAGCTTATTCTTTGGTAAAGTATCCTTTGACTTATAAAAAACCACTAATGAAGAACATTATAATACTAAAATGACGTATCTACACTTTCAGGTCACTTGGACAGTAGATCAAGCATTCGTAGGGTTTTAGTAGCTACATCATTCATAGCACTGGCGTTCACAATAACTCAAGGTACTTTGGAACTGATATTACCCGATGATACTTTTCACATACCCAGCAGGAACTTCTACGTATTTGGACATGGGGGAATGATGTTCTGGTTCTGCAGTAGTATCGTCTTCACTCTGGTAAATATAATTTTTCTACTGCGTAAAGATGTATGTTTATTAGAAATATGTTTGATAAGTTTTTTAATACTTTTAGATATACCTATTTATATTGATACTGCCATGGACTCGGCTCAGAGAACGTTTTGCACTACCAAGTGAGAATCCTAATTAGAATTACAAGCTAGTATAAACAGAAGAGATACACTGGCTAATCAAAATTGTATATTTTAGATCGAAAGAGTTTCTACGTATATGCTGGGGCATTGGCAATCTTGGATCTGGCACAATCGATAGGAGCAGGACTTTTGAATTATACCCAAAATCCTGCAGGGCTCTGTGTCGTCGATCTGACAGCTGCTGTGTATCTAACCCTGTTTACGCCATTGGTCTATCATACATTCTTGTCCGAATTCTTCGGGTATGGTTTCATCCATTTCGTAAACATTATTTAATTCTTTTGTATACCGTGATGAAGTTCTCGAGGTCGTGCCTGTTTCTGATTACAGTGTATCGCAACCATCAATAATGTTCTCGTACAAGACGCAAGTAGACGACGCTATGGACGAGGATACCGTGTCCTTACCGCACCAGCAGAGTTTCTCCTCTTTGAAAACCGACAGTGACTACATCTATCAGGTCCATACTCCGCCTATTCACATGCCTCTGTACGATTCGCCAATGCCAAAGTCCACCGCGTTCAAGTCCAGGACGTCCATGTATTCCTTGACGCCGAGGAGAGATCCGAAGTCCGCGAAAGCAGGTCGTTCAAGTTCCCAAGTGACGTTATACGGTACATCTCCTGGTGCCAAGACCCTGGGGAAACGTCCTAATATTTTGAAAAGCACCTCAGATCTTGGAAATACCAGTCCACTAACCAGATCAGAGAATCTAGTAGGAATACAAAAAAGCACACCTAATCTCAATTTCGATAACCGGCCGTGGAACGCTTCGGTATCCTCGAAAATAAAGTATCCTGGTGCTACCAGTATATCGAACCTTGTTCTCCTACCGAATACCGCGAGTAACTTTATCTACAGACCCAAGGGTAACGATAGTAATGCGAATCTCTTCTCGGCATCGAGTAAAGGTAGTTTGGAGAATACCGCGCAAGAACTCGAGTCTTCTGATGGTGCGTATTACGAGTTCCCCGGGACGAGAAGAAAAAGTTCCACCAGGAGTTCAGTTCTCGAGGATCCTCCTTCACGATCCTCGGAGACGATGCCACCCCTGGAGAGTAATCTACGGAATATTCTTGACAGTGGAACCTTAGAGTGCAAGGAGTGCCAGGAAGAAGATGAGGAGGATAGCGAGGATGGGAGGTTGAGTTTGACTAGCTTTGTCCAATCTTCCGCAACGAAATTCAAAGTTTATGATGACAAATCGATTTTCGGTCGTCTACAAAAATCACGAGATTTCGAACCAGCTAGTTTAGGTCCCGGAAGTACGATCAATGATTCCGCGGAAGTACTGAATGTCACGTCAGGACCTTCTCCAAGCAGGAAAACAGAGTACAGGTCCGGAAGAACGGAGTCAGGTTCCAGTGGAAGTCAAAAAGCTGGAGGATTAAGCGATTATCTTCAATCCTTAAACTCTCCAAAATATCATTCTTAAGAAAACTCCTATTTCGCATTCCTTTAAAGATCATTCAGACTCCACGCACGTTTATACCGAAGCTTTGTAAATATTCGTGGGAGTATTCATTGGTGTCCTGTCCGAGGAATTTCATTAAAGCTTCTATTGGAGAATTGGATGAAGGGTAATCGATTTGTCAAAAAGTTTTATTCAATCCCATTGATACTCCTAGTAAAAGAAAATGGTAGAAATAGATTTTAACAGATATCACTGGGAAGTTTCACTCAATTCAGACGAATGGCAGACCTCAATTACGATCGGATAAATCGATTGATTAGTCAACTGGTTTACGCTTTAGCGTGCTGTGTATTTATAATATTGGCATTTGTCTGGCAGTGCACCCACAGTAGATTTATTTTTATGGCAGAATTACGTATGCACTATACAATAGAGTAGCACGTGTTTCCTCCTTTAACTGTACATAGATACATAAAGATATATTAGCATGCCTAGCAGGCTCGCCGTAATTATTAAACGTATTTACTGTAGTCAACGCACTTGGTTTTTATTTATTTATTACTAACTTTGCATCCGCTAACATCTAACAATCCATATCACTGTCCAGTCAGTGATATCAATTTAATTTCCTGCATTGTCAAAAATTCCTTGCCGTAACATTAAAGTTTCAGCATCCATCAATTATTCCCTGATAACTACTGCATTTTAGACCAGCATCGTAAAACCTTCATATGCTATACCAGCATCTCATAGCGAAAGAGAAAAACAGGCTTTAAATCAGTACGCAAAAAATAAGACATCTTTTAAGAAGAAATGGCACATCGAACAGAAATGACTGACATTCCTTCGCAGTATGAAATTAATTCACCAAGCTTCTGCGCAGAAGCAGAGTTCATATGATTGAACCGAAGCAAAATTGAAAGAAGCAAGCCATACAAAAAATCTAAAAGAATCAATCTTGGAATGTATTCTTTTGTTCACAGAATCACAGTGTCTACGACTCCACCCAGTTTGATACTGGTACCACACCGGTGAATCCATTGTACGCAGCATCTCTTCAAAGTCCTGACAGCATCACCGGATACAGTATAGATAGTCAAGAGTTGCACAATCATGCCAACGGATATCAGCAGTGAGTAACAGTTTTCTTGAAAGAGAAATGCAAATTAAAAAAGAGAAAAACGAGTTACACCAGACAATAGAACAAAGGAGGGTCATGACAAGACAAAAGAAAAGAAACAAAGTAACGCTCCTGGATCAATCATCAAAAAATGGTAACAACTCTTAAATCCTGATTACAAGAACCAAAAACGAAGAAAGATATCAAGATATCCTCTCCGATAATACTAAAGAACAGTCTGTGAAAAGGAATCTAGTATTCTAAGTGACACGAACAGTCGCCAAATGGATTCGTCCTATTAAATAACATCCATATCTCAATTCGTATACTGTAATATCTTCACTGAAATCATACTTGAATCTTTCACATGCATCGTTATGACGTCTTTTAAATTAAATTAAATAAAAGAAAATGTTTAATTACGCAGCTATACATTTGCGAATTGAGACAAAGTCTTCTACAATAGTATTCTATAACGCGTTATCGTGATTAGTAACAAAAAAAATAATTTTCAAACTAATCACAATCGATTTTAAAAATTAGATTCGTATTACGGTTTTGCATGCGTCTGCGACTGCGTATGCGTATGTAAATGTATTTAAAAATTTCGTACTTAACTCGCGCGTGCGCATGCGCTGTTATAGCTTTCTTGGATTTCACTCCTTGCCGATACTAAGACAATGATTAGAGGTGCAAGATATAAAAAAAAAAACATTCAAGCTCCTTAAAATCAATGACAGCAAACATAAGATCGATAAATCATATACGTGACAGTCAGATAAATTCAGCATTATCATTTTTCCGTCCTTGGCCGTAATAGCGCCAATTATCAACCCCTGCTATTTTCTTACTTTTTCATTAAGACGCTGACGTTTAATACGGAAACACCTCGTGAAAAAATAGCCATTCGTTGCGTATAAATTATCGAACGATTAAATATAATTAAACCTGCTGTTCAATTATAAATGTTCACGCGTACACGGAATAATTTCAGAAGCGAGAAAAAGTATTTTCCAATTTTTTGTAAATGATTTATCAAAACCTTTTTCGAGCAAGCTTCGTTATACGACACGGCTAGCGGTTCTTCTCGATTCAAATGCGAAAAATGTTTTAATTTCGCTAAAATACTACGCAAAAAAACGAGGCATCTCTAACCCCTCGAAACATCATGGGCGCCGCCATTACGCTTGTCTGATTTTCGTACAATTTTCATCGAATTAAAATATTTTATACACTTGAAAACAGCTGATCCGCATTCCGTGTCCTATAAAGAAGGCGACTGAAGCAATAATCGGACGAATTTAACGTAAAACGGCGAAAAATAGGGAAAATAAAATTCCTCTCTTCTGACGTCATCAATCCCTATATATGTTTACACATAGAATATCTGAGCAGCAGATTTAAATCATATTGTCAGATTAATTAACGTCGCGAGGAAAATGAAGGAATTTGTCAACGGGAAACCGTGAGAATTTTGAATACATTTGAAAAACTATAACGATGACTCCATCCAGTACTGTATATACATATATATAATATAAATAACTATGTATGCTCTAGTGTAAATTAATAATATTTATTTATACGAAATATTTAAACGTACATCATCGTACCGTACTCGTGATAAAACTATTAGAAATTAATTGCCGAAAAAGTTTATCTGAAAATTGTTTGCAAAGTTTATATAATTTATTTGCCGTGGGAAGAACTGGTGAAAATTTTTGAAATCTCAGTAACTCTGCCATGAGATTTATACTTTAAGCGTTATTTGCCAATGGATCTTTTTTTTAAACAGTGTACCAAAATAATAAGAACAGTATATATATAGACGTTTATAATTTAATGAAAAATCATCCGCGGTTGATACGACGTGATGGGATTAAATAATTTTTGCAAAATATTTATAAATAAATATGAAAGATCGATATGGCCGGACGAGACTTACAATTAGTATTACTTGTAAACTGGCAATTGCGTTATCAATTAGATGGCGTTTAATTGATATTGTATATAATGAGGCCTGGTAGAGAATAGCGATACACGATAATGCGTGTCAATGAAAAATCTAATTGTCAATTCCAGTTGATTAAACCTGTAATTAGCATCTTGACTTTTGATTTCCTCGTGATACCAAGATTTCGACGATTCTCGAGAGAATGATAGTACGGTAAACTGTTAATGATCGATGGATCGAGTAATTTATTTTTAATTTTTTAAACAGAGACATTGATTGTTTTTTGTTGGAAAAGCTTTTTTCCTCGCTTTTCACTAGAATTAAAACTGGCGTTCCTCTCGATATTTATATGAATTTAATACGTGATCTTTTCTACATCGTATAACTTCTTGAACAAATATATTATGGGAGAATGAATAAAAAATCGAAAAGAGCATCGAATTGGAAATTCAATGAAATCAATACCGAATAATATTTTATTCGTTGTATCATCGAGGTGCCTCGACATTCATTATTAATGTACGATGTCCTTAATTCGATCGATTTAATATGTCGTGGCGATATTATTGATGTTTGCATAAACTGACTTTTAACTTATGAAGTAATAAATAAATAATAGCAATTTTTTAAAATTACTATGCTCTTAACATTATGTATAAATTTTTTGCCTTTTTGGTTTTCTCTTTCCAATGACATTAAAATATAAATCGTAATGGACCCCATATTTGTAACAGGATTACAAAATTCATTCGCAAGGAAAATGAAGAGGATTTTATTTAGTATATTATATACATATTGTGACATGATTTTTCGGTTCACGGTCACAAGGCGACTCCGGCTACCGATTTCGATAACGTTCTCGATTTCTGGTTCCCTTCGAGTCGCCACTCTGCTCGGAAGCTGCGCTCTCGGGTTGATTCGTACAGTTACGCCAATGCTCTCGTAAGATTTCGTTATTGTTTAGTTGAGGTCGAGGTGATCGAATCTGCTCGACGTACCGAGTTGCCTGGCAGAGGAGACGACCCGACGGAGACGTCTCCACGGACCGGCAGAAGCCCGGGTGAGATACCGGCGCCCTGCTGGAGATGTGCAAAGGGCTGTAGAGCGGGCGGAGACAGAGTTTTGATACGGTTAAGGACAGCGGGGAACCCCCTGGTCCGAGTTAACGATGTGGTGCCCAGGTGTCGCCACATGACCTGGGGAAGCGGCCGTGGAGGATCTCCAAAGTTACGTACCGATTCGCTAAGGAACGCTCTCGATTTGGTTTAAAGGGACGAATCGAAGGAGATGGAAGAGTTATCGGCTATAAGGATCTCGACCAATCAGAATGATTAGTTCTCGAATTTGACTATTGTCAAAGCAGTCTGTCTCGGGGCACCGACCGAGGTATCACGAGCTGCCTCGCGCTCCCGTGCTGTCTGTTTATAGTTTTTCTAGTCGTGTTTCGATACGGTATAGCAAGTTCTCGCGTTGCTCTCGCGATACTCAGGAAATTCTATGAATTTTCTGTGAGTGTTCCGGAAGTGCAGTGCAGTGCCCTAGTGCAGTGCCCGCCCGAGTGTCTCCTGGATGCAGTTCTCGGCCTTCACGGATCAGCTGCACCGGTGAGTACTCCCAATTTATTAATTGATGAAGGGATTTCAATTTGATACTTCCGATTCGTTCTGTTACGTTCTCGATCCGTTGCTCTCTGTATTTCGCACTGTTTGCCTGACTCTTACTCGGACCCTCTCTACCTCGACATAGCAACATGAGCGGCCACGCATTTCCGTAAACTTCCGCTCCTGTTCGTGCATCCAGTTGCGTTTGCTGATTTTACGCGATCCCATAGATCAGTACCTACGGTTGTGTTTCTTGATTTTACGCGTCCCCAAAAATCGTCAGGATCCGTTAAGTTATCGCATTTTCTGATAGGTTCCGTCAGAGCTTTCATTTTGGTATAATTGAGCCTGTTCCACCCCAACTCCCAGTTCATACCAGCGCGTCAGTTCCCGGTGAAACAAGAATCAGCTGGTGCCCGCCTGGCTTGCGGATGCGTGAACGAAGTGAACATAGTAGGTTGGTTCTCGAAGGTAGTTGATTTTTCGCTATCGATGTCGACTTAAGGAAAAATACGTTACGATATATATACACTATATTCAATGAATTATATGAACACGAATTTTATAAAGGATTAACCAATTGCGTTGGACTATTCTTTTTAAACCTTACACGCGATTGGTTCATTCTGTGTGAAATCCGTGTAAACTTAGTAACTGCCTGTATAAATGCCTAATATGGTAGAACCTTTAACAGAGTATTTTATAAAAAGTAACTAAAAAAGGTACAATGTTGTAAGAACATAAATTTTTATCTTTTGCCGCTAACTACCCGACGGTCCCTTGAACGCCAAAAGCAGCAGCCAACCAGCAGCGGCTGGCAAAATAGGAATTAGATTCCTTATCAGAATTTATCTTTCTATTATCCACATAGGATTTGTATCATATGATGCTATGTTATCTTACATTGATGATACCGACGTACCTCGACAGATGGCGCCACGATCTTGTTAATCACGACGAAGAAATCTTCAACTTTGCTCAATGGCAATTAGTGTAGACGGTAGTTGTCAGAAAACGAAGAAATAGTTTTTCAACGATTCCAACTTTCCTTCGCACTAAAACTATATACAGTAAAACGATTCTAGACTCAATTATCGGTACGCGTAGATTGGTTTTGCGAAAGCGGGAAATCCCCGTGTAGAAAACTTTTCAAGAACCATTAGATAACCTTCACGATTATGTTCAGTATTAAACAAAATCTAAAGATCCATTCACAAGTAACGACCGTCGTATCTGTTAGTAACGAGGTCGTGGCCTTTATCGTTTGGATCGCAAATGTTACCGGATAGACATTGCGAGAGACCCGCCGCCAGTGAACGAGGTCGCTAAGGATCCTTTAAGGCAGAAAAAGTAAGAGAGAAAGACAGAACAATATAGATCACAAATATCTTCGCTCGGCAACACTGTGACAAGAGTTCCCAGCAAGAGCTTTCCGAGAATCGTTAGCCAAGAAAAAAAAGGAGAGAGAAATAAAACTAAAACGATTTCACAACATCGCAGACGATTGCAGTGACGTTGGTTCACGTAACCAGCGTCACTGCGTTACCTCCGCGAATAGGAGGTAAAATGGTGGCTGAAAGATGTTAAAAAAAATCGAGAAAGAGAAAAAACGTAAGCATAAAGAAAGCTACAAACAAAAGTAAAACAAAAATAAATCCCAAGTCTACTTCCACGTTTGAAATATTACAAATTTTCTATATAACATTCTCCTAACCTCTAATTAGAATTAGGAGCTTTTGCTCGATGCCTGAAAATTCTGGAGAGAACCAAAAAGTCATTACGTGTCAATTTATCTCATTAATTCTCTATGCAGATTATAAGATAATCAATAATAAATTTATACAATTAATTTACAATGTTGCCTACAGGGTACACAAATTTCACTGTGAATAACTATTGTAAGAAAATACTTTCTACTTTGTCTCTTGTAACAAAAGTACGTCTATCTCTAGAAATATTCAGATAATTTCTATAATTCAAATGATGGATTAGATAAGAATTAAAGGTTGATAACAATCGTACAAACGGCAGATAAGCTAAACCAATAACAACTTAGTAAAAGGATCTACAAAGCTAAGCAAAGCTCAAGATTCATTATCTCTATGAAACATTTACTCGAAGCTAATTAATAATAACCAAAAGACAAATAACAGGCATTTTCGTCGTCACGCGATATGCATGATCGAAGCCACGTGTATTGAATTCCAATCGGGCTAAATAAAAAAAGACGACAATTTTATCCAGACGATTAGATGCAGGTGACTCACGTGGTATAAAGAATTTTCCAAAATTTCCTTTCCCAAAAATTCCATAAATCAAACATTTCCAATACCGCCCCAGTTACAAGTTAAAAAATATTTTTCAAAACCAGTTATCCTTTCCACTTAACACGTGAGCATCTTCAGGGACAACAGCATTCCATTTGATTGGACCATTCAGCAGTAGCAGTATTCGAGTAAACGCATACCACCGGATCTTATCTGACGTCTTAAGCAAACCTAACCTAGCCCAACCAATGACAATGGAGACACAGTAAGCCATTAGCAAGAAAAAAATGCTTCATTTTACCACATTGAAAATTCGATGTAAAAACAAAATCTGATACAACCTAAAACACATTCGCAATCTAGCATTCGGAAACCACAGCAATAAAATGAGTCAAAGGAGCGCTCTCGTACGTCACAGTACTTCCGGTGATACCGGTCCCTCGACTTCAGGAATCTCATGACCCTTGGATCGATCTTGGCCGTGCGGAAAGAACTTCCAGGAAGTAGCTTACCCTGAGTCATCCGGTGCAAAGGAATGAGGATCATCGATTCGCTTGCACAGACTGAAGCGTTACATACTTTATAATACACACACACACACACCATATATATATTTTATATGAAAATTATACCAACTATGCCAATTGGTATATTAGTATTGATGTTACCTACGCAACGTTTACTCTTTCAATCCAACTGCCGCTACTAGAGACATCTATGGGTACAGTGCCCGTACTAATTCTTAACCTGTTCTTGATTATGCGTATTGTAAGGACCGATCGGACAAGTGTATTGGTGCGCGTTTCGTACGTGTCACATGAGTCATCCAGGTAAGCGAGAAAGTGGGTAAGGTTAGGAGCATGGAGAAAAGCGAACCGGAGGAGCTGAAAAGGAAGGAAAAAAAAGAGAGAAGTAGAGGGAGAGAAAAAAAAGCGAGGTATGCGGTTATTTAGTGAAAGAGAGAAAGGTGGATTGGTAAAAGGGTAGGTATTATATACTTCATCTATTGTATATAAAGTATATATAGCGAGGTTATTTTTGAAAGTCACAAAAGTCCCGTATTAGTAGCTTCTTTTTTTTCAATTTCGGAACGCATTTACGTCCGTTTCCCAATAATCTTCGGCATCTACCGAATATTTTCCAAGTTCGTCTCGTAGGGGTAAGACGATTGAGCCACAGATGTCACTCTAGCATTATTTCGTTGCATTATCGAGGAATAGTTCCAACGGCAAGACTTTTGTAACGGCGTAGTAATACGAGTTTTATAAATTCTCCCGAGGATCTTATTGGCTATATAAGGGCACTACTTTTGATTGTTAGTGGGGACGCCAGTCCTAACCCTACAGTGAACTTTCCTTGTACCGACATTCTTGTCTGAGTTACCATCGTGGTCGGGTGCGAATTTTGTCGCTGCAGTAGTTTCGATATTACCGGTAAGAATCTTGTAACGAGTCACGAAATCTTTTCCATACAGATAAATTTTGTATCGTCGTTCGCGTTTTTCCCAAGGCCTTCGCCTATGGACGATTTCTTTATCGCTAACGTGGAAGAGATTCCGTGTATCACCTATATTTCTTTGTTGAATTACTATTTCTTGATTTCGTAATATTTTTTTAGCGCAAAAGTCTCGTGACCCTGGAGACCTAACTGAAAGAATCCACGAGTTCTCGATTATCGAGGACGCGTGTATTGTATCGTGTTTGTCTCGCTTTTTGAAACCTCACGTATCGTCGCGTGTGTCCCGTTTCACGGGAATTCACGTATCGTGGACGAAATTTTCGAAAAGAAATTACTTTATATTTCGTTTGATTTATCTAAATTATTATCGACCTCATTTCTTTGACTTGTTTCGAAATTATTATTTGTCAATTTTTGAAATTCTTAATCGTCCTAAATAAAAGGACACTTCTTATTGTTTTCTATTACCAGGTTCTTATTCTTCTAATCAATTTCCTTATCAACAACTAAGTGATCCCTGCCCCTCTGCCATTTCGCGAATCATCTGTGCTAGTCGGTGGCACTCTCTCCGTTCATTCTGGAATTATTTTGAAGATTTTTTTCCGTGACGCAAAGGTGCGTCTGGTGTCCAATCGGTCCTTTTCGGTATCGTATTCCAGGGGGATAGAGATTTATTATTTATCGACGGAAAATCAGCTGTTTTGATACGAACGGCTCGGGTAATTAACTTCGGTTATAATTCTGTAAAAATTTTCGTCAAATTATATGCACGATGGAGAAATAGTAAATAACATGGATATATGGACGCTGTCGGAGTAGCTTATTGTCAGCATTGGGTTAGTCGTAAAGGAGGTTAGGTCTGGTGATCAGCATGCCTGGAACAACCCCATGAGTCATCAGGTCATCCCCCAAGTGCTTATACACTACCCAGTACCCACCTGTTGCTTTCTGCTTCCAGAGCGGATTTACCATGTAGTTCTTGTGAAGATCGATCGTTTTTACCTCCTTTTCAATATTTCAATCTCGTGCTTCTAGATGGTGGTTGACAGATAATGGTATGGCTGTGTAAAACAGATAATGATTTTTCTTTATTCGCTTTTAATAATAACGATATCGGTGTGTGGTACTGTGAAAAAAAAATAATGGGAAACAATTTGAAAAATTGCAACACGACCGTGTTCCAATTTTGAAATTATTTATTACAAGCATCATCGATACCTCTACAATTTAAAGACCCTTAGCGTTCCTTAACTATTGATTACACTTGATTCGCCTCCGGATGTCAGATAATGAGAAGAAAAAAAAATACTGGAATGATCGATCTGACGAAATTGATTTATCGGTTTTCCCACGAAGTCGTCGAAACGCTGATAATAATTAAGAGGATTATTAATAACGTTGGCGATAACAATCGAACGCATGTCGGTGATGAATTTTTGGAAATTTTTTTTCCTGGAAATTACTTATCGGTAAAGTGTCGTAGGATTTGTGGGAAATGAAAAAGATAAATTTTTTTTTATACGATTTTGCAAGGTAACAAAATAACGTTACAATTTTCCTTTTCCTTGATGAAAGGTAACAATTAATTTAAAAAATTCAAAATTACCAGTTCTCTTTGCGTATTTACTTATTTGCTCGCTACACGTACGAATGACGGTACCGATACCGATTCTGAGAAGTTTCATTCATAAAGGTAGCCAAGATTCTTGGTAGACTCTCCAATAGAGTTCCGGTTCACGCTGATGACTCAGAGTCAACTCGAATACAGTTGCCAAACTCACGGCATAGTATTTCCATTGTTTCGCGATATTGGTAGTAATTTTGGCAAGGACATTGATACTAAAGATTTCCATTGATCCAAACAACACTTTTTTTTTTCATACAACTCACAATTCTCGAAATATTTTTTTTTCACTAACTTCGTACATTTTTTATTCAAATTTCCTGCCACCATCTCCAAACCAAGAAAACGAAACCATTTCCGTTCCATATATTTTGTGGTTTATCACCGGGATGCGCACACCCAGGAAGTACGATTTCGGATAAGCTTACCTCAATATCCTGTATACCACAGCAACCCTTGCGACAATACCGATAAGTAGTACCTGTAAATATAAATTTTCAAAAACTTCAACATCGACCCGTTGGATAATTAAAGAAAAAGATCAATTAACAATGCCAATAAAAAACTGCAAAAATATCATCCGCGACATTGAGTTAAAGCGTATTCGTTGATAAAAGTAAAAAAAAAAATTCAAATTAGCACCAAATGTCCAAAAAATAATTTACTATCTCTCGTCGTAAATATAAAGCGTGCAGGAGGTATCAAAAAATTTTCGTTCCCAAAGTTACTCGTCCTAGCAAACAAAGTTTTAAATCCAAAAAATTTCCGGGTGCCATCACCTTACGGTGTCTAATACAAGGAAGTCCCCTCCGGATTGCTTACCTTAAACGGACACCAAGTATACGAAACAAAGTCTTCCGTAGTTGCTATCGGTTATATCGGACTAAGAGTTCGCATCGAGTGTCAAGGTCAGGTGTCGAGTCATCCATTGGATCATTACGTTACGCTAGAATGGATAACTCGACTCGACCCAACTTGTACTCGACTGCGTCATTCGAGTAAACAGAAAACTACGTCACTGCTGGACAATGTCGATTCACTTACGCCTCCTTGTTTCTCTAGTTGTATTTATCACTTTTTCCTTTTATTTTCACTCGACTACGCACCGCGGCACACCAACCCACTGATCTTGCATCTGTTTCTATGCGCGCGACGAATGGTCTCGTGACGTCATAACTTTTGCGGCGAACACGTACATAGAAACGAGATGAAAATCCGTACGAATACACGTGCGTCGCTATCGCCCGACGCCAACGCACGTGAATAAAGGCGGAAAATTTATGAACTAAAAAAAGGCATCATTTTTCTCACAACTTTTTACATATATCACGGGGGAAAAAACCGAGATGTAATTTTGACATTTTTTTAGAAACTCAAATTTTTCTCAAAAACATTACCGAAAGTTTGCCATTGAGACGGTGAATTATTGATATTATCCAAAAAAAGAGTATTTCAAAATCTCATATTTTTTAAAAATATTCCAAACAATTCGTTTTCTTATTTCTTCACCTGATCGGCACATTCGTACATGTTATCATTAGTCGATTGTCTTATCACGCGAGTGTTATGTATATCGTATTACTTCGAGACTGTACCGAGTAAACAAATAACTCTCACATTGTAACAATTATATGTTTCTTGTACAATAAGTATACTGTAACAGTTACGCAATACTTATACACAGTGCTGTATCATTTAATAAACGCAAATAATACGCGGATACTAAAGATTGTGAGTTTTGCGATAAGGAATTAAAAAAAGAAACGCGTTGCGTATCGATAATAACAAAGTTGAAAAGCGTAACAAAAAAATAGCCACGTATACGTATAAGTATACAAAGTCGCGACAGCGTATTAAAACGTGAATAAAAATTTTGATTAAACCATAAGCAATGAGATGCCAGACACGTTTAATGTCGAATTCGCCATGTTTGTTTGCTTGGAAAATATTAAGAACGTCAATCGGAATTGACCGATTGATCTTTGGCTGTCGCAAAAGAAAAACGCAAAAATCATAACCTCGAAAAACATGTTTATCCGGAGACGTACATAACAGTTTTTTTTGTCTTCCTCGTGGCATCGCTGAGACCGTGAAGACGCAAGAGGAACTGAGGACTAGACTATAGAATTTGAATGAAACGTACGTACACGGTGTATATGAATTGGACGTTGCATACGTATAGTGACAAGAGCGTAAGATACTGTTGCAAATATTAATAGGCAGCCAGAAAATCCGGAAAATATATATATATGCGTACTATAGAAAACAGAATATTCCAGAAAGCGGCAATCTAACACGTTGACTAGACTATAGAATTTGAATGAAATATATGTACACGGCGTATATGAATTGGACATTGCATACGTATAGTGACAACGAGCGTAAGATACTGTTGCAAATATTAATACGCAGCCAGAAAATCCGTAAAACATATATATATGTGTACTATAGAAAACAGAATATTTCAGAAAGCGGCAATCTAAAACGTGTGCGTATTTAAGAGCGTGCAAAAGCGTGGGTCGTGCGGTGGAATCGCAGCGGGTATACCGCTGCTGGCAGAATTTCTTAACAGCTGAAAAACCTGTTCGAAAGGTCAAACCGTTGTTCCGAGTATGGTCCGGACAATGGAAGTTTGGACGTTAACGAATTTTCGACTATGCGTATTTTAGGAAGTAATAATAGGTGACACGTAAAGAGTATTGTAATATTATTTATAAATGTCTTCCTGCATATCTCACGAGAAAACAACTGAATAAAGTATCAGAATGGTAAAAGAGAGACGCGAATTTACGTGAAATAAATAGAAAATTATGATAAAAGAGCACGAACCTGGTTTCGGATGAAAATACAGGTTATGAAATATTTTTACAACCGTCCACGCGTGAGTAATCACCGTTCGATTGATACAGATAGTATTGAAATTAAAAGATATCTTAGGGATCGATATTCCATTACGTTTGCAAATCTGGTCAACGAGGAAAGTCAAGATTCGCAGAACCGTAGAAAGTTCGTCGCGCACAGCGTGTAATTGGGGATAGTCTGTTGAGTGGCATGAGGAAGAGGTACGCGAATGATACGAGAGATGGCGCTGCAGTCGCCTCCTTTACGAAGTGCCGGGAGCTGGAAGGAGGCAGAGTCCGAAGTGTAACTTGTCTTGACTTGTCCGAACACGATCGTTGTATATAATTATGTGTAGATATGTGCGTATATACATAATATAGAGCAGAGGAGTGGTACGTCACTAATATGACGTAGTTCCGACGCGTGGGACACCTCGCCCACCCGGACATGGAAGACCGAGGAGGCGTGGACGCTCGTATGCTTAATTGCAACTAATACGCGAGACCTGGAGCGTAATCGGTATACGTGAGTAATTCGAAGGGAATGTCGCCGATCGGAACCACCGATCAATCTGATGATTCACTCGTGGTGGGTCAGGTTCACCTGAGAGAACGTACAGTGATTGGTACATGTGACCGTTACGTTGTCTGTCACTTGTTTTTTCTTTTGTCACTTCGATAAATTATTCTACACTTACCGCGTATCAGCCTTGTTTCGTGTAGGCTAATTGGCGGTAAATTTGAAATCAATTTATTTTTCATATTTTCGTAGACCACCGTAAAGACGGCACATTTATTACTAGTCACGAGCGCGTATTTAGAAGTCATTTCGGTGAGTCATTAATTATAAACAATTGCCAATGGAAATTCGTAAAGGCCATTCTTTCTGTTGGCAATACATTAATTGGCCGATGGCTACGCGATGAGGTCTTAAAGAGTGATTTAAGTGCGATTAATAAAATGAAGTGACTTTGATCGAAGTTTACACGCGTGATAAAGATATGCGTCTTTTTATCTTCGTATAATTAAGTAACATTTATTACGGAATCGAGTGCTCGATCGATAATCGATATATCGCTGATCGATACCTCGATCGAGATTTACGATTAATCGAGCGAAATCAACAAAATGGACTCCAGACCTTCAGCCTTACTCGATATTATCGTTATGCTCGTTCAGAAAACTTCATCGCTCGACCGTAAATAATATCGAACCGCGTGTCGCAAATTCATACGAATACGACGCTCGCTACGATTTCGCAGAAACGTGCAGAGCCGTACAGATATAAATACACAAAGCACGTTAGCTGACGATGATAAAATATTGAAGAGGAACAAAAAAAAAGTTACAACCACGCAATTGTGAAATAAATTCTTCTTTTTTTCATACCACCAATTTATCGCTCTCGTAAAATCGCTATCGCTATATACAAAAAAGAAAATTATTCTCAACTTTCACCCAAAGCACAGTTTGCATTCGTGTAAGTGCCTACGCGTGTGTATGTGATTCATGAAATTCAAATAATGGCGGCAAATTCAACATTGCCATAGCAGATAATTTCAACAGTCGACTAATCGTTGTTGCGTAAATGTTAGGCCGTCTAATTCCAATGACGATATAGGTTATGTGACAGAAATATAGATATAAATTCCGCCGGGTCATGAGCTGACATACGTGGATGGTGTATACGCTGGTTATTACGTGCATGTTCAAAGAACTTTATGCCTGTATCTATAAAGTGCATACAAGATGCCTATAGTAGTTTTCATAGCATTCGTAGAATGCGATCTCTTTGGCATCAGTACCAATAGCTTCCGAGAGGCGCTGGCGCTTGGTTGCGCCCTACATAACCTCGTGCCAGATTTCCATGCGCCTTGTGGAATTACTCGTCGAAATTGTACGAAAGGATAAGGCAGAAAAAAAATTGGACAAAAAGTAAAAATGTTTTTTTTTTTTACAAAAAGGTAGACGAGAAAGTGAATCCATGATTTTTCTAGGCTGTGAACGGGCCTTAAAGAAATCCTTGACTTTTAACCGGGAATCATAAATTATATCGCGACCGCAGACATTTTGCCTCTCGTCCTCTTGTCCTGGCAATCTATGCAGCATACGAAAAGGCGTTCTATACATTTTTCATGGACAATCGCAAAGCGTATACTAGGTTCTAGTAACTTGAGAGAACAATAGAGAAAGTGTGTAATAATTTTTTCAAAACAAAATTAATGGACCTACTCGGAGGTATATAGGGAGAAATTAAAGTATGAAGAGACTATGAATAGATCGAACAAGGAACAACCCTTAATCCCCATAATGCAATTTTCTCGCGCCCGAGTAATTCGACAAAGTGAACAAATGGCTAGCAGCGTAATGGCGGGGATCCCCCCTTTGAATTCTTTCGTGGGGGGTCAATGGTGTTACGGATCAGGAGGGGAAAGAAAGAGGGGACGACGGTAAGTTGTTGGAGGAAAAAAAATCAATACCATGCTAAAAGGGGTCCTCTGCTCTGTCCCCCCTCTAACCCCCCTTCTTTTTTCTACACCATCCTGCGGAGAGAAAATCCTCGAGTGTCCAGGAACAATATCTCTGAGAGCAGAGATAACGTTTTGTGTATCGATACGTAATTTATTGAGGGGGTACAGGGGATTCCCCTTGATTTTTAAACGTAAATAATTCGAAAAGAAAAATTTCTCAGGTGCGTTATTAAAGTTATTTATTTTTGGCCAGTATCGTTTTGTACGCCCATGTAAATTTTTTTATTTCAACAAATTTATGCTAATTGTACGAGAATTTAATTTATATTGGATCTTCGCAATTTTTTGCGACAAATATTTTAATGCGATTTCTTTTAACCTTTTTTTTTGTTTCTTTTAAATATCCACTATTTACCCTTGAATAATAAACATTGAAATTGCCATTCAGGGGACGCGCATTCATAACCGCGCTTGGCGGTTATAGATCCTGCATGACGACGTGGCGCCAATACAAATTAACTTATGTATGTAATGTCAGCCATAAGACGATCTGTTAATTCGCGAGCCATCTTGCCAAGCCGATTGTCATTCGTCTCGTGATTATTGGCGAATCGTGCTCCGAGCGCCACGACGCCACCGCCATCCGCGACGTCCTACAGGCACAAGCCGATTCCGTCCCGAAGCCGGTTTTTCCAAGACGGAAATGGCCGCTGCGAAATTTATAAGAGTCGCACTCGACTTCGTGTGCGCGTCTGATATTTTCTGTCTTTCGTACGCGATAGAGGACATCGGTGCCGGTGAACGGTGAAAATTTGAAATTGGCGCCAAGCTTTTAAAAAATTGTCTGCTAGCGACATCTGTCGTTACGATTTTTAACCTAAACAAATTTATATTACTCGATACGCGTGCTGATTCTTTTCTTTTCGAAAACAATATAAGATAATCCTAACTTTTTTGTTAATTCAGGCGTTACGTAATAATTTTATAAGATAATCAGAAAAAAGTGGTATCACCAATTTATGAAATATACTCATTTCTCTAACACAATACCCATTAAAATATTTATACAGTATCATCAGTCACGTAAATTCTCGGGACAGTCAAGTTTTTTCATATCACTCAAAGGATGCTAAAAATATTTATCTTTTACATGCTATTTCTTTTTGGTTGCTATCGCGTGAACACAAATAGAGGCATTACATGCTTGAAATGTATTTTATGATCGGTCGAGACATTAAAAGAAAAAAAAAAATGCCCGTTACTTACGACGTCGAATTTTTCTTATAATCCTGATGCTCCTGTCGCCGTCGGTACCGAACTTCCTAACCTACGTGGAAATATGGCTTTAACTAAAATTTACGATCGCTGCGGAGGAACCGACGACGTCGAAGAAAGGATTAAGGAGTGAGGGCGAAGGGTGAGGGGGCTTAGTGCAATAGATTATTAAAATTCCTGGTCATACTTCGGCCACGTGGGCATTTAGCGTAGAACCTCGAATTAATGTATATTAATGACGTACGGTATTACTGGGATATCTGTTATGTTGATACCCTGAGGATTGTGGGGGAGGATGGCAGAGGGTAGAGGCCTGCAGCCCATTGTCTGGAAAAACGTAAAGAGAAGTTAAAGTCATTCTATAGGGTGTCCAATAAATAATTCAGTAACATTACCACTGACGGTTACACGTACGTAGTATGTTTTTTATTTTCATTTTACAGAAAATTAAAAAAAAAGCTATAAATTTTTCGTTGTACCACTAAAAAAATTTTTTAAAATAGTTTTCCACGATTTTTTATTTTTTATCGCACGTGGAATAACGTAAAACCGACGATTGCTTTTATCGAAGAAAATTTGTATGCCCGTCATTACGTTTTGGCAGCACTGTTGGAATAATGTATTTAATTTCGCGACACCCGTTAGACAATCTTCCGTAGTTAGTATGGGGCCCGCACACACCACCATGGGGGTCAGCACGCGACCAGCTGTCCCATCCAACGGAGTTACACGGGGCACCATGAAATAAGGGGGAGACGTAGAATATTTGACGAAGGGAACCAATAGTCTTCTATCCAGCTAACATGGCGGGTCAATGTACTGAGAACTTCCCATTATCCTTCGGGCACGCGTCCTTTAACCCCAGGAGTCCCATAATACCCGAAACGGCAACTAGCCATAGTTCAACGATGCATGCCCCCATCGGTGCCCTCGTAAAAAAAAGTATGACATTAAAAATCCAATAAAACGATCCATCCGCTGGCAGGGATATTCCAAAGAGAGCACCGTGCCAGAATGAAATCTAAATCGAATACGTCGAAAAAAAAAGAGAAGATAAAATAGTGTTGTAAAAAAAATTGCACTCGTCACTTACCGTTCGAAACCCTTAAGCTGTCTGCACAACGAATATAGATCGTTAATAGAAAAAAAACATAAAGCACGCCATACGACCCTTGCAGCGGCCTTGCGCTTTTATTATCCCTTAAGACATGAAATTCACGATTTGGCACGAGTCCACAGTTCGGTTATATAGAACGTTTTCTCAGAACCAATCTCGTGATAGTCTCTCGCGCCGACCCTCGGTATCGACCAATCAGAAACGCGCGTCCGTAAATGTTGGCCAATCATCGAGTACCTCGAGCACCCTGCGCGAGGCTCACCCTTCAGAAGTCTTCCTTACGTAACGTAACAGGCGCAGGGGCAACGTTTAAAATTAAACCGGTGAATAAGTGTTGCTCGGCGTTACGTCGCGTGTCAACAGCTACAGCCAGGAGTATACGAATCGTCGTATTTCTCGTTAATTAGAAAAAAAAGAAACGCTTCACGGGACTAAGGAGGGATGCACCATAGACGCAGATCACAGACCCGTGGGTACTGTGTTTACAAGAGAGCAAACAGACTCGTTAAACTTTCTCAGAGGTTCATCCCGCTCTGAAATTCGTGGGCTTTTTTTAAAGTCTCGAAGAAACTACGAGGTGCGACGGCAGCGCCATCGATCGTAAAAACGTCATATTTTAAAAATATAAATGATATCCCATAGACAATTTTCATGCAAGATCCCCACTCTCGTATTTAATATCACCCGTGTTCGCTGCTAGACAAATATTTTTTAGTGAGTCGATCGGTGTCTCGGTCGATTGGTTATAATCGAGAGACCTAACCCTAACCTAACCTAATTCCGTTGAGACGAGACAAATGTTCTCGCATTCGTAGCGATAATGCTGCACGAAACTATTCAGGTTAATGTAACTGCTGGAATGCTTCTCTCGTGCCGTTGTCGTCGATGATACAAGAAACTCTAAGCGCTGCACCCGTAAAAGACACTTTATGCACGTGATATAAGGACCTCGGTCTATTGAAGTGCCGCGCCGATAACAATTATGCGCTTGAATGAGTATAAGTGTACGGTTAGTGAAGTGAGGTTATGTTGGTTTAAATGAAAATCTGGTACCTGTGTATTAACGTCACAAAAATTCTACTAATGCGTCAATCTACACTTAAAGTTTTTGCGACAAATTATAGAATAAAAGACTTTATGTAAAATCAAAAGACTTTCAAAATTCAAAAAATTTTATTTATAAAAAGTAGTTAATCAGATTTCGGTGTAAAATATGCAGATATAGAATTTAATATAGATTCGAAACAGTCTATTTTCTTTCATTTGATGCTGTCGCCATATGAACTCTGATAAATAAGATTTCAAATGATGTCTCGCTTTCCCCCTATGTTTCTTGTTTCTCCATTTAGCACTACCCCACATTCTCTCAACTGTTTGTGTATGAACTCCTGTATCAGGATCAATAAAATTGTATTTATGATTAACCTTAGCATGTAGAAATCCTTCTATTACCATTCTATTTGTTTTGCTATGTGCAAATAACAAGATTGCTCTTTATTGGCGCATTAGCAGAAGTTTTGCTGCGGTGGCGTTAATACATAAGTACCGAAAATCTTTAAAGGTTACGATTCGCAAGGATTCGTCGACAGTACTTATTCAGTTTAACTTGAAAAATATTTACAAGAGTGTTAAAGAGAAATAATATAAATTCTCTGAGCTTTTGAGTAATACAATAAACCCACGTAAAACAGCAAGACACCGTCGAATCAAAGGCAGAAGGATATATCGAGGGAGTATCAATGACTTTTTTGTGTGGGATAGCAAAGGCGGGAGATTTAAAAATACTTTATTCGTATTTATACTTATTTATAATTTATACTTTACGAAATTCTCAGAGCTTTTAAGTAATCCAATAAGCCCACGTAGAAGAGCGAGGCACTGTCGAATCAAACGCAGAAGGTATATCGAGTGGGTATCAATGACTTTTTTGTGTGGGATCGCAAAGGCGGGAGATTTAAAAACACTGGCTAACAAGATGACAATTCTTTTTCTTGCTTTGTGGCTATACTAGACAAGGTGAATTAATTAATGGCGTTTATTAAGCGGAGGCTTCGAGGTGAGACCAAAGAGATGACGAAGAAGAGGAAAAGGAAGACAACAAGGAGGACACGATGGAGGCGGAAGAATAATATCCACACATGGGAGCCGCCCACGTTTGCTTTTCTCAGCGTTCCACCATTTCTTTGGCGCTCTTGGATCGGGCCAAGATGTCGACGCAAAAACACTTCTCGAAACCCACTTCTCTTGCTGGGTCGCCAACGCTGTTAACAAACACATATAGACATAGATATAACGTTACTGCCTGAACGAACGTTGCTAGAAGTCGAGAATGTTCTTTTGATGCTTTTGGCATGTTGGTAGTTCTAATATATTTCTTACGTACCATGAGTGGACACTACAGTTTTGTCAGACTACGTACAGCTGGAACATAGCACAGTACACTGTTTAGATATAAATTAAACATCTACCCATACAAAGACACAACAATCTTAAGCAATACATTTAGATTCTTATTTTGTGACTACTTGAATATTCAAATTTCCTATGTTATCCAACTGAAGCAAGACTGGTGTATAGTGAATGACAGTAAACAGCTATTGATGACTTAATGTTACTAAATATTCTGTAAATATTGTAGGACTGTAGAAGCATCTTAAATTAGTTATCGATGTTTGAATGTACAAAAGATCTTGTAATAATTTCAAAGGATTGCTTCTTCGATTACATTCATTCAAGAAAGCCTTCGCTTAGGCACTATGGTTTAAAGAAATGAAAGAGACCGAAAGAAATTAATGATTCTACGTAATGACTCCACTTAAAGAATGATTGTTGGTGATCGATTAAAAATCAATATCTACTTAAACAATCAAATCAATATCTATCTTCGACAACAGTAATAACAGCATTGAAGATCCTTGCACAATCATTGCCATATGGGATACTCTCTTCAGCCTTAATAGTCCACTACTTCTTCAAGGCACATTCACATGGTAACTTGTACAACTATGGCGCGGGTTGCACGCTATTTTACATAGCAGTGTACAGTTTAATCGACGACCCTGGCTCACTGACCCTTTTAGCCTGAACCTTCGTCTCGCCTCGTAAACAGCGAATGTTGCAAGAGTGTAGCTGCAATAAAAACGTCTTATATTTGTGTGTGAATTAAATAAAAGTTCATTTAATCAATTGCATTAATCCCCCAAAAACAACAGACACCAAATGACAGAATGAGGACCAGTCGAAGAACAAAGGACGAGCAAAAACCAAGAGTGAAACGTATGGAATTGTTAAAAATCATAAAAAACTTATGCCTTGATTTTAATAGTAAGAAAAAAAAAAGAAAATTGTTCCAGCAACTTATCTGACGTTACAATTGTCACACGACGCGACAATAACAAGACAGGAGCAACAACCCTTTATGAGGGTTTTGGAAAATTGGAGTCGGGCCAACTTTCCAAATTCGGTACGATGACTAAGAGGACAGCCTACCGCCACCAATCAGAGATACAAACTATTATTGTACAACCAATCGGATCTCGTACAAGTTTATCGCCACCCCAACGAGAGGCTCGTACCCAAGGGCCAATCATGAGGCTTCCATTTATTTTTGAAGGAACCGCCCGATCCGTATAACACGCATCGAGTCTTGGTTGTAAATTTTTCAAAATTCAAATTCGATGTATCTGCAAATAATTCAAAATTTTTTTTCTTTCATATCCCACTCAAACTCAATTCGGACACCCGGTATCGATGAGAACTGTACATATATTTTTCATTTACAAACCTCAATGCTGTCTCTCACAGATATGGCATAAAATCATCAGAGAACAAGGTCCAATCATATCCAATTGTGGTATACCGGGATTTTATCCTCGATTCAAATGCGTGTTTATAATCCAGCAGCTGATTAGCTCCGTCTCTATTAATCTTGAACACCTGGATAACGTGGGTGTGAGCCATGACCCTTCCCACCTTTAAATTTGCCGCCGTTACAGACTGTGCTTTCTACACACTGACGGCAAGTATAAGACATAAGCTCCGAGATACAACGGGTGTGCTTGAAATATATATCACGTCCTGAGATTAATAAATCTACAGTGTACTTAAATGCTGTAGTAAAGCACAGTGGCGCTTTAAGAAATTTTTATATTTTTTTTAACGACCAACCAGACTGTTTCCATGTAGTCAAAGCACAAAGAGAACTTTTATATTTCTCTCTCTCTCTCTCTCTATATATATATATACGCACATACATATAAGGACTTATTTCCAACATGGTCAATGAACCGAACCCCGTGATGATACCAAGAGAAGTACTGCCGAAATCAGTTTATTTGCTCGGCCGAGAATCATGGAAATAAAACAGCGCTTAGTCTCTCGTCTCTCTCTCTCTCTCTCTCTCTCTCTCACTCTCTCTTCGTAGCCAGCCTAAATATTTACTCGAGCGACCGCCTTACCGTAGCGACTTTGTATGAAGATATAAGTACGTGACTGGCGCGACGAAAATACTAGATTGATATATATATAACCTGTATTCGGCTTTATTCGGCTATAGTCGTGTATCTCCGTGTACAATTCCCGAAATGCATTACTGCGAATACTTATTCGAAAAATGCCCGCCAAATATTGTACCGTTAATCGCGCCTAAGTTAATTACCTATTCGCATAGGTTCGTACGCACATGCAAATTCACCTTTACAAAATCTTATACGCGGATGCTACACATATATATTCACTGTATCCTATATACATGTCCCATCAGCGCCAACTTCAGTGCGCGAAACTTTCGAACTATAAATTTCGTTTCTACGGTCGAAGCTTCAGGTTCACCCGCAGCGCTGCGATCGTCTCGAGCTACGACGAGGAAAATTTGTAAATTACGAAAACGTCAAAAGACTTTTAAACGCCTATTCGTCCTGATGCCCGTAACCAGTGTACCCCAGTGTCCTTTACGTTCGTGCCTTTCGAACCGCGTCTCCCGCAGTCAAACTGTTACGCGTAGGCGTCCATTTGCAATTCCTATTCAGACTTTTGCAAAGAGTCGACGACCGTTCGCAATCTAGCGAATTCCCTCCGCGTTGCGACGCCGAAAATAAATCGGTACCAGCTCGAATACATGAATATTTATCGAAATGAATTTCAACGCGGTGAAGTTATCGCTTTTCTCCCGTCGCCAACCAGATCGAACGTCAAGTAGTTCGATTGCTAGCTATTTTTGGCGGAGAAAGAAAATTCAAAAATTTACTTTTATATAAAATTTCCCAACAAAAATTTTATTCTCTCTTCCCGTACAAATAATTTTCCTTATTTCACTCGCGTACGCGATTCTCCGCGATTAACAACGTAATCGAACGATTCGATAACACTGCATACACGTACGTATATAATTTACTAACCAGACAGAAACCGTCTGGCGTTGCGCAACACTCGTTACTCCATACAAAGAGCGAAACATTTTGGACTATATATATCAAGAAAATAAATATAGCACACGAGTTATACAAGATATCGCATATGTTATGAATACGAATAATAATCCAATACTCCGCTGACCTCTTCGCTGAACCACGTTAGTCGTGCTAATTGCAGACGTCGCAGCGTCTCGGCATTGGATATCAGGCTTGAAGAGAAAAATCTGCTAAAAAACAAAGCCATAAATTAACAGTAATACAAGTTCGGTCAATTTTACTCACTTTTCTTTTTTCTAACCTCAAATTCGATATCCGACCCACAGGGCCAAGTCGTTCGCATGGAAATCGGCAGCGATCGATATCGCCCATAGTACCATCTGAACGTTAAATTCAGATGCGAACCCAGTGGAAACGTAAAAATTCATTTTCATCGATCGACTCGAGCAAATGACGGAACAAGGAAAAAAAAAACAAAGTAATAATCAAAGGCGGCATCGCAATCGGCGTCATCGCCTCGTACTACAGTCAGCTTCGATTCTCGGCAGAAGACGACATAGAAATAGCCGGCAGGATATCCTTGGATGCTTATGGTAATAAACCGCGACGTCTAATCTTCTATTTAAATTAGCCCCAACCCTAGTGCCATAATTCCATATTATTCTAATGTAATTGCACGCCTATTTGTGCCTCTGACGTTACATATTAACCCTCCCCCCCATCCTCCCCCGCCCCACCAATCAATCACCCAACACCTGGGACATTGCTTATCATAGAAATTTTCTTTTTCCAAAAAATCCTTCGCTAACCGGTATGCTTCGTTTTCGCGAAATATATAAAAAAAAGTGTATGCAATTTTTAAAAAATTAATATTTTCAAAAATTACAGCGTGAGGCATTAATCATTATGAAAATTTCTTATTGTTAACAAATTTAAAAAAAAAATTTAACACCCTTTGTACCCATTCCCTCACTGACATCTCAAAAAGTACTGTGGACTGTCAATGAGCACGTGCGCACAGATGAAAAAAAAAATGATTGGCTGTCAAAGTAGGGGAAAAAAAAGAAACGAAAAACAAAGATAAGGCCGGTTGAGATACACTGTTGCCGGGGCAGGATGTGGGAGGCGAATGTCAAGGCTAACTTGAACCATTTGGTTCGGGACTCCCCATGGCCCCCACCCGCTAATCAGAAAAGTAAGTGGGGATGATAAGAGAAGGGAGGGGAAAGAAAGGCGCTGGTCCAAGATACTTTGTGATTTTATTCCTGGCCGTTCTCATCCTTACTATACATATATATATCGTCCGATAAAGATAACACCGTTACGTAAGGGATGCAATTTTGATTTCCTAAATGGAACCCGACAAATTATACGTGCGGAGTATATGGCCATGGTTACAGTTGGGGACGAAATTAGTGACATTAATTTTATGGCAGCCAGTAGATCTGACGTAGAGCGAAGAGGGTGCCAGATAGTGATTTTGAGTTGATAAAAATTTTGAAAAAATAATACTTTTCTAGATACCCACGTAATATGCAAGACTCACTGCGTGCATTTCATGAATATAATTATGAATGATCATCGATCGCGTCGGCTTTTCTTTGATGATGCAAAAAGTTCTTGCCACGCTACGTACCTATACACGCAACGTGTATATATATAAATTTCTGATTCGATCAATGATGAAATCAATGAACGCAACCGCCGATCCTATCGTCGATCGTTGAAAATACAATCGATCATGGGAACCTGTTTTTCTGCACGGATCCGAGAAAACATAATGACACGTAATGATATTATTAGCGTGGACTCGTAATACCACTATTTATAAACTATTATAATACCGATGTTTATCTGAATATACATAACGAACGAGAACCTCGTCGTGAAGATTAAAGCCAGAATTGACACTGGAGCCATCATGGGATTCCGGACACTTACGGTCCGCCATGCGGGAACGCTTATATAGAAATTGCTGCTATATTATAAATTCCACTGGGATATTACCAGCTGGAGTTCAGTGGTTTATTAGATTACGTTTAATAAAGCGAAGAAGCAGCGAGACGTTTTTTTCTTCAAAATATACCCTTAACTAGGAAAACTTTTTCACCCGAGAACCTGAATGAGGAGTAACGATTAGTTTTATAAAAAAAGTTTTGACGTACTAAAAAAATTTGATTGTCCAAAAAGAATAGCGTTGGAGCTGCAATGTATTGGGGATAAATATTAATAATAATAATAAATTAAATTAACAACGAAATTTTCTTCGTTTATCCGAGGGCCGTTTCAAATAGCGCCACGTTGTACTACGGAACCAGTAGAAAGAATTATCAGGCAATAGTCCAGAACGAGAAGCATGAACTATGCAGGTGAGAGTGAGATAGGTTAGAAAGAAAATACTCTGGAATATGATAAGGATCCTTTTGGCTCTTCGAAAGCCATTAAGGTGGCTCCACAGTAGCGGAAGGCTTTTAGGTTAGCGGCATTTTACGATTTGGAAGCCTTGGTAACGTGGGTATATGGTACTTGTACTTAAAAAGTATATAGGCTAGACGGGAACGGGAAGATTTAGTAATAATCTGTCTCGTGGTACAAGGATCCTTCTTTACCGACCGAGCGTACCCGGTGAACGCGTAAAAAATGGCTAAAATAAGGTTAAGCCACGTTCAAGTGTTAATTTCGTATGATTGCCGTGTTGGCTCCAGTTGGGCGGCCGACGCAGTTATGCCGTAAGTAGCTGTGACACTGGTATATATACATATACTATACCGGGTGTCCTTAACGTACGGTAATGAATGGACAAAAAAAATATATAAATTAAATAAATTTTGTATCGTTCGGCGAGCGCACTAAGGTGGGATTGTAAGAAAGATTGAAAATAAAATAAAAATAATTGTCAAGAATAACAGTCAACTGTAAAGCAGAGAAGAGACACCCGTTAGATTTTTGTCTGTAAAATGTGTTCATCGACCCGTTAAAAGATCTATCGTCTAGATTCATACGCGAGGCACGTTATCTTTTGTGTATAATTATTGATCAGAAACTAAAAAGACACCCCTTATAAGTCCTTTTCAATACAGGCACGAAAGTTTCATCCTCCAAGTTACTAACTGTGCGACACAACACTGTTGAAGATAATTCTACCATATAATTAAATAGATATACGTATGTCTGCTTGATGCGTGAGTATATGTATTTCCGTATATATGCAGTTATACTGATACACTGTGTAGAGACGGACAGGACGACCCGTCCGCCAGGCTAACTACAGACAAGCAGTGACGATCATCCATTTAATCCTTATTAAAAATTTTAATAAAAAATTAGTGAGTATAATATTTGGCAAAAAAGGTAAAAATTAAAGAAACTCAATGTCACGTTAATATACCAAATAATAATTGCTCGAGGTTGGTACCAGTGTACAGTAAAAAAAAATATATATAGGAACCGATAGTTGCACTTGAGAATACTCGACCATGGGCGTATACGTAGTGAAGTTTTTGAACGCGTTACGTTCCTGAATTTACGAGGTTAGGAACGACGGCGAGACGGGTACGAGGGAGCCGCAGACGCGGCGCCGGGCGTCCCGACGCCCAGACACATAGGGGCCGCACGCACGTTGACCGTGAACCAGTGGATGCGGTGTGGGAGATGTACTTGGCGCTCCTATGGTGTTTTAAGGGCGAGTGGGTTGTGCACTTCTCTGAAAGGAATTCATGGGGTTGATTTTGTCGAACTCGACGGCGCCCCCTGTTTATGGAGAAAGTGTAAAAGTTTTTCGAGTATTCACCATGGGAGACAAAGGGATGTTCCATGGGGGTCGATGCCTTGTAATGGGACGGGGGTTCTCTTTCTCCTCCCTTGACCCCCCCTCTTGTACTGCACTGTACTAAAGCATTTTCCTGTGGCCATTATGGGGGTATACGACGATCGATATGCTCATGGGGTTCGCTCTTGGGTCCCCATTGCCAACCCCCCAAGGAATTAGGAATTCTTAGGTAGCAGGGGAACGGCGATATTTATTCTGTGGTATGGGGTTGGAAAGACCCCAAACGTTCTGCTAGATAGGTATGGCGTCTATGGGGGTCACTGTATTGCCCTAGCAACACACTCTGATGTGTACTGAGGATCCCCATAGGATTTAAATGTACAGACAGATCTATATAGGTATAGAGATGCATGGGATACAGTGTAAGGTTTGGCTTTTATATATGGTCTGTCTACTACCCCCCATGGATTCTAGTGCGAATATAGAACACTGAATGTACACCATTGCCTATTCTCAAACTATACTCTCATGAGGTCAGGTACTTGATCCTATTGATGGATTTGAGTTTGAGTAAAGTAGGACACCCCATAGCTAGACAACGCTTGCTATGGGATACCTTACGAACTCGCCATAAGAAAAGAATGCCTAACCACCAGGTAGCCAATATAGTTTTTGCCTTCTTATATAACGTTGCTTCCTGGTTCTCCATGTGGTCGATGCTTGTATATGCAATGGTCAGTATTAAACGCTGTAATTGCTAGACTCCTTTATTAGCGTAGGAACAAGCGTTGGTGATTTTAACGTCGTCCTAAACTTTCTGCCAAACTTTTTGCATTGTCTGACCAGCCATTTGGATTCGCAGGCCGGATATTTCATTTATCGATCGACTTCCGGTCGGTCTCAAGGGAAGCCCAGGAAGGTTAAGGAGCGTCTATGGGGCTGCTTACTCAATAACACAATATTCTGCATCTAGATTTACAGATAATTAAACTAAAGTCTAAATTAACATACCTGAGTTAGCAGAACGAACTTGTTGACTTATAGAAAATGTGCTCAGTAGACTGCAAGGCGTCGCAGCGTTCACGCTAAGACGTGTATCAGGAATCATTCGGCTGAGAAATTAACCTAAAAAAGAAATGGAGTAACGCTAATCAAAAATTTGTAATGCAGATTGAAAGTCTTAAGAAATATGGACAATAATTAACGTATTCGGTGTGATTTACAGACACTGTGGTCGTGAAGGTCACAGAACAAACGGCGTGAATTTAAAACGAACGACAAAAAAAAAAGATATACGCATAGGGCGGTAAGCCGTGAGGATCACGGATGTGGCAAGAGAAATGACACAAAAAGATAAGAGCGCCGTGGCGTCGGCGCCGCACGCGTGAATCACGCTTTGTGAAAAATAAACGGCAAGGCGTCGTGTCAGGCGGCGTCGACCCTTAATCGCAGTCGACTATTGCGTAAAGAAATTAATCACATTGAAAATGATTAAAGTCGTCACTGTTAAACTTTTAAGCACAATTTCACTTCACGTAAATAAAGCCAAATCATACCTGGGTGGCCCAAGTCGTTTCCTTTGTGCTTTTCATAGATTCCTCGCAGCTCCCACTCAATTGGAACGCCATAACTTATATACAGTCGACACTGTCTATCCGTACCACGTTCATGCATAGGAACATCATCCTCTGGGTGACATTCCACAGCGCCTAGTTATCAGACTGTTTTGAAAAGCTGTCAAGAAAACAGTCAACGCTAAGAGACACGCACTAATCACGATCCTACGCTTGCGTTAGCACAAAGAATACCCTGATTGATTTGACAGGGCGACGTTACGCCCACGTAACCTCAAAAGCGAACAATTTCAAACCCAGTTACATCCAGGATATACACATAAAAAAATACAAAAATAAATACCCATCGCATCAAATGATCCAGAATGGCAGAACCTAACCTAAAACGTCACAATGCTATCGTCATTCAGATTAATACTGTCACGCAAATGTCTATTGAAATCTCCTGTCGTATAACGTACTTGCAGTGTTTTCTAACAATAAGTCATCCTTAGCTGGTTGCTCGTGGTATAATTTTGTACCAGAGAGCAAACAGGTGCTGCGATGACTGTATCCAGGGTGCAGAGTCGTGCCGATGTATGTGGGTAAACAGTATATATATTCGTATACGTGGATGATATATGTACCATATACTTTCACGAAGCACGCGTGAGTACGGACATTCAAACTCAAACGTAAACGTAGCGTCGCAACACGCACGGGATTCGTATTATGAACGCACGAGACCGAGGCTAACCGAAGTTAACCGAGGTTAACCGAAGCACGTGTTCGCTAGTAAACGTAGGTAGACACGGATACTAGGAGAAGGCGACTTGAATCTGCTTTGGCAGACAGCGGGGCCCAGTGCGAGACTTTCGGCTTAAAGTCACGTACACACCGAATGCCAATATTCTAAACAGTACGAGGTATCACAAATACGGGATTGAAACGCTTGACTAAAGTCGTTGGAGTAAGTACTTTGAAAGTTAGTCGAGAGTGGCGCTAGCGACGTCTCGACCAATAACAGATCGAACGAACATTTTCAATGTTCTCGTGTAAATTGCTGGAAAACGTATTTTGGCTTTGCTCGGATATTATTGTAGACTTTGTGAGCAAGCCTTTATCTTCCTTGGACTCAAACGTGTCGCTAGAAAAAGCATCGTTGCGCAAGCCAGTGACCAGGGTGGAAATAAAGTGTTATGGAACCTTTAGGGTTATCTTGATTTTATTTACCGAAATACAAGATGGCCGACAGCCAATCAAAGAATCTGTTTCCTTTACGCAGTGTTTGAAGGGCTTTTGTCATCGATATGAAAAGGTAAATTTCAATATAATATTTAAGAAATTTAGCATCAAATGGGTAACGAAACGTCGGTAACTGTGTAACGCGATATTTCCAGCCGGATCTAACGAATCTCGCGGGCTATTGGCAAATTGGCGTAATGCCAAATGGGATAAGCGTGACGCGTGCGCGCCCGTGAAAGCCATTTCGATGTTACATATATAAATATACACGTGCACATAGATACGTGTGAACGAGCGCGAAGTTGCGTGATCGTCTTGCAGAAATTTACAATGGAAAATCCGATGAAAATTTCGTTAATTATAGACAGTGGATTACAAGCAGTTTTTCGTTGTCCGTTACGCTCGAGGATAACTTTTTTTTCGTGTTCGCCACTGCTTAACGTTCGTCTGCATTTTAGGTTAGGTTCGCTGAGTTTGTGGTTGGGTTATGTGCGCTCACACTGGAGCAAGGTTACGCAAGAAAATAGCCCATGTTACGTTTCAAATGGGAATTGTAATTAAAAATGGCCGTAAAGTTGTTTACCGCGTTGTAACGTTATACTGCCTGTGGGAATTAGGTTTTGTTCTGCTTATAGGATCTTTGATATTCAAATTTGAATTCTTACCGCTGATATCCTTTTTGAATTATTTTCGTAACCGGATGTGTGATTGTAAAATCTTTTTTTTCTTTATATCACATTCTTTAAATACTAATTTCAACTTGTATATATTTATACGATATAAACAGAACTTTTCTTCCTGTTGCTGTACACGTGCATAAATATATATATATGCATAATTGAGCGGCGCTTCAATATATCTATACGTGCTACGTACATTAATTCGCGTTATAAATACAAATTATCTTTGTGACTTAATGGTAAATAGGTAGAGAGCACGTGTATAAACTCATGCGTATATGTATCAAATAATCATAATTGCTTGCTGAGTAATTGCACAGGTATTCTTCTTTTTATTATGAAAAATAAAAATTTTATCTTCGCATTTTTAAAGACACACGCGCTTCCACTTATTACCACATGCTACCGTATACGTGGAATTACACGCTATCATTAAATTCAAATAATTAAAATAGTCTTCGGTATTTCCTCATTAACGTGCGGAACGATAATCGAAGATCCGTATACCGGATTGGCTTGGTCGAGGATTTTGAAATTGGCGCGCATATATTCCATGGCCTTCTATGCCTTATTCGGTATCCCTGCTGATTGCGCAATACTTACCGATCCTTGACGAATCTCCACGATGATTTATTAATGGCCACAAGGTACCCTGAGACCGGTTTTCCGCAAAGCTTCTTCCTTTACTGTACTAATGACTATAATATTGGGTTTCAAGGATTTTTTTTATTTTTACCTTCCTTACCTTTTTAATTAAAAAAAAGATATATATATATATATATGTATGTATGTATAGAGAGAGAAAGAGTAATATATGGGAAACTTATAGCAGCGCGCGTGCGCAGTTGTATTTTGACTCGAAGCGCTCTTGCGCGCGTTATTTGAAATTCAATATCGGTAAGAGCGCCAGACCTTTTTTAATTTTAAATACGTGTATATAATCTACGCGTCAGTCGCTGTCTTCGCTAGAAATTTATGCAGCTTTGCTTTTCACACTTTTGAATGTCCGTTACTTAAAAAAAAAATGCTAGGAACTCTTTTAACAAGTAGACGTGTTTCAAGATGCGAAATGTGTTTGTGTTTATGTGTATGTATATATATATATATGCTTTGAGAGAATCAGTTATTCAGCTCTTCAGAGTAATGAGCTCTCGCATTTCGAAATGCTCAAATAAACACACGGACTGTTATGTCGGCGAATATGAAAAGAGAGAAAATGTGAGCATGTGAATAGTGGCGCGAGAAAGAAAAAGATTATTTAAAAACTTAAACAAAAAATATTATTTTTGTCGCTATGGTGATTTTTATCCAACTAAAATTTCACTAAATAATCTTGATTCCTATCGCTGCTAATACTGTCTGTAACGCCCATTTTCTTCGACGCGGTTCAATGCATAAATTCGGTTTAACTTCGAAATACAATTTCCTGATTGGCTAATAGCCCAGTTAAACCGAGTTTATGCATTGAACCGCGTTGAAGAAAACGGACGTAAGTCTAGTGTTTAGCAGTGCAAAGCTTTCTCAATCAATAGCAGTTAATCAGCAGATACTGTACTAAATATATATATACACATATTCAAGTCAAAAATCAGTATCGTTGACAATTATACCGGAACTCATACGGAGTTGTGAATAGTTCCTAATAGGTTGACCGGCGTATATATGTATATTTAAGTATACATATATCACCCGCGAAAGATATCTACTATACCAGCTGCGTCGGGCACAAGGAATCTTTTGAAAACCACCTGTTGCTACGTGTAAACTTTGAAACGGTCACGCTACACGCACAATATTTTTTCAGCTCGATTAGCCGATCATTAGTTGGGAAAGTCGATAAGACAACATGCATAATTGAAAATAACCAGGGAAACCACCTGTTGCACTCGGCACAGAGAACTCTGGAAAATCCAGACTACGCGTGTACAAATATGCGGGAGACGCGGAACGTCGGTAGTACTGAAAATAGCCGCGGCGTTAACAATGTAGAAGCATCGAGTACGCAGTCGGGGCTGATATACGCGTATATTGTTCGCTTGAGATTCTTTGTCTTATCTGGTTGCCGACAATGTTAAACGCATTAAGACCCATTAGGTGCCATAGGAACGTAATGCTGAATTTCGCTACGGAATAACCGAGTGAAATTCTTTCGTTAAATCGTCAGAGTACAAAGAGTGTGGTCTTTTCGATGAAAAATAGAAAAATAAAAAATGATAAAAGAAGTATAGGTAGAAGCAAGAAAGAAAACCGGACGAAAACAAGAAAGGATAAAAAAAGGAGGTCGGTTTCAAGAATGCCTTTGCCAATTAAATGGTAGAACAAGAGAGATATGACTCCAAGAGGAAAAACACACAACGGCTCTCTCGCGCGTTGTCAATTCAATTCGTGCAACAACCCCGTGCGACTCACGCGCGGACCACGTGCGCACCCGGGTGGCAGTTTGTAATCCAAAGCTCGCGGACCACCTGCGGCCGATCTTTGTCGTGGGCTGCGCGCGCAACTTGTCGCGCATGCGCAGTGCGCGAATGGGGCCGAGCGCGTGCCCCGCGCAGCCTCGTCTCGAATTCCAAAGAAAACAGCGCGCCTCGCTGCCAACCGGAGACGGCCGAAGACGCAAATAGACTCCTCTGTTTAGATTTCAGAGGCGAAAAACTTTCTGCCGGCATACAGCGAGGCTAATACGATTATTAGACTCTAACGGATTCGCACGACTCACGTAGTAGAGACCATCGGAGGCCACGATCTCTTCCGTGAGTGACCTAGGTGGAAACGGATGATTGTTTTTCTTTTCTATTTCTACACTTGCTCGATTCCGTGTTATAAAATAATAAAGACAGCTCGTCAATATCGAGCGACCAAAAGAACTCGATGCAGAAGTAAACTGGGCCACGGTTCCTTCGAGACGACTCATTGGAAACCAGATGCCCACTGACTTCTTGGATCCATCCGAAATAGCTGTCTATTTATCAAACCCCCGACGCTTCGCGAGTATATTTCCTAACCTCACTTTCCGATGGAGGATGGGCTGCGATTGGTCGACAGTCCCGGGATATTGGACTAGCGCCGACGGAAGGTAACGGAGTGATTTTTATACGCGAATTTTCCAACCGTCTTCCTTCGGTATCCCGGGTCTAATGGCCGGACGCGATAGGACGCGGTGTTATTTTGTAAATTGAAAAACGACGCCTCGGGCTATTTGGCAACGTTACAAGTTATCTCTGACGTATTCAGGGATTTCCTCACTGGTCCTTCTCTATACTGTATTATACTTTTAATCTACCCGTAATCTTTTTCTTTTCCTTCATTTTCAATACTTTTTTACTCGACACTGTTTTCACTCTTATCTTGATCTCCGTAGTACCAACTGTCATGGCCGACATTGTTTACCGTACTTTATCGCATACCGGACAGAAGTATGCTGCCTTTTGTTTTCATATTCTCCTGTGAAAACAAACAAGCAAATCGTACGCGTATGCACTTACGACGTAGCTTAAGAGAAGTGCGAGAGGGATATACATATGTATGTACCCAGTGGGAAGTCTCTTCTTATTACGCTAATAAGAGAAACAAGAAACGGCAGAGTGCGCTCCAGTAACACAAGCTGCTGTTGTTTGGCGTCGATCCAACTTTCCTGCGACACTGACTGATTTATCGCGAGGAAATCCTGACCGGCTTTGTGTACCGAATCGACTCGTTTTCGACGAGGCCAACAACTGCGCTCTCGCTGTGTTGTCCAAGCTGTCCCATGCCGTTGAAACCCACGGTAATTCTATCGACGATCGTAAACAGCTGTCATTTGCTGAACAATGAATCCGAACATTGTTTCGTTCTTATCCAATTAAGAAAAAAAAAAGAGTAAACGGAACAACAAAGAACTTCACGCACTCTCATAACTTAACCATCACGTGATACGAATGTATTTTAGGTATACAGGAAAATCATTGTTATTATTATTACTATACATTTAAGTCTATAGACAACCTTTTTATATATGTATATATTACACCCGCTTATACCTTGTGTCTCTTTAATCAGTAACTACCTAGGATTGTCAGGCATTTCAATCGCATTACCATAAATGATTATTGGTCCAATTAAACGTTGCTAATTTACGTAAAACTTCCTAGACTCGTTTACACGACTTAGCCTTTGCCTTTTCTTGCACTTTTCCTGCAGTGGCAATGCCATGGCGGGGCTTGTTGATTATTGCGCGATCGAAGTAAAAAAAAAATAGGCAATACGTACGCGAGTCACGTTGTCGCGTAGTCAGGAATGGAACAGGTTTGAGACCGTTCGAGGATTTTGTCTCTGTCGTTTCGTCGATAGCGAAGAAACCTAAGCCTACATTTATTTTGAATATTCGAACTCCGTGAGTTCGTAGATCCAGTCTCGAAGGATTTGCATAAGCAGGTATAGTACGAATAAAAATTTTTCTTTTTATTTTCGTTTCTTTTTTTTTTTTCCTTTGTATTTCCCATAAAGAAAAGTCATCGCTCATCCATCGCCTTTGTTTTCCAGGGACTCTCGGCGGCCGCTTACGTGCGAACTGCGCAGTGAGTTAATCTCGGTAAAAGATAAGAGAGTCGCAAGTTGAGAAGGCAGAGCGACTCCTGGTGGGGATAAAGGATTCCAGTGGGGACGACCGGACCCTGAGGGGCAGGAGGGGAGCGGGGAAGATAATTTTAAGGGGAAGGGGCAATACCGGAGCACGTGGTTAAAAGCCTAGGTCAACTCGTGTGCAAGTAGCGTCTACCCTTCGTTTCGTATCGAGCAGAAAGATACACCGAAAGCTAATGGGTGTCCGATGTGTGCGGATATACCAGTGCGCATGCGCAGCCGTCGGTGATGTTTACCATGAAATACTACGGGTTATCCCGGTTTTGTGTATTTAGTACGGACTAATAACGCAGTCCCAGTATCAGGAATAATATATGTGTTCACTTTGGGTTATGCTTGACGTTTGACTTTCGGAAGATTCAAATTTGAAAGATTTTCCCGCTTTGGATTTTATAAATTTTTTTTTATCGTATCGTACGATGACTTTTTACTCACGAAACGGCCTTCGATTTTCTTTCTTATCTAGCGAGACATGTCCTGCCATAATTCGCATCTTACTCAGCGATTCTGAACAAAGCCTACTTCGAAATCTCTGTTTGACCAAGGAGCACGTAACTCGACTCGGGACTTGCCTTATCTAATGTAAACTTCAACTATTCTTTGTCGCGCGGATACGGTTGGGACTTGCAAAACCTCGCCTAAAATGGGTCTCTAGACTTTCCGGCTTTGGGGGACAGGGACGTAGGCTGCGTTGAGCGGACCCTGGGTTATCGGATTGCTTTGGTTTGTTTTTTTTTCGTAATTTTTTTTTTAAATCTTGGATTTACTATTCTTTCTTTTTGGCGTCATAGCTTAATTCTATCGTGATGTATTTTTCATAGTTATCGGACGGCGTCATGGTTACTATTAATGATGATTTGTAACTCCTGTGATCATGTGGAATACCTGGCACGCTGCCACTTTGTGGGTTAGGTTAGGTTAATGTTGGGTTAGGTGCTAGCAGCATGTAAAATACTTGCGCAATACAGCGTAAAACTGGGATTTCGTTCGTTTCTTTTGGGATTTCTGACGCGGCGCTTTGTCATTGGTTAATTCAGTTTCGACGATCATTCGAGGTTAGGTTTTCGTCCTATTGGCAATTTGCCGTGAGAAAATTTGAAAAGAAACTTTGTCAAACTGCGCAAACTCGTGGCCAGTGATTTTTGTGCTTTTGCCAATTCCTCCAAGAATTTTCAGAGTGATCCCATGGATCTTTTGTTTGGATCGATGAGAGATCGATAAATCGCTTGATATTATTTTAGTGGAAAATAAATATTTCGTTCGAAATAATATGGAAAGCAACGCGTAATATCAAGAGGACCAAATCGTGTCAACAGCCCAGGGCCGAACGGTGTTACGAATAAATACAAAAGCCGGATGAAAAATTTACATATGAAAATTGGGAACCTACTTTCTGATCTTCAGTTAGGTACAGGGCACGCGTTCTGCATATCCATCACAGTTGCATTATGCAGCTGCACATTTGCATCCGAATGACTTTATCTCTCGAGGAAATATATATATGCATAAGCTTACCAGGATTTAATTGGATCGTAGAAACACGCATCTACGGGATGAATTTCTAAAGGTATAAATGACGCGACACAAAGTCCTCATTTACATCCATCGAGAAATTCTCGAGTGTAGCTTCGTGCGTCTGTAGAAATTTTAAGCGACATTAATATTCGTTAAAAGAATAAAAAAGCATAACGAGTATTCATTTACGAAGAATCTATATCGTTAACAAACTTTGAAACTTTTATTTTCGATGTTACTCTATCTTCCTCTTATACCCAAGTACAGTACGAGGCAAAAATTCTTATGACCTCTCTGTACGCTGTATAAGAATTACAGGTTAGAACTTGTCCTAACTTATGCACCGTACTGTACTTCAGTACGTATCTAAACTCTACAGTAATTCTGTACCGAAAACGCAATACGTACACGCACTATCAAGATAAGTCACTTCCATTGTACGTACAGCCGTGCCTTTCGGGGGCCTCATTTACAGCAACTCCTTTAACACCACTCCCATCTCTATTTTAGGCGTTTCGCCGTAACGCGAGATCTACTTTAGATTTTTAATTTAAATTACCCGCCACTTTTATCTCCTTCCTCCATACCAGCCGTCCAGAAATACATATATCATACGTCAACGCCACAGCTCACGTGTTTCCCATAAGCGTTAGAAACAATCCAGCAAGTATTTTCCTATAAGAGGAATTCTGCGGTTGTCGCATTACAGATTGCACATCGTGGAAACGACGTCCTTGGCCTCGTTTCAATTTTTCCACTCATTTTCCACTTTCGAGGTTACCTTCCTTCTTTTTCTTTTATTTACCAAGAATACAGTCGGTACAGTACAAAGGCGGTAAATAAGTAATTTCTTATTGATCAAAAAAATTAATAAATCCCCTACGACCCAAACATTCTCATGAAATTCTGTCATATGGTCAATCAATCCCAGTACCATACTCGATTTCTTGTACCATTCAATGCAGATTTCCTTTGTCCCATTATATTTCCAGCAATGAAATTCCACTATATATACATATACACGTCGTACAAACTCCCATTATGACAGTCTTCGCCAGTCTTTTGCGTGCACTCTTTGTTTACACACGCATTCCACCGAATACACGTATCGTGGTCTGTTGGAGACCAAGGCAAGACTAGACACAAGCAAGCTAGACCTAATCCCACCTAACCTAACCTAACGCGCACAACTGTCCAAGCCGTACGTGTAGCACTTATCAGCATCACAAAGCATAGCCGCTCGGTTGGCCTACATAATCCCACGCCTCGTCAGCCATTAAACTTTAAACCAAATTGCGTTCGAATTGTTTACACGCTTATTTACATGAACAATTTTACATTCAAAAGACAAATTTATAATATGCATTTGTATTCGTAGTCCGAGGCTATCGAGGCCAGTAAATCGTTCTTTGTCATAGGGTTCAAAGAGGAGCCGATAGGAGTCAGTCCTGTTTTACCGACGAGGCCATACCGATATACCAAATTTTAAATGTTTATACCAGAGTGCTAAGTGTAGCTTGTGGACGTTAATGAAAAAGTCAAAAAACCTTTCGAGTCTTTTCGACCAATTAGAGAGCTCTGTTATCGCTACCGTGTTGGATACAATAGTGATAAGAGCGTTTCTAAGAAAATTATGAAACTTCGACTGTTTCCTTTTTGAATTCATACGGAGTTTTTGAAACGGCCGATAATGACGTACTTTTTTTTCATAATAAATCTATTGTTTTAATTGTTAGCTTATGTGATTTTGTCTTTTCTTTCGTTCTGTTTAATGGTTTATTCTTTTTTTAGTTTTCTCTCTTAAATTCTCTACTGCTACAAAACCTTCTGTCGAAGGCTGGGGACGCTAGTCACACGATACCGGATGCGAAACGCCAATGAATCGGGCTTCTGTTGCTGTTACGTAAGGCCTTCCTGTTTTCAAAGGTTTACATTTCGCGCACTGCGTTTTTAACTTTATCGTGCGCGCGCACGTCACGTGATCCGGTCTACGGGTAATACGATAGAGTGCCGAATTTTCGGGGAGATAAGGATGGATTATAAAAAGCATAAAGAGAGTCTCAGAGATCGGAATGATTGTATAATGAATGGAATATAGGTATACCAGGCACATCTATAAAATGACGTATTTATTGACCATTGTGCAAGCACCCTTAATCCGTTGCTCTATTTGGATTTTAGGTTAGGTTGTCAAACAACTCGTAGCTCGAAAGCGAAGCCTGACTTCGCTTTCTACCGAGCATGATAAATGCCGGAAAGGCAGTAACGGTCGTTATAAAATTTCAAATCTCACTCGAATTCCCGCCAATTTTATATTCAACCTTTTCTCACCGACAGCTGTCATTTTTGCGTTCGCGAAGAAGATACATTTCGAATTTCATGAAGTTTCGAAAACTCAAGGTAAGTACGCAAACTCACGTTTCCATCAGAAGATTAATATTACCATTTTCAAATTTTTTTTCAAAAATACCCAATTATTTTATATAATTTTACATACAAAATATTCATCTACAATGTCATACATTTCTAACGACACGCGCTGTTCCTGCTTCGTTGCCTCATGCGCACCTGACCTACGTCTCGTCTAACATAACCAAGAAATTCTTCTAAGCGCGATTAGATCCTCAGCCAGATCTTCCCAGTGGACTGTTTCAAACATTCCAGTAGTGCCAAGGTAAACGGTAGGAAAAACAACAAGCAGTACCTTCACGCCACTGCAACCAACGTTAGCGGTCGTCCTCAACCTGACACCAAGGTCCCATTAACGTCTTTTTTTACCGCCTTGTCGCCGCCACACACAGTGCACACACGAGTCTGCGCATGCGCGTAGAAAAATATGCGAAGAATCGTCATCCAGGAAGCTTACGTGAATTAAAACAAAACAAATTATTTGCGTGACGTAAATTTTTCAAAATTTTTTTTAATTATCCAAAATTTCATTCTTAGATATAACTTTTTTTTCAGTACCTTCGTCAAACTTTTTTTTATTTATCCTCCGATCTCACCCGGCTATCTAAAAAACCGGCAGGAAAATCTAATTAAGTCCCACACCAATTAACCGATCGGTACCTCGCGATTCTTCGCTGTATGCGTTAACTTAGTCCGGACTGTAAAATACCTATATTTATACAACGCGTTTTATGGATACGGCTATTTCAATAGCGTCTACAGTAACGACCGTTGGCAACACAGAAATATATGCCAATTAGCATTTACAGAACGCGCAAAACCCACTGTCCATATAGCGGGTGGTTTTTTAATAGACCGTAACCCGTAATAACTAATAATGGGTGATAAAAGTAACGCTCGGTTTAATAAAAAATACATTTTACATTTACTTACGTACAAGCTTACCCTCGTAACATTTCGCGGACACCCGGTACACGACTAATCGGCAAGTTCACGTTATTTTCGACTTCGTATTTTAATTGCTAATAGAAAAGCGATACACGCCCACCATATTCTATCTTGAAATCGTCATTACTATTTGTATCGTATTATTCGCATTTTGATTCCGTACTTTTTTTTTACGCTCTCCGTGACCTCTCACTTCTTTTACCAACTTATATCGGCAATCGTATAGTGCCATATGCTCTATCTATATATGTATGTATATTAAGTTTCGTTGTACCACCGTATGCTGTACTTACGTATACGAACTCTTAATGTAAATACGTAAAAGGAGCTACGCGGAAACGTCGTGTGTCGAAATAAAATGGAATACGTTTGCATATCTTAGGTATCTTCTTAGCGCGACTGTACGTGTTTTGTGTAAGTGTTTGTATACTTATTTCAGTCGTGTAATATTCGTTTGTGAGTATATATATATATATATATATATATATATATATATATATTCGTAGTTGGATATATTTACCGTTCAGGAGGGAGTGGTAAAGCTACAGTCTCTGTGAGAAAGAAATTTTTTGGATTTACGTAGATGCTGGTTATTTGCAGAATTTATAATTGCATTTGAATTCGACGTTATTAGAATTTTATATTGAATTTATTGTATCGCTTGGTTGTGGCATTATTTTTTTTTTTTCGATAGACGAAAGGTATGGAAAAACGTCATGGAATGTCAAATATTTTACAGTCGATTTCCTGTCCTGTCGTGCAAACAGACTGGCCAACCCAGATCGGTAATCTCTTCAGTCTGGAGTACTTAAGACGGTTCAATGTACCGATGCTGATATCTAAAAATTTGGTAAATATTATTTTTGGGCAAACTAAGAATAAGAGTAGAATTTCGAGAAATAATGAAAAGTGGAACGGAGTCAGTGTGGATGTAATAAAAATTAAAGAGACTGGTTTTATTCGTGGAGTGAAAATAGTTGGAAATTTGTAATAATGAAATAGAACTTTTTTTGAAAAAAATTTTTGTTGACATCGCAACTAATTTTTATCACGAAATTATTATTCGCTCGCGAAACGAGATACGAGGAGGAAACAAAGGCTGGAGAGGTGATGTCGATAGGCGGCGAGGAGGAGTGTTTGTTATTCGCTTGATAAGTCCCATTCGATAGGCGACCGAGCAAGGCCTGCTGATAAGGTATTGATAATAAGCGATATGTAGGTGGACCAGGCACTACGTGATCTGAAAAATGTCGATTCTCTGCTAGGAATCGATATCCAATTTTTAATTGAATGTGTAATTCTGATTTCGAATTTGGACATTGAAAGGCAGAACAATTTTTAAAAGCTTAGGAGATTCTATTACATTGTTAGACATAAGGAGATGGATCCGAAATTGATATCGTCTGAATCATCCTCTGGGATATAGTAGTATGGTCCAGTGATAAAGGAGTCTTCTTGGCCCTTATAAAAGATGAAAATAAAAAATTACCTCATAAAGATGATTTGACATACCCACTATGGTATCCATCACTGACTAGACGTATACATATGTGTATGGACAATAGACCAACTATGCGCATAAGATTTAAGGCATACGAGTATGTTTGAAAGGTGAAACGAAATAAGAATTATGGCCTTGTTGGATGAGTGCATAAATAACAAAATGGTGTCGAGCAACAACTGCGCGTTTAAAATGTGGTTAACGGTACTTCGGACGTTGGTAGGTAACGACGTTGGCGTCTTGAGAGAGAATGTAAAAAAAATATAAAAATTTTAGACCCCCCTTATGCACGTCTTTGGTGAATACAGAAAAAAAATTCTAAAAATTTCTTTTTTTCTCTCTTGACTTTGATCACGTTTTATTTTTTGTACTTATACATTTTTTCATAATTATTTTTCAAACAATTTTTTCCTATTGTCCCTCATGGACGACGAGGGTCAGGGCCCCGAATTCTGTCGGGTACGCTACTGCATTTCTGCCGGTGAAAGTTTTCGGACTCCCCACTTTCGAAAATACGCGCGCATTATTTCGCTTGTTTACCGAGCGTCTGTCCACGATAATTATTATCAGTTTTACGGATCTCGACCAAATCGCTATTCGTACCATTGCGAGCAACGTGCGCGCGCCTAACGTAGAAGCATCGCGATGAAGACGTTAACGGTCATTTTCAAAATTCAAATTCAATTTAGATCCATCATAGATAAATGTCCCGAACAATATTATCTCCGGGGGAAAAAAAAGGAAAACTTTAAAGATGACCACATTTTTTAATTATCTAACAGTTAAAAATATTTTCGCCAAAACACTCCGGACCAGCGACGAACGCCAAGACGCGTTCACGTGCGCGCGATAGTTTCTCGTAAGAAATTTTTCTCAATTGTTGTAATTGGCTAATTGTCATAATTAACTGAACGAGATATTAATCGAGCAAAATTACGGTAGGATTCTTCGGTGAAGATAAATTTAAAAATTCGTTATATATTTTTTTATCTTTTTAAATCGACCTTCCTATCTTCCCGTCATTTATTGTTTACCAAATTTTTGGCTTCTTCGCCGAAACTGCTCGGTTTTAATTTATGGCTGCGATATTGATTTACGGTGTATCTACTCCACTAACGACTAGTATATAATAGCTTATGGCAATTTGGAAGACGGTCAGGGCCGGGGATAGGCGTAGAGGAACCCAGGTATAATATTAACAAGGAACGAAACTGATACGGATAATCTTTACTTGTGGAAAATGGCGCATGAATGACAATGACAGCAAAGACTTTTTGTATAATATATTGAAATTTATTTTTTTCATGGTATTTCGTTCAAAAATAAAATTATTCGTAAAAAAAGATTTCTCCGCCTTCTCGGTATACAACGTATAACACACATATATATATCTATACATGCGTTATATGTATATGTATATATATATATATATTTATAATCATTACATTATATAATATAGCAATATTTACTCTCGTTATTCAATAAGGTTATGTTACTCTATATGCGTGTAATCTTAATCATCATTATCATCGTTTTCATTATAATAATCCTCATTATCGTCTTATCACTAGTCTAATGGGGTTTTTTCTCGCTTACGTGCTAAATCACATGTTTTTTTTTTCAATTCACACTCTCAAACTCTCATACATTTTTTTTCACAAATTTCTCCCACTCTCGTTCCTTCTCTCTTTTACTTTCATCTTTTTTGTATCATTCCCTCTATCTGTCTCTCTCATTCCTTCGCGATCCATTCAAACGTCATTCAGATACATACTCTCGTATTATAACTAATATTTATCAGTAACGCTAGCGCTTTTATTGTTATCTTATCATCGTTAATCGCCATGGCGTCGTCGTCGCGACGTCTGATTTGGAAGGGGGTGCAAAGCGGATCGAAAGAATGTTCGCGATAAATTAGAAGGAAAAAAAAAAGAAGACGCGAAACAAAAATATAAATTTTCGATCGAAAGGGTACAGGGTACCCTGAATTAAAAAATTACTATAAATCGACCAATTAAAAAAAATGGAATTTACTATTTTTCTTTAGCAAAAGGCACATACGAGCTACTACTTGAGGATTCGAGATCTTTTTTTTTCTTCACATCCTTCACTATCCTCTCTCTCTCCGTCATAATCTCGATTATCAACGCGAGTCCATCCTGACCTGCCAATACAGTTTGACTGTATTTTCGGTACGGAAGGAATTGGAGAGACAGCGAGGAAGATATTAAAAAAAGGGACAGATATTCTAACGTGACCAACGTTCACTTCTATCAGCTTTCGGCTACTCGTGACACGCAAGCGTTATTTACTTCGCCGTGCGTAAGCGCACCGTATTAAAAAAAAATCGTTAGCCGCACGTAGAGGCACACTTGGACGAGAAAAAAAAAATTCGTCCCACCTTGTATAACTCGAATTTTGAATTCTCCACGAAGAGTGTAGGCGAGCGGGAGAAACTATAGAAAAAAGTAATTGATAAAAAAATTTTGACAGCTGTCAACGAGCGTTACTGTCAAAAAGCACGTGGCCGCATGCCGTAATAATATTAAACGTCTGTCGTCTGCGCATATGCGTAATGCGGGTATATAATTACGGCATATATACGCACCTGAAAGTGCGTATGCTCGGTTAGGAATAAAAAACAATAATAATTATATGTTTAGCGCGTGTCCTCCTCTTGGTTGTCTAATATAAATTACGAGGGCATATCGGACAGGACTAGATGCACAAATGATGATACGAAACCTCTAAGATTACAGTAGACAGTAATATTAAAAAAAAAAGAGTAATAGCAGAGATAAAAGAAAGTGAATTAGAGAAGATACGAAGAAACAAAGATGTACGCGGAAAATAATTAAACGAGAGAATAAGTATAATAAAAGAGGATGATGATAAAAAAATACACTGATAGTCTCTCTCTCCACTCTCCTTCTTAATAATTAGGGAAAGAATAAAAGTGTTTAGTTCGAAAGCGATTTCTCTCTCTTTCTCTCTCTTCCTCCTCCCCTCATTGCCAAAGTAACGTTTGGCTCTTATCGTTTGTTTGGCGCATGCGCCAATTTTCCAGTTCTCCAAAATGGCCGACGGCGCCTCCCACCTTCGAGACCGCTTTCCCACTCCATGGAGCCAGACGATACCTCCCGGCATTCCTTCTGCACTAGAAACTATCCCGACTGAAGATTTTGCCGTGTCGAACGTCACGTATGCGTTCAGGTATTATGCGCAGAAAAGTAAAGGCTCACCAGCCCTCTCAGGTTCACTCGATGTCGTCCAGTGAATTACTGTCATGGCCACGGCACGTCCAAGGCACTCTTTTCCTCTCACATTAAATCTACATTTCCCATAATGGATTTGTAGACGATAAAAATGTCTTCGATCGCGTTCCCCTCGGCACTGACTTCTTGGCTAGACACTCAAAACAGCTTGCTTCAACAAGAAGTACGCAGAGACACGTCAGAACGAGATTCTATGTCTTGTTGCGCAAGAGTTCCTTCTCTTACCGTATGGGCCGCACTCCTTCGAAGAAGAATATTATTTACATGAACGCGTCGTTCTCAGAGGATTTATACTCGTCCATGATCGATCAGCTCAAAACGGTGCCGATACCGTGATGATTTGGCATCCTGAGTGCACGTGGTCCATAACTTGTTCTTTGAGACGGCACACGTGTTCCTTAAGCTTGTGGACGACTCCGCTCAGTTCGGAATTCTCGTTCTTAAGAAGCTTGACCTTGTCTTCCAACCTAGAGATTCGTTCCAGCTTGCGCCTTCTGCACTTTGAGGCGGCGACACGATTCCTCTGCCTCTTCCTCTCGAGCTTTATCCGCTCTTGACTTTCCATGTCGATAGGCGACATGGGCGGTGAACTGGAAACACTAGGAACAGTCTGAGGTTCATCCTTGATCTGCACCAGACCCTGACTAAGGGACTCGGTGCTCTGGACACTACCTGGTGGTTCCAGGGTGGTGTAGGTAGCCCCATGGATGCTGCCAGGTTCCTGAGAACTGTCAGAATGATGAAGCTCGTTAAGGGCGTCAACGAAACCCCTGGCGTACAGTTCCTGCTCTTCGGTGACAGTCTTGGGAAAGAGAATTTGCGTCGTGGGTGTTGGCATCGTCGTCACCAGGCCATTCTGCTGAGAGATTATCAGCCTTTCCAGCTCCGGCGAGCCCAACTTCAACATGTTCAGATCGGGCGAACTCAACACCGGAGCTGCGTTGTTCAGAGCTGGCGGTAAAGGCCCTAACCTTGGCCTCTTGGCCAGAGGTTGACGTTGTCCGCCGTTGAGGTCCAGGGTGAGGTTCCTCTTGAGCTGACCCACGTTCTCACGATTTGTCGTCCCGTAGACGGCTGTCTCCTCGTAGAAGGTCGGCTCCATAGCGTGGCTACGCACCATCGGTGTCCTCGCTGTTGATCACCAGGAAGCAAGAACGCCTTTCCCTTCAAGATTATTCAAATTTTTCGCGCCTCAATCAACAGAGCGACCAACGTCACCACTCGGTTCAAATGTCTCTTCACAGATAACGGTATAACTCTCTTATGAAATATTAAACAACAAAAAAAAATGGAGTTCTCACAATTATTGCAGCACCTTATCACTGGCCAATAAAATTCGATACGCTCTCCAAGAAATTGCCACACTCCCTCAGTCTGTCTCATTAACTGATTTCACGTTTATGATCTCAGTTACATAACTCGAGGAACCGCAAACGGACGCGTGACATCGAAAATTCAAAATTCTCTACCACTCGCCTGCATTTTACATAGAACGTAGAAAGAATTAAAAACAAAATTATTCACTCACGCTCTTCTACGCACTATGATCCGTGGATAAATCCCAGAAAAATATTATTAAAGTTCGTCTCGAAACCAGCCGCGGTTTCCGATAACGTTAACTCTAACCTCATGCGACGTAAATATATCACATAAGGATGTCTTCTCTCGATGCTTCTAAACGATTGTCAAGAACAATTCAGTCGTGCTCCTGATAAACGGTACCATCTCGCACCGCTGTCAACACAACAATGACTCACGACACCAAACAGTATAAACAGAACAGCAGTAGTAACAGGCAGAGAGACTCGCGCACCTCGTGAGAAAAACCTCTAGGCACTTTGCTTCAGTTTTCCTAGTTATATTTTTGCTTAACGCGAGGCGAGAGCCCGTCCACACGCCACAGAGTCTCGGCAACTTGTGAACACCCAACTAAACCTACAGCCTTATATCCTGTGACTCAGAAGAGCTAAAAATAGCGATGTCATCACCGTAGGAGACGACGATTGGCTCGCGGTGGCGTCACTTCTTCGCTGTTATTGGTCGGCTCGTCAGCGCTACTAGGAAATGCCAGACGCATGCGCATAAACGTCAATCTAAGTGGAGGGAGAGTTTGAACGCCGCTAACGGGCTGCAGCCTACTACTGTCTCCTCTCTATAGGTATACTATATTATATTGGCGCGAGACTCGACCGAGTCTCTTGATAGATTCTACAGTATAAGGCGTACTCTCTATACTTCGTGCAACTTTACACTATAGTTTGTGCAGCCTCTCCCTGTTGTACACTTACAACACTACGGTCTCTCTACGCTTGGGATTTGTTATATTATGTTACGGATATGTCAAGTTAGAGGTTATGCATACTTTTCTACATTGCTCGCGAGATCTGCGCCTACTTCACGGTGCTTATGCACTTGATATGCAATACATGGATGGGACTGTCCCACGACGATTAAATAATCGATACGGCCTTATCGTTTTGATTATACGTCTTTGGTTAATTATAAATTTATTATTATCGGCATTCTATATTTTCCATGAATTTTCATAATTACTATAGACTATTATTTAATTGGCGTTTAACGTTCTGGCAAATGGGGTTCAACGTTATTTTTCAGTGATACGTACATTATTTTTATGCTTTTGGATTTCTGTTGTTCGTTAACGAGGTGGCTGTTTGGTTTTATTGTTTAGTAAGAAAAAAAGTTTCCTGTCCTGGGATCGAACCTGGTACAGTTTGTACTAAATGACCGTCGAAATCGATCATGGCAAAATGGTGATAAAGGGACGATGCTGAATAATATTGACCTATACGAAATACATTACGTGGGGAACTATTACCGCGCGAAGTGGGCGTTACGACATAGGCGTCGCGACGCTGGTAATAACGTAACAACGAAACACAGTAACTTCTCGTTGTCACTGAAAAACGGGGACAATTATTGTTCGCGCAACTACGAGAGTAATGTCCGTTTAATAAGCGTTAACAGGCAGCAGACTGGTGACCGCGTTTCAATTGAAATTCACCGTCGCTGAATTAAACGATAAAACAGGCTTTCGAATTATAGATATTTAATCCAACCTGACAGAATATTTGAATTAATGATCGAGTGGATGAAAGATTATTATTAAATAATTAAATAATTCAAACTCAAGGAAAAATTGTTTTTTTTTTTAGATTCGAGTATACCACCATGAATCCAAAATGTGAGTCGAACCAAATATTTTTTTTACTATTTCATATACACTAACTTTTTAGACTATATATATATATATATATATATATATATATATATATAGTTTAAATATATATATAATAAGCGTACTGTATTTGCAGATAAAAATTGAATATTTTTATTCACAATTCTATTACGACGTATTATTTTCGAGGTTAGAAAAACAAAATGGCTTATATTTATTGATTTCTATCCCTGTCTTTATTCTAGAAAAAATATATATGCACTGTTATATATAATTAGTATACGATATACGTAGACAAAATTTGAATAATTTTATTCATATTTTCATTACGACTTATTTCGAAACTACAAAAATAAAATGGCTTAAGTTTATCGGTTCTGTGCCCCTATCTTTATTGTATAAAAGATATGTATTTTAATTGGTAATATATTTATTATACTAATCATACTGTAGGTTAAGGTTCCCAGGTAAATTGTTTACGCCAAAACTTTCTTCGGTTCCATATTATTCATACAAATATCTGTACCTTTCGTCGATAACCGGCGTTATACAATCTTCCTTAAATTCCTTAACGCTACCATCTTGCTTATATTATAATTAATATTTATGACACTCACGTGCACCCCCATTTTGGTACTAGGGTCAGGTAAATTGTTTGTCAGTAAAAATAATTCCGTACAAGATTAAGGTGTCTTATAGAAAATAATTGTGCAGCTGCCCAGGTAAAATGTTTGTTCAGACAGTGAAAATTTAAAAAAATTTTACTGCCACAATTATAGATAAGTATAAAAGAATTTTTCAATCGCTATCGACATACCGTGTAAAGATATTGAAAATAAAAAAATGTTCATACAACTCATAACCCAAATTTATCCAAAGCTTCAAAAGTGTATAAAAATTGTCTTATTACGAGATCTCATAAAGCTAAGGAAAGGAGAAAGAAATGCTTAAGTAATACTTAACTGATATTTTTAATTACTTTGATTTTGTCAAATTTCAAAAATTTAAACTCTAATCGCATTTACCGTTAATACCAATAGAAAATTGCGCAAACAGTAAATAACTATATTACAGTCTACAGCCAATTGAACTATACTCTACCAAATTAACTGTTATGCATTAAGAGAATGATTCATAGTAGATAGTCGATTCAACTTGCAAGATAATATTTTTTTACAGTATAATATATTATTTGTTTTTGTTCTTTGGATTTAAAAAAAAGCCATTATGAATATGTAAAATTTTTTTGTAAGCATCGCTGTCATTTTAGTAACTAATTATCATTATTCGCATGTCCATAGTCTTTGTCCACATGTGCAAAAATCATATAGCAAAGGTAACCTGGTGTAATTTATATGTAAAATTAAAGTCTTACGGAAACGCCGAATGTAGGCGATGTAACGGCATGGCAGCTAGTTTTTTCATCTTGAAATTAAACAAATATAATTAATTTCCGCCCTGACAGCCCTGCCGCGCCATCTGCTCGGGATGGCGCGACGCTGCGTAAGGTTAAATCCATTAAACTTTTTGGCTCCCGTCACGACGCCCGTGTGTCCAGCGTCGTGTGCAGCGTATACGATGTCCTGAGTTTCGTTATCTTGCCGTGGCAATCGTTATCTTGAATTTAGAATTTTTTTTTAATTATCCAAGTCGTTTCTCGTCTTAGTTTTGGGGTCTGGTTCATTCATTATATCATGGGCGTAAGTATCGAAGTATTAATTGACAATGTGTGAATAGCGGATCAATAAATTTGCCGAGACTTTAACGAGTCTCTTAATGATAAAAACGACGGACTTGGTATCAATTTATCATTGATACAAAGTGCTAGTCAAATAGATAATTTGGAAATTTCAGGACGGATTTTTTTATCCGTATCAATACCGTTCATCGATCTCGCTAAAGGCCTGTGATAATGATCGATCAATTGACGACGATCGATGTGCGTAACCTTGTTTTGGATAAGATATTTTTTTTCAGCTTATTCTCCGTATAGTGGACAAGGTCGTACTCATGATTATATCAGGATGGATACGTGGTGATTGGATTGTCTTTGATTGATGACTTAATTTGGTGTCTATCTTTTTTGGATAATAATTATTTATTATCGTATATCACGTTGGGTAGGCTTTTAATAGAAATTTAATTCATTTTTGAAAATTATTTTTTATTCTAATACTTAGTTACCGACGCAGCACTAGTAATCTGGATAGTTTCTGTATCGGCGATTGGTACGAGGAAATTGAGGTAATGTACCGACTGTTTCATGATAAGAACTTATTACCTAGACATTCGGAGGAAATATTCACGTTTTGGGAATCTTTATTTTGTTATACAACTGTTGGTTTTTTTTGGGGATATTCTTCTGAGTTGGTAATTAGATGCTTTTAAATAAGTTTCGAAATTCGTGTTATGTGGGATATACTTTAGTTCGATTTTTCACCGCTCAAGGGGGCAGCACCTTCTGGACAGTGCGGAATTTGCGTACCACGATCGACTCAACGGATATGAAATATTCTCTCTTTTTATTATCAATCTTTTCAATTGCAAAAGCTTCGACACTAGACTTCCGAACACATGCTAAGAAGAGGAAGGAGGTGACTAACTCGTCACAGCTATAGCGCGCCACTTAGCATGCTTTCTCGGCGTCCTCACATCTGGCTGACAGAAATGAGTAGGGAGATGCACAATGCTACGGTTTCAGGCGATACCAAAATCATGGTGCTAAATCATAGCGGCGAGCCTGGAAGTAGGATTTTGTGATCATCGCCTCCGTCGACAATGTGAATCCCGTCGTAGACGAGCTAAATGTAAACACGAACGTGTAGCCTGGCGGGCAGAGGTTCTCCGCTACTCACCGCTGGTTCCCAAAGCAACCCATAGAACGAGACCGGGAACTATAGAACTTCTCAAGAACTACTGAAAAAGCTATTGTTGAAACATTTTTGAGACATTTTTAGGAAAGTGCGGTGCCAACTTGACACCCGTGTAGCACCTCAATTTTTATTAAATATTATTGGATCTTGATTTACTTTCAAAATTTATTCCAAATATAAAATTGAGGTTAAATTAAAATCTCGCAGAATATATGGAGGAGATAAAAATTGAATTGAAAGTGTAGAAAATATCGAAAATAAATTACGTTTAAATTGAAATATTAATAAATTAGGTGTTTGGGACATTAAAATAATAAATCAAATTAATAAAGTAAAATATTAACACTTCGATATCAGAAATTCTGACCAAGTATATTCAGAAGTACTGAAAGTTCTTCAAAATTGTGTGTGCGCAACTTCGTCGAGCAGGACTCGTCGAATGGGGGGGGGGGGGGGGCCGAAGGCAGCGCCCCGACTCGGAGCGCTCATTCTTCCTCGAGCCGGTCTCCTATACTGGTCTCTTGGAATCACATCTCGTATCCACTTCCAACCTTCTTCTATTTCTATATTTATTTCTTCTTTACTTCCCTCTTTCTTTATCTGTAATTCTTTACTTTCTTATTTATCTCTTTCATTATTTATTCTCTGCTTCTACACATCTATTCCTTACATTTCTATTTCTTAATTTCTTAAATTCTATCTTCCTTAATATATTCTCGTTTGACTCTGTTCTCTCCCTCTTTACATTGTGCTTGTCTTACTTACCTTATCCCTTTGGTCGGGTCGAGCATATTTATTCGAGTAGTTATATAAGAGTAGTCACTTTGTTAGAGTAGCTAGGCGTATAGACCATGGTGTCGAGGGTTGCCCTTCCGCCACATCCGCTGAGCTTGCTCAGTGGGTCGGGTCCAAGTTGTGGCCGCAACAGGACCCTATGGGTCCCCCGACGGGGGCCTTTAGCCCGTTTAGGGTATCTACGGCCATGGTCTATCGTTTAGTGAATCTAACCAGGTGTCTAGCTCTCGCGTATTTAGTATAATTTGTTCGCTTTGCTAAAAACGCTCCAACATGTCGTTGACCATTGGGCACTCGTGTGGGTAGAGACGATCCCTTGTGCGTTTAACTTACCTTCACTTTTTCGCGTTTAACTTACCTTACCCCTTTTTGCGTTTTTCTTGTCCCTCGACCCGACTTCCTTTCCTTCCTGAGGTTTTTCCCCTCTAGTCCTGTGCGCGAAAGCCGCAGGACTCGGGGGTTTTCCTCGATAAAAAAAAAACACTCGGAGAGATCGTAGCTCCCTTGTGGAGAGGCAGGACCCCACGGAAACGTTTCACTCCCTTATACTTCCTACTTTTCCTACTTTTTCCAATGTTCTCTTTTCTCGCTCCTTCAGAATAATCTGGTCCTCGTGCATACGTTTTATGCATCTTCTTCTCCCCTTGTTCCCTCAGTCCTTACCATCTCTCTTCTTCATTCTTTCTCTTTAACAATCTTCCTCTTTTCCCTTTCAACGACATCTTTCCTGTCTGCTGCCACCAAACGTTTCTACTCTATTTTCGAATCTCCTATTCCTTCCTATGTCTCCATCATTCTCCTCCTAGTATATCCTTGAAAACTAAGTTTTTAAAATGTCCTTTGAGAAAAAGAAAAATTCAAAGTGGTGTAGCGCATATAACATACAACACGTATATTATATAGCACTGATATATGTAATATATCTCTAATGGTATTGTTATTGCTAATATTTCGTAGGCCATATATGTACATACATCTGTACTTCGTATTCTGTATCATTATTGCATTTATCGAATAAATTATCTTGTGACGCTTATACACGTTGATATTCTTTTGCCTTCTGCAAATATTCCAGAGTATGAACGAGATCTGTCTCTCTCTTGCTCTCTTCCTTCCTAACAGCATCCTTCTGCTCCTCCTCCTCCCTTATATTAAGATACCCCTCTTCACCTATGCTCCATTTTCTTTGCCATTATTTCCATTCCATCTCTGCCATATTATTCAATTTGAAGATCGCAATCTTTGAAACTTATTAAAGAATTCGCATTAGTTCGAATTTTTGCCGATAAGGGGGCAGCACCTCCTGGGCATGATATGTGGCGCCATCTCTGAGAGAGCTTGTGAACTTTCTCTGATGGAATATAAGGGTCCTTATAGCGCCAGCAAAATAAGCGCCCCCTATAGTTGATATACGGAACTAAAATCTGACAGTTTTGCTGGGAAAATCGGTATTTTGAAGCGCCCCCTAGCGTTGATATACGGAACTAAAGTTTGAGAGATTTGTTGGCAGAATCTGTGTTTTGAAGCGCCCCCTATCGTTGATATACGGAACTAAAATCTGAAAGATTTACTGGGATAATCACTATTTTGAAGCGCCCCCTATCGTTGATATACGGAACTAAAATTTAATAGATTTGCTGGGAAAGTCGGTGTTTTAAGTGCCCCCTATCGTTGATATACGGAACTAAAGTTTGAAAGATTTTCTGGGAAATGTTCACTGGTTCTCCCAGAGATGGCGCCACTTATCATGCCCAGGAGGTGCTGCCCCCTTATCGGCGAAAATTCGAACTAATGGTAATTCTTTAATAAGATTTGATCCATTGAAATTTCGAAGATGCGATTTTCAAATTGCATCCGGAATCATTTTATTGTAGGAAGGTAGTATTGATGAAGGAAAGCGAAGTCAGGATATGAATAATATGGGAGAGATGGAATGGAAATAATGGCAGAGAAAATGGTGCATAGGTGAAGAGGGGTATCTTAGTGTAAGGGGGGAGGAGGAGGAAAGGATGCTGTTAGGATGGAGGAGAGAAAGAAAGAGACAGAACTCGTTCATACTCTGGGATATTTGCAGAGGGCAAAAGAATATCAACGAGTATAAGTGTCACAAGATAATTTATTCGATAAATGCAATAATGATACAGAATACGAAGTACAGATGTACATACATACATATATGGCCTGCGAAATAACAGCAATAACAATACCATTAGAGATAGATTACATATATCACTGCTATATAATATACGTGTTGTATGTTATATGCGCTACACCACTTTGAACTTTTCTTTTTCCAAAGGACATTTTAAAAACTTAGTTTTTAAAGATGTACTAGGAGAAGAGTGACGGAGACATAGGAATGAATAGGAGATTCGAAAATTGAGTAAAAACGTTGGGTGGCAGCAGACAGGGAAGATGTTGTAGAAGAGGAAAAGAGGAAGATTGTTAAAAAGAAAGAGTGATGAAGAAAAATGGTAAGGACTGAGGGAACAAGGAACATAGGACGAAGGATTAATGAAATAAAGAGGTATAATGAATGGAAGAGAGAATGAGAAAATAGAAGGATAAAAAAGAAGGATTGAATAGCACACAGAATTTCTATAGACCAGTATGGGAGACTGGCACTCGTAAGAATGAGTGCCCCGAGTCTTGTTAAGTCTTTATACATCTCTCCCACCCTTTTGGGAACTCATCAGCGAGTACTGCCATCTATACCAGATAAAAAAATTTTTCAAGTTCCAATAATTTGTGTGCATTATAAACTTACCTCATTGGGCGGACAGATAGTTCGTGGTTTCGAACATCCTGGTTAGAAATGATTAGTGATCATTAGTTCTACCAAAAATTTAGAAGATGATTAGACCAATGATGGTGGGCGTAGATCACACTAGTCTTAGCTGTAACTATCTCCTTCACCCTTCAGGGGTTTTATAAACAGAAATATGCCTACAGTGTATTTCCAATGACAAAATCATCAAGTCTTATTTCATTAAGACTGTTACGACGTGAGAAGATTCCGTCCAATACCTCATTCGGGATAGAGGTATAAGGAAGAAAGGAAATAACAAGATAAATACACAATCTCGGGATAAATAGCGGGTTTTATTAAGCGAACAATGAATAGACCGTTTTTCTTTTTTTTGACAATAGACAATATATGTTTATTTATTATCCTCGCTATATAGGTACTTATATGACTTGTCGCACTAACAGAATCGCATCCTACAACGTGACGGCCGAATTTTATTGTGCCTGGCCCTACTAGTCCTTATTGTGCTTGAAACTATGATGGATCAATTTATTTATTTAAGTAATCATTTATTTTCTTTTTTTGGGTTTCGCTTAAATACTTCACACCGTCGGACTGTTCAACTAATTTGGACTATATTTCTACGGAAAGAGTCTCTCAATTCGCAGACAGGATACGGTCCCGAAAGTTCGCCGGGGTTTGCATCCAATAAGAAATCTATATTACGATCGAAAAAGATTTGCAAAAAAATACAATTATAGGTCGGCAAAGAATTGGCATAATAAATGACGTGGAGAAAAAAAATTGTAAGAAGTATATTTCGTGACATCGGTAATCCAGTCACAGCGAAGACAAAGTAAATAATCCAACCGTAGTGAGTTTTCAAAACTTTCAAGTTGGGCTACCCTCGCGCGGCCACTTTCGGAACTATATAAAATCGCAGATTCTCACCAGTGGCTCCAATATACATAATTGGGTGCACGACTGCGCATGCGCGACATATACTTATATACATATTTTAACGAGGAATGAGACGCACTCGTATCACTTATACGATTAACTAGTATTAATAAGATATACACATGATCTTCGTCCTTCAACAAATTGACATCGCGACATGCGCACGCGACTCAACGTTTCAATATGAATATGATATAATCGAGAGGATGCGAATAGGCATTAAATATGGCCGCGAACAAACAGCTCAATGCGCATGCGCGTGCGCGCGTCGGCGAGGTACACTCCTCGCTGGCTTAACAGTATTGTAATAGAAGTTTCGGACAGACGAAAACGTACAATAAACGTTGTTTCTCAACGTATTAAATCCCATCGTGGCTCCATTTGTTTTATCACTCCCCTATCAGTTTTCGCATCGAATTAGTCGTATGCGATTACTTTCTTCCTCGCCTTGTATTACATTCCCTTCGATCTCGTTTTTTTTTTCAATTTTTATATTTTTGTTTCAATTTTTAGGATAAACGTCACTCGTTTAATATAATGGCACACAGCATGGCAGTTGCAACAATGTTTACTTCTTTATAAACGCTTTCTTCCGTCTTACGATACACGAAATCAATTTTTGGTACCGTTCGTTCATTTTTTCTCTCTCTCTCTCTCTTTAACGTACCTTAAATTTTTTCTTTAGCTTACTTCGTAACTGGCTTACTTCTAGAGCACTCTTTCCATTATGTCTTTGCTTTCTAATATCTGACTCCATCTCGTAGAGTTTTTATCTTCCGCCTTCCTCTCTTCGTGGTCACGTGACCGTGGGCGCTAATTTCAAATATCGTACGAATAGGCGAATACTTCTTTAGGTATATATACACGCGAGTCAAAGTATTGCATAATTCATTTCTTTTTTTTTATATCTTCTTAAACTCGTCGAATCTTTCCGTTTTACGGTAAATGTTAAATGTACGTACCTTTGAATACTTATGGCATACTTAGCGATAACACGTAGAAATGCAGAATAAAAAAGTGTGGGGTATGGAGTGGGCGTGGCATGTGCAAATATCGAAAAAGAGTGAAAGGAGATGTTCTTAATGAGTTTATAGGTTAGGAATTCGATTATGTCCGATGGTTTAATTATGGGAAGGGGTTTAGGGGTGGAGTTAAGAGCGGAGCCACGTTTTTCAAGCGATCGCAACAACCAATAAAATACTCGGTACCGTTTATCACCCATGAGTAACTTCGTGCTTAGCCGCAAGATGTCGCTACTGTATTGTGCCGTTACGACGACCGTTGAGTAAGAGCGGGAAATTTAAAATTCTTCCTTTTCAAGAGGAATTGGAAGAGACGCGAACTCATTTAGCAGCTTTGGTCTGTATTGTCGACAAGTACCGAGGATTCAGCAGGTGAAGCTGTGCGCGATTGCCATTTTAAATATTCACATAAAAAACATCGCATCGTAAACGCCACATAGTCAAGTCGAAAAATAATGAAGACAGTCTCTCAACGTGTTCGCGCGTCCATTACAATTACACCGTAATTAACACAGCGCTCGCGTCGCGGCGACGAATGAGACGAAAGAAGAAATAACTTATATAAAAGAAATATATACATATACGACTATAGAAAAGAAGGATAATTGTAACTCGAAGAAATTGCAGTATCGTAAATATATAATATGTATATATATATTTAATTATGGTTTTAGGTACGTTAGGAAAAATGTCAACGTCAACGCGAGCCATAACCTCTTTTTTCTTTTCTATAACACGGGTGCAACTTACAACTTGGAATCAGATAGAATATGATAATTACAAGTAGTCATTCATCTATATGTGTCAACAAGAAATTCGTTTCCATACTACTTTTTTTTCATAGATATATATACGTACTAATCTGTACTCTTTACGATACCGCACGTAGCCTGAAGCCTCTTATAATCCGGCATATTTGTTTTTTTCCTATCTTTGGTTCCATTCGCCGATTTACAAACGTAACGTAACACTCTTACACATACAGACGTAATTTTGAATGATACTTTTTTTCCACCTCCTTTTCATTTTACTAACGGGCTACAGAGCATCGTCAAAAAGATGCAGTGAACACGTGCTCTCGACGAAGAAACAGTCACGTCTGATTAACAATAAATTCACTTCAACGACGATAATTCACATTCTGCTTAGCTATAACGTAACACGATGATATAGGCTTGATATGATGTGTGGTGGCTAAAACGTTAACTATAATTAACCTAAGTCGCGAGTTTTGGTCGCGGTGCCGTTTATCTTTAATTTTTAATAATATAATATACGCAGACGGCACAGCGACGATGAATCAAATTTACGCGTCATTTTGTATATTTCCATTATGCGCGGATCCGACGAGTTACGTCATTAGTTATAATTTTTTTTTCTCCAGTTATTACAGGATTGACTAACACGATTTAATCTCATTCGCTTCCATAGACATCTGGCGGACGCTTGCGAAAACTATCAGTACCACTAGCGCCACCGGATAGGAACTAACGTTCACCTCGTACGGCCCGACTACAAATTAACGAAGCTTTTCAAAATTTGTGGTATAAGATGTACGTTATTAATAAAAAAATAATCGTTATCATCAGTAACGTTATTTACATGAACACAATGGAGACAAATGATTAAAGTGTAACGAATAAAATTATTACGCGTTTAAAGTAAGGTTAAATATGCGTGATAATAACATCTTATCTTACAACCTCCCGGGCCCTCTTATTCTTTGATTTTTCGTTTACTCCTCCATTCTTTTGCACGATGCTAAATTTTTTCTCGAACCTAGACGCAATTACGTCACGATTCTAATTGATCGTCTAATTGTCTTTACGACGCCATGAATCCCTGCTCGCGAATTCGCGCTAACGGTTGTTTTATTGTCATCGTTAATTAAAAAAGGAGGTGAGTAGAACAATGACGTAAGCAAGAAAAAGTAAAAAGTCCACGCGCAAAAGGATATCAGTATTTTCACTACCGCCCTCTTTTCCTCTTCGTAATCTTAATAGAGCAGTCTATAACATTAATGCAGTTTTACAAATTTCACGTTAAATTCCGTCGTCTCATCTATCTCAGGCTAATACATATTAATACGTATCATATTTTTGGGTTATTTTTCTATATCACTCTTCATGTACACTTTTGGAATTCCTTTCTCGCGTGTTTCCTTCCTTATACTTTTTAGGTTTTTTTTTCTTATTTTTTTTTAACACGCACAAGCCTTGGACAATCTTTTCTTTGTTTAATTACAATTGCATCAATGCACTGTTACGTACCAGAGAGTATTGCTTACAATTTGTAAATTTCATATATCTCCCTTACATTTTTTTTGTATTATTTTATCTTTGGTTACTTTGGTTTTAGGATTAACGAGCTAATAAATACAATGACAACCTTTTGGACCCGTGATGAGAAATCCAAAAAAATACATGTTTCTACGTCGTTTCACAGTTACATCTCGTTTTTCTACTTGTCTCTCTGCTCTCCCATACTTTGCTCACTGTTTATACTGTTAATTTAACGTTTCTTGTTATCGCATTATTATCCCTACCGACAGTTACTCCCAATAGGTTAGTTATTATTCATCGCCTAAGGACAGGTATGAAGGAACTGACGGACGTACAACGCGAATAATCGGAAAAAATACCGCAATGGTTCGTATAATCGATCGGTGATTGGTTTATTCTAATTTGTAAGAGACGAAACTAATTTTGTAAAGTGACTGTGGATGATTAATATAAGCGATCGACTTTGATTGGCATCACGCTGATTGCAGCTGATTTACATAGGACATTTCTATGGAGTAATTCGCTGATAGATTTCGATGGAACAAGAGATTCGTTCGTTCGACGTCCTTTTTGTACTTTCGAAAATAAAAATCGCATAAAACGCAGTTTCAAAAGTATGATAACAGTGCAATCTAGTAATGACAATGACATCGATAAAGAGAATAAAATATATAGTGGATGATTTCCTTGGTGCCTAGTATCGACGTCGAGGAAACGATCTCGTCCACTAATTAGTTTCTTTGGTAATTATGAACTTTTTCGTTTTGCTTTCATTTTCCTTTTGGTTCCTCTTGACACGTAACTACTGTACTATATTTCGGCTAAATTATTAATCACGAGAATAATGCGACTGTGGTTCAATCGTGCCTATTAATTATTATAGATAACATTGATCAGCAGCTATTTCCGGCATGGGCTATTTATATTCCACTGTGAATCTGCTTACCTTCCTTCGCGTCATATACAATTCGCGACCGCCATTTTTATATTTCAAAAAGTACTTTGCATCTTTTTCGGTAAATATTATTATCCGGCTTTTGTGCAATTCACTGCAAAACACAAGCGCTCTTATACTGAAGCCGAAATCGTACCTGGAACTTCTTTATCAGTTTAAAGTTCTCAAAGACCAATTATTACGATACACCTTTCGTAGAGTACAATTTCTCCCGAATTAGGGTATTCCCCTACGATTTTGGTTATTCTGCGCGCGTCGTTCTAGTTCTGCGCATGTGCGTATACCAATGATGCTTACGCGCATGCGCGCACTGCTCTCTCTCTCTCCCTCTCCCGGTGGTCGCGGGATCGTGCGATTTCATGATAGCAGTGATTGAGGTGATGATATTTTTTTGTATAGGTAGTAGTTTGGTAATTATTATGATAATAATAATAATATTAATGATGATGATGACGATGATGATGATGGTGGTGGTGGTGATGATGCTAGTGGTGGCTGATGATAAATTGTGAAGAGTGAAGAGATATGATGATTGGACAGATGCTTGATGTCGCGAAATAAGAGACGATCTGGATTTACTGTTTTTTCTACGTTCTAGGTTATGCTCTGGATGCTCATCTATGACTGCGGTGCACATGACAACATCGAGGAAACGAACGCTTTATTGTAATACCGTACTGGTCTCGGGTACTTATCTGCTTTGCTGTTGTTGGTCGTGGTTTGCCGAGCCTAGTGTAGACGACGTCCTCTTCTCTGGTGCCTTACTGTAACCAGGAAATTGAGACTTGGATGAGCGACATGATAAAAATTGAAATAGCTTCTTTTAATAAAAGAAAGTAAAAGTAACAATAAGAATTCGATACGTACCCATGATCACTTGTGTTTCCATTGGTTGTTATTGTCTTGTCAGACTCTGTATTGTGTGCAACTTCCTTAACTTCAAAATCTTCATCGTCTATTGGTTGAAGGATTCTTGCAAGAGACAATGCAGTCTCTGGACTTGATGGATTTGGTTCTGTTGTCAACTCAATGTTTTTCTCATCCTAATAAGTCAAATTTTTTGATTTTAGTCCTAATTCGATTCCCAATTTTTTATTTATTTACTCTTGTGTACTTACCTCCTCTTTAAGTCTGTCGAGTAACCTTCTTCTGTCGATCCTGAGCCTCTCAGCTTGTTCAGCTTGTGCAGAAGTTTTTATGCCAGACAATTCTAGCAACGCTAGGTGGGCATCTTTTTCAGATACAGCAGCTTCCAAGGCTTCATGTCTGCAAAGTATAGTTTCATTATTATAATTGCATTATTAGAAATAAAAAAAAATGAAACGGATAATAAATTTGAGGGATATCTTCTACACTATAGATAAGGCTAGGCTACTTACTTCATCTGATGTAGATCCTCGAGATGACTAATTCTTTCTTCGATAAGCTGTTGTAACTTTTTCTCAGATTTTTGCAGTCTTGCCAATAGAGGTCGACACGTAGAACACTTTAGGGCTGATGCAGTTTGCAGAGAGGCTACCCTCTGTTCTAGCTTCGCAACCTAGTGAATGAACACATTTACTTCTTATACATACATATGGTACAGATTTCTAATAGTTCTAAAAAATTGTTCAACACATCCACTAATTTCAATCTGATATAATATTTCTGAATTAACTTTTAAAGGAACTTACTTTGTCAAGAGCATTGTTCTTGAGATTCTCTTCCAGCTTCAGTCTACGTTCTCCCTCCCCAGCTATGACAACGCTTTCACGTAGTGCAGCACTAAGTTCCTCAATTCTATCATGTTTTTCACGAAGCGTCACCTCCAATTCCCTCTCACGCTCCTCTTTGTCCTTAACAACGTTCACAAGTTCCTCAATCTGCTCCAGACCCATTTGCTCACCAAAAGCTCTCTCCAGAGAATCAATCTCATCCTCAAGCTGAAGCACCCTTTCATCTCTGACACGTATCTCTTCCTTCAGAACACCAATATCTTGATCCTCGTATTCGGCAAGTTCCTCTTCTAGGTGAGTTATCTCCTCCCGAACCTTGGTGAGTTTTTCTTGCCATTCCAAGACCTCCTGCTCATATTCCCGAATCCTGTTGTCCTTTTCAGACATGGCGTGCTCCATTTCCTGCATTTTCTTCTCATGCTCCTGAATTTCCTGCTTAGAAGAGCTCAAGGTTCCTTCAGAGTCACCATTTGGACACTGTTCCTCCAGGTTATTTCCTTCTTCATCCTGTTTTCTATCAGGATGCTTCACCTTCTCTTCCTTCCGAAGAAGATCCTTTTCCAGCGAACTTACTCGTCTCTGAAGCTGCTCCAGCCTGTCCTCGCGATCCTGAAGCTTCTGTTTGAGTACATCAACATTATGCTCCTTGACGTATTCCTCCAGGTGTATAACCATCTGCTCAAGTTCAATGATTCTATCCTTGTTCATCCTAAAGTCTCTGTCTTCATTCTTCTGTATCCAAGCTTCAAGTTCAATAATGACCCGCTCCTTATCATCAAGTTCCCCTTTAAGCTCTCGCAAATCTTTCACATCAGGATTGTGCTTCAGGAAGTCTTCGAACTCGGCTATGATATCCTCAAGTTCCTCGACACGGTTGTTTCTCCTATCCAGTTCAGTTTTTAGCTCCAGTATGCTGTCCGTATCAGAATGATCCTTAAGGAAGTTCTCCAGGTCGCCTTTTTCCCGCTCGAGTTCAAGAATTCTACGGTCCTTGGCTTCCATCTCCATGAGTAAAGACTCCTGGGTGTCCCTCGACGTATCCCTGTCTTCCGTTTCCCTCGTGTCGTGCACCTAGGCGTGTGTCAGTGTAATGCATGGCAAGGGGAGGAATAAAATAAGATACTGGAAGATGAAGAAGCAGAGAAACGCAAAGACACCCCACAAGAAATGCCGAAGAGGAGGCGTTGGTCGCGCACTCTACATGTAAATGGTCATTTTATAATTTTTCATGTTTCTCTTTTGAATTCTTTTTATGTCCAAAAAACTTTTTTTTCTTTTCACTGAATAAATGTCAAAATTGATTTTTTTTTCGGTGACGCGTCAACAAAGACGTCGATCGTCTCCATTTAATATCCGTATGCATAAATATATGCAATATATCTGTGTATATATATATACACTATATATATAGAGAGAGAAAATGGTATATATACACACATACGTATTATTTTTTAACATTATTATTATTGTTGTTGTCTTCTTGTTATTTATCTTTTCTTGACCTTTAATATCTCCTTTTTTGTCTCTTTTGCGCACGTGTCCGCTACTTTTTTTTTTCTAACGCCTTCTCGACTCTCCTGCTTCTTCGTCAGCCTCTTTCCTTTCTCACGTATATATATCTCATTCACTTTGTTGCCGTTAGCATTATTAATTAATTAATCAGTTAATCAATTATTGTTATCGTTATTATCGTCGCTATTATAATATTAATACGTTAACAATGGTCGTATAGCGTTATGTAAAATAATTATTTGACGTGTGTCTGTCGTTTCGAATTAATTGGGTTAGCTTTAACGTTAATCGTAAAATCGCTTATGCAAATTGTACTAAAAAGAACGGAGAAGGCGTCCCCAACGAAAATCGACCTTAGAAGAAGCTTTTTAGGAATCCGGCGGGTCCCGCCTATTGAGTCGTCATATCACAAGAACGAAGTTGAGCACAAAATAGTGTGAAAAAAATGGAAATAAAGAAACAAACACAATTTTTCATGATTTTTTGTGTGTTCAGTGTGAATCCAGGACAGCGTGGAAATAAGAAATATTATGTTAGTAGAGAAAAATTTAAAGGAAATTTGATTAGTTGCGACTTAAGTAATTTGACAATTTAATGTCATTGTTACTTCTGCTATCCTACAAGCGTTATTATTTATCTCTTGTTTTTACTGACCTCTTGTTGTTGTGCAGTTGCGGCCTGTTTCAACTTGGCTTGTGCGGCTTTTAGTGCACTAAATTTAACAAGAAATTATATTTTCAGTGCATTTGCTTAATTAATCGAACAATTCACGGATCAAGGCAAAAGTAATAATGTTTTCTTACTCTTGGAGTTCTCTAATTTGTTTCTCCTTGGTGTTTTGCTCCTCCTGTGACATTTGCACTAGATGAAGTAACCTCTCCGTTTCGGCAGCACTTCTTCCCGAGTCCTCCTTTGCTTTTTCCAAGTCCTTCTCTGCCTTCTCCAAGGCCTTTTGCATCTCCGCAAGCCGTTTGTCCGGCGACCCACCGCTCTGGAATAAAGATAAATACAATTATTGTAGTTCAAGATTTTAATAAGTTTTTTTTTAACCAAACAAGAAACTTTACACAGTCCAAGTATTAAATTAAAAGCCAGATAATGTTTTAGCAAATGAATATTATCTGCCATATTCTATTTTTGCGAGTCTATGAATTATTCCTCCTCTCTTCTTACCCGCTGGAGTTGCTGTTCCAGTTGATCCATCTTTGCCTTACGCTTTTTGAGTTCCTGGTCAAGATTCTGGAGCGCCCTCTCCTTCTCTTCTACGCTCTTACTCTTCTGCTCTACGGCCCTTGCTCTCTCCTCTACCTGCTTCCTCTGTTCTTCAATCTGTTTACGATCCTGACTAGCGTCCGCGCCGGCTTTCGTAGCGCCAGCTTGAAGTTTCTTGTTCGCCTCGTGGAGATCCACCTGCAGAAAGGAGTAGTTAGGGTCATTTCGTTCATCATATAATTTCAAGAACGTAGAAGCTATGATGCTTATGATTCTCTTACGAAATATATTTTCAGAATAAAGCCGTATTCGATATGAAGTATGTGCTAAACATTGCAAAATAATAATAATAATCACTGACACAGTGCGCACATATAAAGATACGTATATACAATATGATGGTAATAAAATAAAAGTAACGCATATATAAAAAATATAACACTTGAGATAACGCATGGTTGAATATGTAATGTGCACCGATGTGCATGCCGTGTGTAACGTTGCATCTCGACTCTGATATAAGAAATTAAAGAAAATAAGACGATGACAAAATATATAAAAAGATAACTTAATACTTTAATTAATCGTCTTCCCGTATTTTAAAATTCTATAGTAATATAAATAGAAAGATTAAGTAACGACAGGTGTTCTTATTTAGGACAAAACGAAATAATACATAGTAATAAAAAGATGAACGGTATCGCAGTGCAATTGATCGCGCATGCGCAAGTGCGCTTATATGGTGATGCGCAGTAGAGAGGCGCAGAAATCAGGCTGATCAGGCAGACAGGCAGGCGGTCGTTCAGGCTCCTAACCTGATTTTTCTCAAGTTCCTGACACAGCATCTCAAGCTGCGCCTGGAAGCGTTCCCGTTCGACAGCCGCCTGCTTGACTTCATCACGAGCTGCCTGAAGTTCCTTTCGTAGCCTGGCAGCCTCCTGTCCGTTCTGTTGTTGACCCTGTTGCTGCTGAGACTGTTGTTGCAGTTGCGTCTGCATCTGCTGAATCTGCTGCTGCTGCGCATGAAGCTGTCTCTCCGTTGTTTGGATGCGCATCTGCAAATTAGCAGCAGATCTCTCCGCGGTGTCTGCACGCTGTTTCTCCGTTTCGACAAGCTTCCGCCATTGCTCCAATTGCGCATCTGTCTGTCCGGCCGACGGCGCAGCAGCAAGCTGTTTCTGCAGCTCCTGGACACGTTTCTCAGCCTGTTCTGCCCTTTGACGTTCCTTTGTTTGCGCCTGCGTCAGTGTCTGCACCTGCTGCGCGAGACGATGCACTTCTCGCATCTGCGCATCCAGCGCTTCTTTCGCTGCTCTGTCTGGCGTTTGTGCATGCGCACGCTGCTGCTGCAACTGCTGAAGTCGACGGACTTCCTCTCGTTGCTTCTCGAGCTCGGTTTCGCTTGCGTTCAATTCCTGCTGGAAGTTCATCAACATATCCTGAGATTTTTCCAATTGTATAACAAGCTGGTCACGTTCAATTTGCAACTGCTTAGCTTCAGCTTCCAACTTCTCCTTCAGCTTTTCTATCTTCTCTGAATGCTTTTCCCGGTTCTCCAAAATGGCGGCCATCTTGTCACGGTCACGCTGTGCCAGTTGAAGATCGTGCTGAATTCTGGCTACGTCTTCGTTGCTCTGCCCTCTTCTTATTTCCTGTCTAAGTGCGTCTCGTTCCTCGTGAAGTCTTGCAAGCTCAGCAGCCATCTTGTCTAATTCTCGTTTACTCATTTCATGATTCTCCTGCTGTTTAGTCATTAGAATCTGTGATTTCTCCAACTCCTTAGCTAATCTACCAGCTTCCAGCTCCACCTGATCTCTAGCAATTATTGCTTTGTCCAGACTGGCACGAAGTCTCTCCACTTCAATGCTGGCACTTTCTGATCTCGTTTTACCTTCGGTCTGCATGAGCCTTTCTAGTCGTGCAATTTCTACTCTAAGCTTCTCATTATCTGCTTCTAAAACCTCAGATCTGGCTTTAAGTTTGTCGTGCCGGTCACGTATCTTCTCGGTCTCAATCCTTGCTCGTTCAATCTCCGTCCTATTCTTTTCCTGCGCAGCTGTGGCCTTAGCCACTTCCTCGCGTGCTCTCTCCAGCTGCAGCTGCGATTCATGAAGTTTCGCCTCCAGCTGTTCTTCATTAGACTGAATCCTCTTGAGTTCAGACTCACGATTCTCCAGCCGCTCCCTGAGCTTCTCCACCTCCTGCTGGAGCCTACTACCCTCACTTTGCCATTTCTCCTGCTCGAACTGGTATTTACCTCGTACACCCTCGGCACGCTCCAGGTCGGCCCGGAGCCTCGACGCGTCCTGTTCAGCCTTCCTAGCGCGGTCCAGCTCAGCCAAAGCCTTGTCCAGTCGGTCACGCAACCTCTCCACCTCCATCTTCGCCCTCTCATGCTCCTCCTTCTGACGTTCCTGGCTCTCCTGATATTTTCCAAACCTGGCGGCATACCTCTCGCACTCCTCCCTGGAACTCTCAGCTTCCACCCTGAGTCTCTCAGCCTCTGCCTGGGCCTTCCTCACCTCGGCCTGCTGTCTGTCGTGTTTCTCGTACATCTTCTCTATCTCCAGCTGCATCCTGGCCAATTCCTCCTGCGTCTTCTCCGTAGCTGCTTGGGCCTTGTTCAGCTGAGAGTGCGCACGCTCTAATTCAAAACTCACTCTCTCGTTATCAGCTATCAAATTCTCACGTTCGTTTTGTAAACGGCGCAGCTCGATCTGCGTCTTCTCGTAACGTTCACGCACCATCTCCAAATCGACTGTCAACCGGTCCAGTTCCTCTTTGGATTTCTCCTCATGCTCTTTCGTACGACCCAACTGTAAGGCTGCTCTGTCGTACATCTCTTGGACCCTGGCTAATTCCTCCTGGGCCTTACGTGCTTCCTCGCGAGCCTTCAGTGCTAACATTTGCTGCTTTTCTGCTTCCAAATTCAGACGATCCTTATCCGCTTCCATTACCTCGATTCGATTTTGGAGACGGTACACTTCGCTTTGAGCCCTTTTGTCAACAAATATCATTTGTCAATGTTTATACAATTGCTTTAAACGGTATTAAGAAATTTTTTTAATTATTTACCTATCGTATTTTTCTAACATCTTTTCGAACTCCTTCTTCACATTGTCGCGTTCCTCGTGCGCTTTGTTCATCGAGTACTGGGCCTTTTCTAACTTGTCCTTCAGAATTTCGATCTCCGTAAGAGCATCGTCACGTTCAAGCTAAAGAAAGTATTTTTCATTTAATCAAAACTGTACGTCAAGAAGAATTTTGAAAACTCACAGCAAGCTTTTGATGGGCATTATGGACTTTCTCCCATCGTTCCTTAACAAGTTCCAATTCCGAAGCCATATTTTCTTTCTCGCGTTGCAACTTAGCCATTTGATTCTGTCCGAACTCTATTCTCTCATGAAGCTTCTCCATTTCCTCTTGGAAGCTATCTCGTTCCTTCTGAAGTCGTTGCATGATAACCTAATCGAATAAAAACCGCAAAATTAATCAGTAATTCTTTTCTAATTGTATCTTCATAATATTAAGTCAATTTCACACTCACCTGTGCTTTCTCATATTTATCCTGCAGACGATCTACTTCCAATTGAATAGTTTCACGTTCCTTCTGCATCCTGGCCGCTTGTCCCAGGGCCTTATCCAGTTGACTTTGAACATTATCAAAATCATAATTCTGTTTTTCGCGTTCCATTTGCATCTGAAATTTTAAAAAATCCACCGTATAAACATCAAAATTATTACTCAACGTTCTCACTGTCAATTAAAATCAGTGCTTCGCCACGTTCACATTATAATAAGAATAACTGACCCTACGGATCTCAGCCTGGGACTTGTCCAGCTTCTCCTGTAGTTTGTCAACCTCACTCTGGGTCTTATCCAGAAGATTCTGAACTTTGTCCTGCTGCAGCTGAGCCTTGCCAAGGGTCGCCTGGGTCCGTTCGAGTTCCTCTTGGGCCTTCTCGAGCTCGTTCATGGCTTTATCCCGTTCACAGTGCAACCGAGCAACCGACGCCTGGGCCCGTTCATATTCATCCCGTAGACTCTCTTGTTCACCCTGAGCATTTTCCAGCCTTGCCTTCAGCCGATACACTTCGCCCTGACTCTTCTCGACCTGGATAAAGACAAATATTTTAGACTAAAATACAATTCAATGTACACAATTGAATAATTAATTAAATAACATTAAAGAATCGCATATTACATAATTATTATATTATTTTTAATAAATATTAAATCTAGTCCTTGACAGCAACGTTAAATATTTTTCTTTTCCTCGTGCAGTAATTTTAACGTAATACCTGCTCAGCAAGACGCGCAGTGGTTTGATAGTAGTTTGCGCAACGTGCCATTTTCTTGATGAATATTTAAAAATTGTGCGAAACGCAAGATTTTAATAATGACAACAACTTCCTTTTTAAGTACTGTTAAAAACTGCAGTATAAAGTGATCGTGCGGATAGTACGCTGTAGAATCACGTCCGCTCGATCCGTGGTCTAAATCGGTGTGAAATCCGGGCAAGGTCGTGCAATGCACGAGAACCAGGTCATGCCAGGAGTGAGAATGCGGAGACGTAGTAAAAGGGGTTGGTACGGCAAGGGGTGAGAGGGACAGCGTGGTCGATGAGTGGTGGAGTGAGTGAAAAGGAGGCGGAGACTAGAATAGGGTAGAAAGAATTTAAGAATTGCGGCGGGAGCTCAGCCACGGCATTTCGATAGTTAACAAAGAATACCGCAGTGAGATGGTGTCTTAAATCTGCGATTGATCATTGACCATACGATCTATAGATCTTATTAGAGCAACAGTACATCAAAAGAAAGATTACCTTTTCTTGAAGGGCCGTAGCTTCGGCTCGCGCCCTCTCGTTGTCAGCCTGTGTAACTCTGAGCTCAGCCTGTGCCCTTCTCAGTTCAGCAGAAGCCTTCTCAGCACGTTCTTGGACCCTGTCCATTTCCTGGGACGAATTGAGAGTGCTACGACCGAAAGTGGTCTGTGACCTTTCAAGATCATGACGAAGACGCTCATTCTCCAGTTCCAGTCTGGTTAGTCGTTGCTTGGCAGCTTCCCAGTCAGCACCACTACGGCCAACTTCAGATGCAGCCTTGTCCAGTTCAGCTTTACTCTTTCCCAATTCGGACTGCGAACTCTCTAGCTTCGACTCGAGACGATCTTTTTCGGCCTGAGCACGTTCTAATCGCGCGCCAAGTTTTTCCACCTGAAAAGCAGTCGTGGATTGGTGGGATTTTTAACGGACGACGGCAGTGGCGCCATCTCTCGGCCGAACCAAGAACTTTTATATCAAAATCGACAAAACGCTTAAAACAAACCAACCTCTGATTCCAAAGCGTGCAACTTCATCTTGTACTCTGCTAGTTCTCTCTCGTGCAATTCTCTCTCCTCTTGTTTCTCTTGTTCGGCCCGATCTCGTTGCTCTCGTAACTGCGCCATCTGTTTTTCCTTATCACCAATTGCTTCCTCCAGACTGCTCAAGGCGCCCTCGCTACTGCAGTGGTGAGCTTGCATAGCTGTCAAACGGGCCCGTGCCATGTCTGCTTGATTATCCTTTTCCTTGAGCAGGGCCTCGAGGCTTTCAATCTGCGAAGGATCATATTGCATGATGAGGTTAGGGACCTTTCGTTGCATTAACGATATCCCCTCGCTAAATACGGGGGTGCGGTTTAGTTACACGCAAATATTATTTTTATTTATCGCGTGCTTCAACCACGTCGCATGCTGTTATTAAATTCGCGGAAGAACTAATAATCTCTGTTATTAGCGATAAATTGCATTTAATAAGAAAAAGAAAATCGTTACGTTATAATTGTACTCTCGAGAATTTTACGTACCTATTGACAATGGCTTTGTCAAATATTTTTCTCTCCCTCTATGACAAATGTTCCACTGTGTGCCGACGATCATTTTGCTTGGAGACGATTGCCGAACGAAGAAATTAAATTTGGAAATACCTATGCGTTCTTTCGTATCGGGGAATACGTTCTATTGATTAAAAATATACAAATCATATTTTTAAATTAACAAAAATTTAAACAAACAGAATTAAGAATAAATTTACAAAAACTAACATAAATGTTACAAAAGTTTCAATGCGTCTTGATTCAGTGCTTATGTATATAATAATAAAATAAAATTATAACTAGCCTAAAAATAAAAGAAAAATTATTACGCGTAGAGTATTATACAGAGGTATAAAGGTATATATATGGGAGACACTAAAAAGTACGATGGATGATAATAATAATTAACTTAAGCGAAAGGCATAAAAAAATTATTATAATAATAATTATTATTAATACAGCATACAATTAACCTAATTTCGCAGAAGATCGGAAACAAGATACGAGAGAGTCGAGAGTGACGCAACATCACGCACGCATTTTTTATGTTCGTCACACATTCAAAGTCAAAACACTTTTAAATTTATAACCTTTACTCACTTTTATCACGTTTCAATCAACGCGAGTAAACGGATGAGAAGACATGAATTTCTGGCAACAAGAAAAATAAAATATATTAACGAGACTCACCTTACGCTGCAGGACGTTTATCTTGCGATCCTTAATATCCATATGATCCTTCAGTTCGGTAAGTTCCGTGTTCATGCGATGTCGTTCCTGCTGCGCCTGCATGAGCGCTTGAGTCTTCTTCTCGATCAGTCGATTTTTCTCCTCGAGCCTTTGTCTCATTTCATCCACCTGTCGACGAAACGATTCAACGACGATTTCCATCGTTGACGAAAAATAAAAATAAAAAAACAAGATAAGTGTATAAATTTCATTTCTCATTCGACGAACAGCCGTCGGTGGCGCCATCTATCGATACGCTTACTAATCTCGACGAAAATTTACCACGAAAATTTGAAAAACAGACGACAATACCAACGTACAGACTTGATATAACCTAAAAAAAAAGAAAGAATCACTCACGTCAGCCTGTAGCATATTATAGTGTTCCTCCTTGGCACAAAGAGACTCTTTAAGTACAGCAATATGTCTCTGATAGTCCTGATGCTGTTCCTCGAGTGTCTTCATCTTGGCTGACATGGCGAGAATCTCTTGGTCCCGGCGTTGCACCTCGGTTCGTAGGTCATCCAGCTACGAAAAGAGGACCCGTCCAGGCAATGTCAGTCTCTCGAGCAGAGTTGCCAATTCGTCGACAGAAGCGTCACACCGGCCCTCCACCACTGCCCGAGTATGGATGTAGAAGAACGCCGAGCATGGTCGCGGTACTCCGATTGGTCGATATGGATCGATCATTTTGTTACAATTGAAGAGTAATATGATCGCGCGCTACGATCTTCTAACTGTGTCAATTTTCTTTTTATACATCTCAGCTCGCATAGTCATCTAACGTAACGGGATAGTCAATGACAGCTTTCTTTTATTTTATCATCCAGCAGCGCGTCACGTAAACGTTCTCGATCGTTCGATTTAATAACAAGAGAAGTAAGATGGTAAATATTAATTAAAAAAAAAAGAGAAGTATACAGGTCATACTCGGGCAGGGCTCGCATGCAGCAGACCATCGCAAAAACACAGTGTAGTAAGTAACCTCTGCATCGGGTTCTCTTGTTCTGGGTGAAAAAGTGTCAGGAGTTCAGTATATGGATGTATAATTGTACATTACATATTTATGTAAACTACGTATTCGTGTTTGCGCGCGAGATAAGGCACCCTTTTCTTTGGGCGGATATGGTGGATACGGGATTGGAGCAAAGACGATGGGCGGGAGTTTCGTGAGAGCGACGGTGGCGACACTAACGACGCTCTACGCGAAAGTCCATAAAGCTCGGTACAGGAACAGGGATTAAAGCTTACGTGTCGATTACTAGGTATATGTAGGTATATGTATCACACTAGCTCTAACATCTAGCGTAGGCGCACGCGCACGTTATTATATACAAACCCGTAGCGAAACCGTGCGACCGATCGTTCAAAAGTTAGTCATTAGTTTCCGATAAAGGCCGCACGAGGCACGACGATCGAATGTTACTCGGTCGGTAAGTAAGCAAGCAAACGAATTTATTTTGAACGGGAACACGACTTGATCGCCATCTCGCGGTAATGCGCCTTAACTACCAGCTCTCTACGTATGTATAATACTATTGTACACATAGTACAGTAGGCACACAAGATTTAGGGGAATCCCCTGAACGGGGTTTTACCATTTCTCTAAAGGTACGAACTTCTCGGGACAACTACGTGTACGACAAACTTTTATGATTGATAACGCAGACGAGAATTGATGGGTGGGGAGGGGGGGGGGAAGACTTTTTTAAAATGAGAATCACGAAATTTTTTAATGCTCAACAGGAGATGAACTGGATGGCGATGAAACGTGGTGTGATCAGAGGATGATTTTTTTTTAAATGCGAAGATTTTGAAAAAATGCTTCGTTCATCGGGTGAGATTTCTTACCTCCTCCGAAAGCTAAAATATCGGGTATCATATTTAATAATTCTGCGCAGAATGTTATCGCACAGCAAACACTATACTCCGTGCCACCTTCCTAAAAGAATTAACTTGTGGCTCTCGTATTAGCCGTGAGCGTAAACTGGGATTAAACAATTTTTATTAATTATTCCGTCAAGGGATATACGTAATTGCAGTTTCGCGCTGGAGGGTGGCGGAGTTGTCTGCTGCCGTACGTTACTAACTTATCGCTAGCTTAAGCCTAACTTTACATTTAATAGTCTTTTTGCATCTTAATATTATGCGGTGAAACGGAAATGTTAAATTTTGATTCGTCAATGTGACGCAAGATTTTTACATGCACTTTTAACGTAATCGAAATTCAAGGTCGAGACACTTAGGGATACATAAAAGAGTGACAAATAATTTCAGCTAGTTTAAGTATTATGCAAACAGTAGTACAGAAATTTAAAGCTGAAGCGTGTCCGTAGACGAACCAAAAATAATTCTCCGGTCCCGCTGGAGAAATAACATAATAGCACTTCCCCATGGATAACATTCGAATTTATAGTTTAATTTCTTTTGCAGATAACAATAGCATTTAGCGAGGCAAGCGCCGTGAGCTCAGTGCAACGCATGCAGCATGCTTCATTGAGATTATGTTACGTTTGATCATGCTGGTGCAACCGGGGACACGTTACATAGCCAACGCGGCCATATTCTTTTCATTTTTTATTTGATTTACGTTAGCATTTTTCCGTTCATATTCGCGAACACTATATCCGCAAAATCTTGAAAATTATGGTTGAAAAAAGTGGTGCGCTTGAGCTCAAGATCGGCTCCCCACTCCACGCGATAACCCGACAAACCCCGCCCCTTTTACGAAACAGCCATGAGAATGCGCCGTTACGATTGGGTGGTGTTTAAAAGTAAGGTTATAATACATCGGAAGAAGGCGGAGCTAGGGTTCATTCAAAGAATATCATTGGACGGATACAGACAATAGAGTAGGTGGATCTTAAGAGTGAGAAAGACAGATAATAACATAATGAAAGACAGAGTACCAATGAAGAAGAAACTAAACAAGGATGAATGCTGGCAGAAATAATTAAAAAAAAAATGATTGGATGAACGACAGAGAAGGCAGAGAAACAGATAATAAAATGGACGGCCGAGCTGCGAGAGATGCGATAGGTGGTATAAATAAAATAATAATATGCAAATATCACAATTGCGGCAATTTTTTTCCCATAGATTTTCACTTCATTTCTATTATCTTTTTTTTCTAAGGTTTTTAATCTTGCCCTTGTATCGCTTATGCCGTTGATTGAACTTTCGTACGTGTTTGGCTAAGATCGAAGGAGCTTCGGATTTCTCTCGTATTTCAATGAGTGGCGCTGCATTCGCTTCAAGGGGAATCCCCCGTATCGCACAGAGCGACCCTTATTTCGTTACAGATTGAATGAAACGCTCCGTGTCTATAGTCTTAAAAATTTTTTCTTTCGTCTTTTTTTTCTTTTTATTTAGCTTACCTATCAGATACGTGCGACGTGTTTCGTCGATAATTAATTCTCGATACGACTCTTTTTCTTTATCTGTATACATAGTCAACATTGTTAGAATATCTCGAAAAAGGATCAACAGGTTTTATTCGTTATCTCTTCTCTCGCATATTTTTTTTGAGTGGAAAGGGGCTCCTTTTACTATTTTCTAAAAAATACGTTATCCCTCCCTCGCTTCTAATGAAATGTCCTTGTTATTTAGGCAATGGATAAATTAGAGCGCGATTCTTCGACGATCTATGACACCTTCCTTCGCTGCCGCCGTTTGCCTTCACCTCAAAATGTTATAGCGAGGATTACATAATCGATTCGAAAATATATATTTTTTTTAATACAGATAAATATGATAGTTTCTGAATAATGGTAGTGAGGAAGAGGCGAATTTTGTAAATACCAAAATTAAAAGAAAAAAAAGAAGAAAAAATTAAATAAATTTTGTTTTGTCGATAAAACAATTTGATCCTTCATCATCCCGTTCGATCCGCTAGGTGGCAGCCCGGTTACAAAGCGTAGCGCCGTTAAAGATTCCTCAAAAGCTCGATCAACGTCGATAAATAAACTGAATCATCAAATATGCATTCAGGATTTCTTGCGTTTCTTAGGAGTAGGACTGGGATGACGATCTGGTCCATCTTGTACAACTGTGATTAATGGAACTTGGTACTGAGAGTGCCGATGGCAGTAGTGATGGTGAGAGTTGACGGCGGCAACATCGGCGAGGGTCGCAGGATAATGTAGATTATTATTATTATTATTGTTATTATTATCATCATCGTCGTCATCCGACTGGCTGTCGAACTCCTAGAGGACGTCGTTCTTTTCGATGCGGACGTTGTCGATGAAGAAACTTACTTGGCGTTTAAAGTTGAGATCGTGCTTGTTGAAGGTGTGCGCATGCAGAGCTAGGGCGCCAGCAGCGGCCGCGGGTTCTATTTGTTTGAAGTGTGGCTGTTGCGATAGTATGGTAGCTTGGGGTTGTTGTAACTGATGATGATGATGATGATGATGATAAGTGGTGGCAGTGGTTGTGGTGGTAGTGGTGGCAATGGCGCTAGTACCGATACCGGTAGTGATAATTGACTGATGATGATGATGCTGTAAGTGATGATGAAGCTGTTGTTGCTGTTGCAGTTGTTGCTGGTAATGCTGCTGCTGCTGCTGCTGGTGCTGATAGTGCTGCTGATGAAGATGATGAAGATGATCGGTGTATCGGTCGGTATACGGATTGGCGACCCCGGTGGTGGTCCCCGCCGAGATACCAGCAAGGCAGGAACCCGGCGGCGGCGCACCTGTCGAACCGTCAATTAACGAAGTGGTTAGTGCCCCCGTACGACCGTACGGCAGTGATAGGGAGAAGCCCGTCGACGTCGTCGTCGTCGCCGTGGTCGTCGTCACGAGCATCGAGACGCTGGTTGGTCCCCTGGCGATGGCCACGGCGGCGGCATTAAAATGCTGATGGCCAAACGCGTCGACGGCAAAGCCACCACCAGAGGGTGCTCTCCATATGGTATAAACGGGCCCGTTCTTATCGATACCTGCTGGAACGAGGGCGCCACCTCCGCCGAGGCCGAAGCTTACGACGCCGGCAACGCCACCACTCGGCACCGCCGTAGCCTTCAGTAGCTGCTCCCGCAATTTTCCTCCGCAATCCCGGATCCGCTGGAGTTCGGCCTCGAGGAGGCCCACCTCCTTCTCCAGATTTTGTATGCGCGCGTCTTTCGTCTCTAGTATGGCGGTCAAGGTAGTGCTACCGGGCACGCCGCCCGGTACCGCCACGCTTCCGCCGAGGACCGTACCGCTGCTGGCACTTCCGGCGCCGACGACACCTCCGACGCCTCCCCCGGCGACCGGCGCCCCGGAGGATGCCGTCGAGGCGTACGCGAGCTCCAGCTGCGTCTGGAGGCTCTTCAGCGTCTCGTTCGTCGCTTTGAGCTCCTTATAACAAGCAATACCAGAGTTACACGCGGTGCTCGTGTCTTTAATCGTGATTTTAGTGGTGGTTGTGGGTATATTTCTTTTTTTTTGGTCGTGACAATGGTTGTGGTGGTCATGATATTTTGACTGTTGGTCGTGATATTTGTGCTGGTCGTGACAGTGTGAGTCATTTATGATTTATGATAATGTGATGATTTTGAATGCTGAAGAAGGTTATGGCCACTGTCCATGTGAGGTTAAAAGCATCCATGGGTGTAAGTCGTGTCGAAAATTCGAACGCTCGCCCAACATGTTTCTAACCTCGACATTGTCGTTGGCGCTGGTGTGGGAAAGCGGAAGTGGTTTTGTTTTGAGCTGCGCCCCGGTTGACGAAAGAAAAGCGACGTTCCGCCGAGTTCTCCGTATATCATAATCCCTCTTCCGGTTTACATCTGTGATTCTCCAAACGTTTTTCCTCTCTCTCTCTCTCTCTCTCTCTCTCTTTTTCTTTGCCGACGTGCGTCCCATTCAGAATTCCTTCGCGCCAACCGTATTTGTCTTTCTCTCCCGTAGCATTTCTCGTTTGCCCAGCCTCTAGGTGGCGTTGTCGGCGTCTCCGCGGGTTATCTTAAGCCGATTCGATTTTATCGATCGCGATTCCATTTTTTTACAGTAAATATATTCGGCATATTTCCTGTATATCTGGCTCCTCGCGACGCTGGGCGTCGTCGCAGTTCTTTCGCCACCGCGACGCGCGGCTGACATATTGTCCATCCACGTACGGCGTGTCCGTCGACATTTTCTCGACATCCATTGTTGTTCCCATTCATCTCATTTTCTATACGTAGAAACTTCGATTTTTGCTGAGGCACTAAAAAAAAATTCATACCGACGCAACAAACGGCGTCCCACTTGTTCACGACGGTGGCGCCAACGCTAAATGGACAAGATCTCAACAGTGGAATGGGCCAAATTTATAATTAATTAAGCCATAGGTGATGGCAAGGTACAATCCAATTATGTATTACGTATTAAGTTGTAGGTTAATTTTGAAAATTGAGAATTGAATACGACCGATTTGGCGAGTACGAGCATTGCAATTAAGAGAGGAAGCGTGCTGAAGTCGTTACATAAGGTACACAATTTCCACCGTAAACTACGAAATAGAAAGAAGTTGAAAGAATATATGATCGATAGTAACGCCATCATACGCCTCGCTCTCCAAATTCATGACCTGCTCAGTAGGAAAGTAGATATCTATCTTACCGATTCTCGTAGGAACACTTATGTATGTATGTAAAAAATAAAAGATGATGTAGAACAGAGGTATGCGACGAAGTCGAAAAATAATGTACATGTAAATGACGCTTGAAAGAAGATGAAACATGAATAATATGCGGTTTGCGTCCCGGGCGCTCTTGAAGTAATTTTCATCATTTTTCACGAGAGACCGGGACAAGATTTATAATGGTAATCGCAAAATTTTTAGCAGAAAAATTTGTCTATGTCTCTGTTAAAGGGGCGTGTCTATAGCACACACGAGTGGCGTTAGCTATCTTGGCCACGCCTCCTTTCGGTCAACATGCCTAAGGCATAGGGCGGAGCCATCTTTGTATACGCCCACAAGCGGAAAACTTGTGTACGAATGTTAAAAAGTTTCCAGATAAAATCGCGAACTTTATAAAATTCATGTATATGTGATTGTGATTACGCATTATATGTACCCACAGATATGAACATGAATTAAGAAATGATCGGATTAAGAGCAAGAGTAGTAGAGACACGGTGTTGTACATTCAATGGCGCGCAGTAGAGCTGAGCAAAAGGTAGTGCAGGGTTATCATTCCGTATAATATGGTGATTATATAAATATATACAACATATATATAGTATATGCATCGCGTTATATAGTGTATATATACTTTGTATATATGTATATAGTATGCATGTAGCCTGGGATATATCAAGCTTGAAGAGCTCCAAAAAAAAGTCTCATATATGTTATCTATATGACGATCGGGGAGCTCTTGCGGTCAAATCGTACTACTAATTTACATTTAATATTCTAATTCGTTTCGTAACTGAAATTTATGTTGAGCAAATAATCGCTTCTCTATTAATTTAAAAAAAGTAATTACTACTCACGTTTCGCAAATGCACGATTTTCTCATATACGAAGATAAACACGTATCGCGATTTCTACGCGAAACGTAGAGATAACACACACTGCATAATACATATACATATATATACCAATTATATATATAGTTTATAAATAGCGCACAGAAAAGAAATAGTACGGAAATATGAATGGTGTGATCAAAGAAGTACAGTGGAATATGGGGGTGACGTTTTGCTTCTGTAATTATTGTGCAAATGGCGCAAGTGTACACGTGGTATAGGTATATCAATCGCGCTCTGCTTTACCGACGGGTAAGGGAGTATCCACCGTTTCAGCTTCCATTTCTGATATTCTGGCAGCTTCCAAAAAGTTTAATTACGAATTTTTACCGCGATGGCGCTTTTATGTAAAGTGTATGTACCTGTACCCAAGCTCTCGCGACAGTCTACTCGTTACTCAAAATCCCTTTTGACGACTGTCGGTAACAGTAGATGCACAGTGATGGCGGCTGACATTGTAGTACTAATAACGATGGTGTGATGACGCTAGTGACGATCGATGGCTAATTTTTCTTTTAATGTCCGGTGAATGAATTTATGGTGTGTGGGCGAGTGTAGTAGTATATTATATTCCCGTAAAATTACGCTAAATGAGATCTTACCACCTACACATCCAAAGCAGCTCATTCCACGCTTACTCATTTCTTTTTTTTAATAACTCTTATACGGACACAGACCTACATATATACTATATTCTTTGTTCTGACTGCATTTATAATTCCTCGTTCTTCTTTCGATCGGGGTTACGCTTTATTCCCCACCCTCCCGCCTTAATTATATCACGATCTACGAGATTTCTTTTTCTTCTCTTTCCTTCTCTTTTTTTTTAGGGCGGAACATTTTATTATGGACAAGATTGATATTGACGTGCAGCTTCAATATTATGGATCTACCGGGACGGATAACTGTGGGTGACGGAAGTAGTAAATGAAAGAAAGAGGGATGACAAAGAGAGCGAGAAAGAGAGAGGGGGAGGGAGAGAGAGAGAGAGAGGGGGAGAGAGAGAGAGAGAATGAGGAGGCGAGGGAGAAAGAGAAAGAGAGGAAGGTTAGGTTAGATTAGAAGAGAATCTAAAGAAAAAGGGAAAAAAAATATGTAAATTCCGATAGTTCACGTCGAGTTGAAAGATTAATTAAAGCGCAGCGTTAAGCGCTAATTGGCGGTAAATTCAAATTTGCTTCGTTCGCTAACTTTCTTTTCTTTCTATTTCTCTCTCGTGCATGGACGAGACTCGCGTTTATTAGATTCTCTTCCACTTGTTCAAATACGATTAGTGGCTGATCGATTGCACGATGGCTATCAGTCGATTCGGGAATAGCGCGACGATTTAATATGGCGGGTTAGGTTAGGTTAGTGAAAGATACAGGCATCGAAAAAGTGCTCAAGTGCTACACGAGCATGTCCACATAGCGAGGTAGGCAAACGCGCGCAAGGCACAAAGTGGAAATAGTAATAGTAGCAGTAATAGTAGTAGCAGTAATAGTAGCAAATAGTAACAGCGATAGTAACAGTAGAATAGAAAATAGTTATAGTACCAGCAGTAAAGCAATGCAACACGCGAGATGGACACCTAGATCCCCTCGCTTAAATTCCTTTTTTTTTTCCTTTCTGTACATCTTCCATTTTCGTATTTCCCTTTCTTTCCTTTTTTTCTCCTTTTCGCATCCAATTGCGTTTCCCGTCATTTTTCACGTCCGACTCAACTATATATATATATATATATATATATGTACTCAAGAGCGACGTCAGCAACGTCGACCCAGAGTTCACCTAGTGCTACGTCTCTACCAGGCAAACGGGACACGAAGTCAGCCCCATATATAAATATAAATTAACAAAAATAAAAAGAATGCGTAAAAGTACCGACTTTCCGTAATTTCAAAACTAATCTCCAATGCACGATGCACTTCCAAGCCATTGATTTAACCGCTTTGCTGGTAATCGCTACTAGTTACTCGACGCGCCACAGAGATGGCAGCACAGACGTTCATCGTATTCGATCGAACCTCACTCGGAACAACCTAACCTATGTCTGAACATTCTTTAGCTCTGTATGCACATAAAATAACGCGTATCGCCGTCCCGTCGCTTTTCTCAAAACGTTTCCATGATTTTTCGACAATAATCACGGCGCGACTTCGTGTCCGTCCGAAAAGATAAATACGGCAAAGCAAAATATCGACACCCGCGACATCTGTCAGTGGCGCGCGTGTCGCTATCGGGTACTTGTACAGCACCTTTCAAAAGGAGCACCTTTACTGAGCAGTAAAATAAACGGCACACGGATAGCAATGGCAGAGTGAATTTTTTTTTATAGTACAAAAGAGAAAGTGGATCGGTGGCGGTTAGTGGTTTTAATGGCGGTAGTGTAGATGGCGGTAGTGTAGAGCATATATTTGCTCGTCTTTCTTGTTTACTTTTTCTCTCTGTATAGTGCGCCAAAATAAATCTGCGATAAAACGTATTTATGTACGGCGTATAGGTGTTCTGTTTGTGCATATATATATATATTTTTTGTAAAATGTCCATATGGAAATTGTGTAAACGTCCGCGACTCTTACCAACGACCAGGATCAAATGCTTTGCCTCGCATTCGACATTCATAGGTTATGTCCGAAAACGGACCGACCTTACTCGACTAACTGATGCCGAGTGTGACAGATGTTGACCGATCGATTGGTAAGGGACGCGAGTCGCGCGTTGTCTTTCGTTTTTTTTCTCTTTTTTTTTCTACTGGCAAGCAGCTACGTACAGAAAACGTTCACGAGGCAAGATAATCGACAAGTAACCGAAAGTGTCACGGGTAGAATGCTTAAGGACCTGCTTCTGGATAGTCGACTGCATCTGCTGGAACATGATCCTTTCCTCCTCCTTACCTGGAACAGGATAACCCATGGAAAAGCTCTCGAGAACTCTCCCGCAAGGTCGGGGCTCGAATTTTTTTGGTGTAATTTCTAATTAAAAATATATTTATTTCGATGGACTGCCGAAAAAAATAATACGAATTTATAACGCTATGAGCTTGTAAAACTAGGCGTCAAACGAGATGCGCAGGATGCTAATATATTTAATGAAAAAATCGCGTTGACTGGCAACCATTCTCTTTTTGTATAAGTTCTAACCTCCTTTTTTCCCAGTAATCCAGTTTTCACGAGACGCACGAGATGCATTGCTACATAGTGACGGACATATGTAACAGGGTTGAAATTACGTTCTGTGAAATTTCAGAGTGCGAAAATGTCCACGACTGTGATGCCAGCAAGTTACGCTCCTGCATTTATAATAAACGCTAAAGTTTGTCTTTCGTGAAAATGTGCCTTAATAAAAATATGCCGTATCTTTGTTGCGAAGAGACCCTTACACGATAATACTACATATATTCCGTTAGGCGTTTATGAAGACTCCGTAAAAAAAAATTTAACGATCACTTGCCTTGTAAACGCGCCACAATAATTCAATATCAATTTCATAGCGAGCAATCGATAACCGACCGTCAAAATATTCATCAGTTGTCGACGGGGAGATAATGGAATTTAAAAAGAACGTACACCGGTCGCGCCCATAAACAATCACGGACAAGTTCGTCTAAAAAGGTGAAAAACCGTTACGACCCCCTGGCGGGAAAATTGCGAACTATCGAACTTTGGCTCATACCTGAATCTTATAACAGGCCAGCATAGACATTGACGATTGAAAAATGTATACTTAAATTTGACCAATCATAATAGACAGTCCTGACCTTTTCACATTGCTCGAGTGTTTTCCGACGCTCTGACGGAAATATCACTAACTACTGGATCCTGGCCAATGCTTGGATCTTATAATAGATACCAGAAGGCAGTCACGTGAAAGTTTACTATATCATACCGAGAGGGCATTCTTATCTCAACAAGATATCATATAAAGGGACCAGTATCAATGGCGGCCATAACCTCAATTATCAATTACTTTTGTTATCTCTCATTAGATTCACAGTGCTCACAACTGTTGGATATCGCGGAGTGCATCGAACTCCAGTCAGATGGACTTGGCCGGACGTGGCTCTTACGGAAAATGGCCGAATGCACGCGACAATGTATTCTTACGTAAAATGCAACCGGTTTGGATATTCGCCAATCCCGATCCGCAGGTTGTTGGCTCGGGTAATACAAAAATCAGTGGTACTCAAGGCTACATGAATTACCGTGATTACCGGGAAACAGAGGAAGGGGGGTGAGGGGGCAAGACGAGCCAATGCCTCTTTTTCTTATTTTCTTAAACGAACAATCTTGTAGCGAGACGTAAAAAAAACATACAGAGTAATACGACCAAGATAAGCGCGGGAATTTCAAATTTTTTTATATGAAAAATAAAAAACTCACCCATTCCTTTGTTCTGGAGCATTTCGAGGAGCTTCTTGATGCTCTCGTCTCGAGCTTGAAGCGTCTGTTTTTGCGTCTCTATTCTCAGTTCAAGCTCCTGTAAAGATAAATAAATAAATAAGCTTGACGCATCTACGTTATACACAGTCTATGGACTCTGTATAGATTCTTAGTTTCGATAGCGTTTCAGAGCCACAAAAACACTTATTCGATACGTTCGCAGAGCAATGGCGTAGAACGAATATATTATTTAACACGTCATTGGCCACCTAGCGGATTTCAAGGGAAACCGAAGCGCGTCTATATAAGTTATGCACTGAGGTAACACTGGATATAGATATCGATATAAACTGTCTGCATAATCTGGCTCGGGGCCAAAGAGCTACCAGTTGCATCGTCTAGGTTGCGGTCGTCGAGGACGTCGGGCGTCGGTCGTTCGTAGCGATAAAGCGCGTTGCCAATTAATCAGTCAGGTCGCGAACTCTACCGGATTTCAGTCGAGCCAAGATTTCGCCGGTAACATTGGCCGAGAATAAAACCAGTACGTTTAACCTCTAGTAGCACAAAGAAACTTTGACCAGTTAAACCGAAAGTACAGCCGCACAGTAATACAGACAGCATCAAAACCTAACCTAAAATCAAGGTGCCTGCACCTGTGTGTATAATATTATACAAGAAGAGATAAATAAGACAATTTATGCAAGTAGGAAAATTTGTATGCTTTTAAACAGTTACTCAAATTCTTCGTGTATTATCATGTAAGCCTGCAATTTTTATTTTGCCTTTTCTAGCATTTTCGTTATCCCTCCTACATTCAGAGTGATGTGTTTCAATGGCTTCCTATAAAATTCTTATGTGCTCATACTCTTCTAGGGAATTTTTATATACGGTGAGCGTAAATAAAAAAACGAAAGAATCCTTCAGACCCAATATATATTTTCTAAGGGATTTCTATAGAGGGCAACTCTTTTATTAACGCTTATTATGATTATGCGGTTATAGTCAAATGACTATATATATATATATATATATATATATATATATATATATATGCATTGTGCATGGATGCTTATATTTTCATGTTACTTGCTCTATGATAATATCAATGATAACGTCTAAAGCTTTTCATAATCATTCTATCGCGTGAATTGACTTTGCTATGTCATTCTTATTTAATGCGTGGTTTTTTTTTTATTGGATTTATTGATTTCCTTCACTGACTCTTTTTTAACGAATGATTAATGCAGTACTTTGCAGTTGATTATCTTATTTGGACTACTAGATAAATATCAGGCAGTAATAAGTTATTTGAAATTACATAGTTCCCGAGTGTCATTCGCTTTTTCTTACTCCCTTATAAATCCAGAGGCGAACCAATATCGTCCCTTAATACAACCCTCATATTGGATACCAAGAAGAGCCTTATTGGACTCAGAACCGTCATTTTCATCGTCCATTTATTTGACTGCGAGAAAGAGGGATAAAGTTTCTTATTAAAATTTTACTAGACACCCGTTATACTTTGTACCTTATAAATAATATAGTGTTGTACCGTATATTCCCTTAGAGACAATCCCTGATAAATTCCATTAGAAAAAAAAGTCCAGATTCCTCGACCAGTTTCGAACCCCCGACCGACAGAGCAACAGCTGCGTCCGATTTCAATTCCCTGAAGTTCGCCGAATAACGGAAAGTTTCTGAGCCAACTTCACAGTAAAAAAATACGATAACCACTAGGGAAACAATTGGTTGATAGAAATTTGCAAGTCTTGTCACTATTATTTATCTATTACGATGAATTACCATTAGGCCACATTGTTACTCCATGCGCGCCTAACTTCACGATGGTAACGATAATTTGAGGTTATCCCATGAATACGTCCGAAAAGTTGCGTCATAATTAAAGATGAAAAAAAAATATGCTACGCGTGACGTTTGTGCCGTGAAAAAAATTTTAATGACAAAAACGTCTATTATGTACAACATGGCGGTTATAAATAATTTCTAAAATATTCTTCGTATTGTACGCAGATACAGCTAAAAGACTATCGATATAATAATTGTTTAATAAAAATTTTGGAAAACCGATACGTTCTCTCACCTTTATGGTGTCACGCAAAATGGCGATTTCCCGCGTGAGATGTTCGTTCTCGTTGTAAAGAACTTCTATTTGCTGTTGCATCTCGACGCTGGGTCCGCGCATCCTCAGTCTGAGCTCCTCTTCCAGTTGTCGAACCATCATATTTTGTTTCTGCAAACCAAAAGAACAAAAAAAACGCATTAATCAACACACAACAATAAAAAGTACATTAAAATAAATTTGACAATTTCAAAATTCTTCTTAAACAATCTTGTATACAATTTAATTATTTTAACGCTATAACCTAACCTAACCTAAAAATAACCAAAGTATCGTAACCTTCGGCAAAGTCTTAATCAACGTCAATCCCAAACTTCAGTTCCAAGAGAAAATCAAATTTACGAAACACGTGGTCTGGCATAGCCAACAGCACCATTGTTATATACCGGGTGAGTACGCCGACGAAAAGACTACTCGGAAATGTCCAATAGCTCTGATTGACCCAGTTCTGTCGGGTAGCAGGGAGGCCTTGTGTCGTGTGACGTCACGGGCTCGAGGTGTGGTCCCCGTGACGTCATTTGCTCATAATGAAAGCACCCTATACCCACCACCCTTCATCGAATTCCCACCGAGCCTTCATCCCTCCCATCCTGAACATCCCTTATACATGCATCTATACATACAGCAATATGCAGCCCATTGCACGATAAATACTGTACGACAATATATATATATATATATATATATATATACACACCAAACTAACCATTGCAATTACTCATTCTAACTATTTTATTTTGTCGTTATTTTTAACCCACCCCTTTAATGGCCTAAATGGAGTATATGGCACTTTGAGTATATACGATGCAATTTAACGTGTGAATTCGGTAATGGGTGGGAAACAATGTTATACAGATTATTATTGTACAAGATAAACGAGCCTTTACGGTTACTAAATTGATAAAAAATTTAAAGTCGCACGATGGTATATATAAAAAATTGGATTACGTGGTAATCTCATAGATAGTTGTTATCGGTGCTTGTTTCTACTGACTATAGGATGCACCTAGGGATTTAACGTATTAACCCAGTTCTAGGATGAGCCGGGATGCACTTTGACCTCGGTCAATGTATTCTTATCGCAGACTACTCCCGACAGAGACCTAAGCCACCAGATTACGTCGCGCTGTGCACCTGACTTACAAAAGTCAATTGGTCCTGCGTTGTTGCCAGTTACAGTTATTTTCAACGTCGACCAGTTTCGATTGGTCAGCCTGGCTCTGGTATAGATATTTATATCTATAGATGACCCGAGATAATGACCTATTCCTGCCTGACACAACTGTCAGGTATTACTGAATCGACAAGATTATCTGAATTCCAGATAAAGATACTAGGCAACAAGTAAATGCATAAAAGTGATTTTTGATAAAAAAAAATGGTTGATTACTTCGAACAAAAAAATTTCAATTTCAAACAGCTGTCAAATACCGTAACGATAACACGTGTCATGTGGATTCAGTAAAAGAGTGTAAATTCGCGATATAAAAAAGTTGCATAATTGCAAAAAAAATGTCTTCTGATGAACCTAGGTCGGGAGCACCCAAGGATGCAGGTCTGGATGGTGGTTTAGAGTTTAAACGAAGCCCTTCTTAAGACAAGATCCAATTACCGATCAGGTAAACCCTATCGCAGCTCTCCTCATTACGACGAAGAGTGCACGCACCCTCGAGTGCGAAAAACGAAGGTTCCTTACGTCAGCGACGTCGTAGCCGAACGGCGTCGGGACGACGACGCCGACGACTACCAGCCAGAAAGACACTCGTAAACCCGGGGTCGTCGTACCCGTAGATCGATCTCTTCCCAGAAGCAGCTTTTCGAGTCGGGTACTGGTTGGCTGACTGGATGACACCGTCTGGCTGAAGCTTGGTCTAGGTTAGGTTAGGTTTACTGGTAGCCAGTAAAAGCCATTCGAGCAGGTAACCTAACTTGAACTGACTCTCGTTCAGATATACTTGAAGTTAGATGGATAAACAGTGACTGGGAACTTCGTGCTCCTAATCTCATCATCATCAGCAGGAACAAGAACGCGATTGGGGGGTGGGTCACGCAAGCTCAGAAAAAAGTATAAATTTTTTTGATCGATCGATCACGAGCTTGGTCGAGAATCTCGAAAGAATTTTTTTTTTTAATTTTCTTACTCATGATCATCACCATGGTTATGACCGTTGTTGATTATTGGAGTCATCTGTCAGTGTCAATGACAGCTGTATAACTTAGCATAAATCGAAGTCTTGCGATTAAAGTTTATTCTTAGGGACGCAGGGCTTGGGTCAATCTGTTTTGAACCTAACCTAACCTCATTTGACAGATGTGTCACGAGTGACGTATGTTCTGTTCCACAGTCATCCGACCTAGACAGTTTGTTTCAACAGCTGACAAAGTGTCAGTAGGTACCGAGGCTTGACTGGCTTAGTACTATCAAATAGGGGATCGAATTGCGAAGGGGTGGTTGTATGAAACGTTTTGTATCGTGGTGGGCTTGATAAATGATCAATGACTAGGGTATGGCTGAAAGTGGTTTTAGGAGTTTAGATTGCGTTTTAAATAAGGCTGTGCTCCGTTGGGTCAGTTGGTCCGAAGTTGTCGCAGACGGTGGTTTGTGGGTTTGGGCGTGAGCTGAGAAAGGTACGGGGAGGTCAGCCGGTTTTCATTCATGAAGTGGTTGGTCAACTTAAGGGTTGTACGATTCTCGCGTGTCTTTCTGCACCCTTGCGGTCGGTTATCTTTTGGGTTGGGTTTATGTATAGTGATATTCAGTCTGTATCGGCATATTTGAGTAAACTCGGTTCAGGAAATTTTTTAAATCGCAGTGAAGGAAGTGGAAAAAAAATGAAATTTGAAAAATTTCGTGTCTGAGTTAATCACGTCATTACTGACGAAACGGAGAACAGCGATGCCATCTGCACAGTGTTCAGCATCAGCATGGTAGAGCGAAAACGCGCTTAAAGTTTGATTTAACGATAAATGATAAAAATATTATAATCAGAGATAATACCATGCTTTTAAGTACGCAGATTCCGAGTTCAGTATAGCAGCAAATATTTTCTGGGTCATTTCAGACGATAACTCTTAGCGTCCGGCAATTCTTGAAGCACGCTGTACGTGCTTTCACGATATAAACCCATTTGGGATATACCATTTCGAGCATATATCGAAAGAGATTTTTTTACCTATAAAAACATCAGATCTTATAACAGAGCAAAAAAAGGAAAATTTCAAAAATTCATATACACGCCACCCCTAAATTACTTTCGAATTTCGATCGAACTCGCATTACCTGTCGCATCGACGGAAAAAAATAATTCCACAATAAAAAAAAAAGTCAACCAAAATTAACTGAACCTCCCCCCATGACTCTGTGGATCGTTAATCGTACAGAGTACATATATCAGCGATGCATCTTTTTTTTTCAAACCACTTTCATTCTACCACCCCTAGTACAGAGAACGGGGATATCTTTGAAGAGAACATGGACTGAGTGTGCCAACAATATAGGAGTGGGGGTAGGTACTGAAGAAGGGTCGAGGGGAGGAGCAAGGGAAACGATGGTGATACCCATCCCTTCTCCGAAACCCATCCCCTCCCTTCTGATACTGGATTACTACTACGGAGTAGTGGAAGGGGTAACCACAGTACCAGGGAGTGGGGACGAGAGGGGAATCAACGTCGCTCGATACACCTTTGCCTCTGGGAATCCGCCATTGGGTCCCCCCACTTCACCCCGTCACTCCCCTCCCCGCCAACGTCACTCATGCCCAATTCTAATGCCTTGGGCAACCCTCCCCCTCCCCCGCCCCCGCCCGCTACGTCAATCGCCGTCACGCTGATACTCTACATTCTGTACTCGTACTTTCATCCCCTCCACTGTCGTATACTACCCCCACCATTTTCCGTGCAGACTCAGCAAACGAACGGCGAAAGCTGAAGTCAGATCGTGCCTGCGATTCTAAAGGGGATGAATGGTAACTGGGCTTCACTGGACGGCACCAGTAGCCGAGCTTAGAGTGAAGTTTGGTTGTAAAATAAAATCTTAAAGGAACGTCCGGAAGTCCGAGTGAATGTAGTTGGGTCTGTAATTGATTTTCGGAGGGGTTAGAGAAAATGCATTGGGCCCTCGACGATCTTCTCGGGCACTTAGGTTTAATGGCGGTTGCTTATGGTTGTAAGTGAAGTAATGATAACCGTGGGAGTATTAGGTGGACTTAATTCCCTTGGGTCAATATTTCATATGAACTTTTAAGGTAAGCGACTGGGGGGTTGTGATACGAGGGTGTTAAGTAAATTACTGTAGGGACTTGAGTGGGTCTTCTTTTTAAATTATTTAAATTTAATACAGCTAAGTTATTCGTGCTGCTGACACGTAGGAGTAAGCTTACCTCTTTTTTTTTTAGAAAATTAATTACTCCCTGTTGGTATTTCTGATCGGTATTAATTAATCGCGAGCGGTGTCTAAGTCCTTTGAATAATTACCAAGTAATTCGATCGAAGCATCAGTGGATCTGAGAAGAAAAGTTTTCGTGAACAGTCGACGGTAAAGTGAAAAATTTGAATTATTAAAATGGCGGATGCGAGGGTATCTCGATGATGCTGGACGTAAGTTAGCTTATACAGGGTATAGAAGAACGAGGACCATTTTACGGGAGAATAATTAACGTCGCTTACTATCAAGGTTCCGTTGGTGAAAACGAACCTGAAGCTTTCGTCGCGCATGACTTCACGACTAAGAATTCACGTAAACCTTCAGATTCAATATTAAAAAAAAACAGCGGACGAAAAAACAAACTATAAATATACGTAACGATGCAAATATTTGGATTTTATTCCAACAAAAAAAATTATTTTTTTTTAAAAACCATCGTCCTGTTTGATGAAAACATTCCGACAGCTGTGCACTCGCGTGTCCGATTATTTATTTTTATAAATTGGCAACGCGACGTATATTCTACCAACCAACTCCAACTATCATATTCAATGTACAAGCGTTAAAGAAAAAATGAAAAGCAAAAAAATGTGAATGAGAACGTCGCCAAATGAGGACGCTCACAAACAAGTCCTTTACATATACAACAGAAATATGTCAGTTTCGATTACCCCGTTTAACCCCATTTTGTTGGTAATGATGCTGAATGGAAGATAATAGTAATAATAAAAGATAAGTCTACAGTAATCATCTATCTTCCATGCCATCCACAGTCTTATGAGTCATATAAATCATTGATCATCAATAAACAAATTTCAACTAGAAAGAAATTAATTTAACCGTCGCCCATGCTTCCATTACATTATACAAGGCGCTGTCAGAAGACTCAGCCTTGACTGCTCGAGTCATAAAAATAACGCGCAATTTCCGTAGGACGTTCCAAGAAAAACAACGAATCTGTATCGTTATTGTCACAAGGAATATATAAATCTTTACGAAGAATTATTTTCGTACGAAATAATACATTTTTAGTTTATCCTATTTCGCCATAAGACAAGGTCATTGTAAAACAGTCGCTACGAAAGTCGTTGCATACCTGATTAACGTAGTAACGCCGAAGTATTTCAACGGCTGTCAAATACCCTGAACAACGTCCCTATGCAATGTTACGTGAATTTATTATAAAAAATACGTAGCATGGTCGAGGATTAAAAGAAAAGAAAAAAGGTACGTCCAACACAAAGGGCGTCGCTCCTTACTAGTAAACATCGATCCGACGGAGCCTCCTTGGCCTCCTGGGGAGGTTACTTTAGTCTATCCCAGTAATTCCTTGAATTCACAGTGCCTGCGACCGTACGGGTACTGCGTTTCTATAGGTTTACATAAAGCGTCTGTTTACTAATATAATTATATAAAACAGTTCCATCGCGTCTGACTATATCAACCGGACTAAAAGTCTACAGTAAAACTTCGGGTAAGTTCGTAATTTTAAAATCGAGTCCGAAGACTTCCGAACTGCTTCGTGCGGTTGTTAGACGCGAGAACTAATGAATTGCCTTTGCGGTTGAGTTTCAGTGCTTTCATGCTACGAACATAGGACTTACAATTTATGGAATAAACTTCGATTAATTAACGAAAATAGATTTAACGTCGCGACGGCGTTATTGAAGTCTCAAGAGTGGTCTATTGTCCGTACTTTTCCACGCCTCGAGAAATTCGTATGCCCGTATACGTTACGTGTAATGGCAATATTTGAGTATAGCATCGATATACTACATAGCCTACGACACTAATTGTAAGTACTATAATATCATATCAAAAATTTGGATACTCTACATACTGACGTCATAACGACTACGCCGAATTTAAAATGAATTTTATGCTACACTATGTCGACGCGTATATCACTGAACGTCCCCCAAGTGTCCCTGCGACGTCGTGACGCATTCGTCAACCGTTTCCTCATTAAGGCGCAGCCGCATCTGTCGTTGACGTCGACGAGAATCGAGCCACTTAAAGGCTCGTAATGCATTAAGCTTGCTTAGACAGCGTCACGTGAGAATTTTACTTGCACTTAGGTAAACTGCACTCAACTTTTTTATAACATTTTTTTTAGATACACTCTTAATTTTATATAATCACAATCTTGGACGTTACAGTCTCCGTGAAAAATTTGTTTTAAATATTTATTATCAGTCTATAACGATATTATTCTATAATCTATAACTGTCACAGGCGCAGGATTTCGACTGGCTTTCGATTCTCAAAGAAAACAACCAAAGCACTCCTGAAAAGTATATCAGATAAAAAAAACAGACTGGAAGTACTTTGACAAATTCAAATAGCCCGCGCTTATCGACCGGCTAAAATTCGATTCGTCTTCGTTAAAAAAAGAAAGCGTTGAATGTGTGTTCATATAAAGAAAGCTTTGACTAGTAATTAAAATTTGTTATTCGCAGGAATTACTTGATTTACTTTATTTAACAAAAATTATACGGAAAGCGAACCGAGTTCGTGTAAAAAATTTAACGCTGTTATACAGTGCTCTGTGTATATCTCTATACATAGGGTGTACACCAAAGAAGGTACAGTCTAGTTTTAATCCTATTTCCATATGTCTACTGTAACTTTTGTATATAAACTAAACTTTTGTTACGTATATATCTCGAACGGCCTAAATTTAACCGATATACCAGGATTACCATGGTCCTTTCAAAAGACACAGAAGCTCATTGTTCTCCTTATACAGTTAGTGTAAACGCGGCCTTAGAATAAGACAGCTGCCCTCACGGGAGGCCATTCTAAAATAAACCATACGATCGACCCGTCAACCTCGATAAACCTTAGCCCGACTCCCGAGTCACCCACACCGGTACCCATCGCTATCGTCATATCACTAAGCTGATAATACAAATGTGAATGTACACAAATAGTAAGACAGTTAGATTATCGGAAATCTGTATATTTATACGGCTACGGGTGTAGCATAATCAGATTTGAATTAAAAAGTTAGATTACGTTGTTTCCCCACTTTTTCTGGTATCCTTGAAAAGTTCAAGGGCACGTTATCAGTTATGCTACATGGTTTTGCGGCATGGACCGATTCCTGTGGATAAATTGCTGCAAGGAGTGTACTTGGTATTGTATAGCATAGTACAGTACAATAAGGTATAATGTAGTACAATATAGGGTTTATAGTGGTTTATATAGCTCGTATTCTGATATGATGCTATGATCAGTGTATATGCAGTGCATGGTGATATCAGTGCATTATCAGTGTAATTTTCAGGTGCATTATCAAATGACTTTTTAATGAGTAATTAACATTGTACCGTCCCAGTAATATTATTAACAGCGTACAAGGGTTTAAGTTGGCAAAATGGCTTTTGGTGAAAAGTTAATTTCAAATGACAGTTTTTCGCGTCATTTCATATTCTCGTTACTCCATGTGGAGTCTTTCGTGAATGGAGAAGAAAATTGTTTCTCTTGTCTTAGCGAAAATTTACATCGCGATCATTTAGCCTTATTAATTTTCTTTCTTCTTTTGGCGCATACGAAAATAAGCATCGCGGCTGATAAGCGAGAGAGAGGAAGCTGTTTTCGAGAGGAGTTGAAAAAGAATAATAATAATAGATACAAAAAGATATAGGGGGTCTAGTAAGATTCTATAGAAGGGGAGAGCTGAAAAGAGTTTGCTGACAGATGCAAGTGCAGATGCAGATTCGACCGGATGTACTATGTTGTATGAAAGGTGATGAAAAGTGGTATCTATAGGCTGTGTCTGAAAAAATTTGTGCATTTTCCGGTATTCCTGATTTTTCTTTCTTTCTTTTTTTTAACAAGTTTCTCAGAGAACTAAGAGCGTCCAGTATACAAGCAGACGGCATTGCACCAGGAACGAGTACCGACGTCAAGCGTCTCGACGTCTTAGAGCGTCACACCCCCTTCCGCCAAGATGATTCCACAGAGTCCCAACGATTTTACTTTTTTATACTACCTTCGCGAAACCTTCTAAAACACTGTAGCGAAATTTTTAAGGGCGAAGAAAGTCCTGAAAACAGAATTTTTTTCTGAAAAAAAAAAATGAAAAATAAAACTATCGAGTCTTCAAATTTATTCAAGATCTGTGACTTTACCGAACACCCTTTTATGACTTTCAACCCCATTTGGTGATATGAATATTATCGCTGTTATGTGAAAAATTATTATTTTTTGAATAAAACTAAATTTCAAATTTTCACAACGTTCCTTACAATCTTGCATTATATTTGTCCTCGATAAAAATCCCTCTTTCATCCCTCAAGGTAAAATCGTTAAAAATGTTTTTTTTTTATTTCTCTCCCTACAAGCAATGGTCACCCCCAAAGCTTGGTCTATATTTAGAGATTGCTTTTCCTGTCAATGGGGTGAGAAACTCACCCTTTGAAAATTTCTCTCCGGCAGGCTGAGGAAGAGCGTAGGTGGGATACGGGATGATATTTCTACACGTTTGTGTTTACCTTGAAAATCCCTGGAGATACCAAACCATATATACGGGGTGTCCCGCGACTTATTCCCCAGTGGCTATTGCCGCATTGGAACATATACGTGGGGACGAAGCTGCGTGAAAGATATTTTTGATCGGTCGAATAAAAACGAGGGTTCTTGTCGGTCATATTTTTGGGTGACGTCAAGCTTCGCTTTCTCTCTATCCCTTGAAAATACATGGGGGGTCTAAGCCCCGTTGATCCCTACGGTACCAGTTTTGGGTCAGGGGGAAAGCGGACTCCCCTTTAGGTCACGGAAGAGAATTCCAATAGAAAAATAAACAAACTACCAGAAATTATTTTTAGCTTATAAATTTTCACCAGGCGTACCAACTATTCTCAGATCCATTCTGTGAACTTCCCCAAATCCTCAGAAGCCAATATCTATAAAAAAAAGAGTTCACCACTTCAATAGACCTACCCCTAAATTAGTCATACAATCTTTTTAAAAAATAGCCACCCTGTATGTACTTTGTACAACGATACCCATATATTAATAAAGAAATGATTATTCGTACAAGCAATCCTTCTAGTTACCCCATACAAAAGAAATGAAAAGGTCCCCATGTACAGTGCGAGCAAAAAATTTTTGTAAAGTAATTCCCATACTATTCTTATCACGTATCGTACACATTTTTTTAATCAATATATTGATAATTCTTTTTTTTCTCTTGAACAAGCTAAGGTATCAGTCACTGTATTATTTATAAATATCGTTAGCAATTACTGTTTCTAAAATTTTGTATATATACTGTATAATCGTATGTTGGCACACGTGATAAGCGACATGTGCTCGAGTGGGTTACTAAGCATATAGCATGCAAAACCCTACAGATGTTAAGGACACATGCGGGCATGGAGCCAGAGTCTGTCTTGAGAGTAAAGATTCTTCTCATCTTGGGGGCAATGACTCATCCAGCAGTAGCACCACCCTGGCATTAACAACGGTGCCAGAGATGGTCGGTGGGAGAGTCGACGTCGCGACGGCCAACGTCGGAAACGTCGCGACGGTTCACCTACACGAAAACACGATCCTACCAAGTTTGGCGAAAACCAAACAGCTCCAAGAGATTTTCGATCCACTGACCAATTCCAATGAATCCCAATTGGCAGCCTTGGGTAACATTACGTACACAATAGCTGTAGACTGAACACACAATAGCTGTAAATACGCAACTAATCACATACTAGATCGAATAATTCCTGGTAATTGTTCCTTAAGGAACTAAAGCCGAGTATCCGGAAGATAGAGAGAATAGATCGAATAATTCGAAAGAGATCAAGGAGCCTGATCAATTTTTAGACACCCCGTAGACGCGTTTGGTGCAAAGTGAAGTTTCTCTCTTGCTTTTTGTTGGTTATGTAATACAGTGCCATCTGTCGGATCGTTCTAAAAATAGTTGCGTTCGTTTGGGTTAGGTTAGGAAATCCTGGTACGCATCCACTCAAGGCTACAAGGGATTCTAATGTTAAATATTTAATTATGTTTTATAATAAAGCAATCGTAGTTTCAAAAACTTACCTGGTTTTCAGAATTGAGTATCTTGAGCTGCTCGTTGATGAGACTGTACTTGGTGCTTTCTTCCTTCCTGAGGGCGCGTTCCTTCTTGAGCTCGGGACTCCAGAAGGTTTTGATACTGTGCATCGAGCTGCCAAGCTTCTGATTGGTGAGTTCGAGTTCCTTTTTGAGGTTACCGAGCTCCCGTTGGAGATCGTTGTTCTGGTGCTGAAGTTCGCCGATGTAGCCGCCGCCGTCGCGCATCAGGTGTGGATTGGGACTCTGTCTGGCAGACCTGGAGCTGGATCCATAGATCTCATCCTCAAGGTACAGTCCGCGATCGCGACTGCGGTCCCGGGAGTCACGTATAGGTACGAATTCTCGATCATGATCCAGAATGCCAGCCGATGCACGGTCCAGGCTCGTGTACCTGGCCGTCATACCTCCTGACGAGGACATGGCTGGCCGGGACGCACTTCTGGATCTGTGATGTCCACCACCTCCACCGCCACCACCTCCCGTAGACATACTCCTACCGCGCTCCTCCAGCATCACCGGACTGGCCAGGTCTTCCTCGCGCGAATAGTATGGACTTCCCAGCTGATGATGATGGTAGCTACCGTAGCCAAGGTGTTCCGGGGAATTGTTCCCACTCCTGGTGCCGCGCTTACGTCCCAAAGGACTTCCACGTCCGCTCGCATAGCTTCTCGATGGACTGCGATCGACTGTCGGTAGTTCACCGACGCGACGACCGCTCCTGGGTGATCTTGTACCACCTCCTGGTCCCACCACACCACTTCCGCTTGAATAAGGATCTCGAGACATTTTATTTTGAGACGTTTCCTTTCTTCTTTACTCCTTCCTTCACTGTTTCACTTCCTCTTCGCTCTGTGCTGCTGTTTCCGCAACACCTCTTCTCTAGGTCCTCTAGACTCCTGGGAAGTGGATCTACGGAAGTGCCAGGACTCTTCGCTTCAGTTACACGACGCCATGTTTCTTTCCCTCGAGTCACCTGTGGTCGCGTTACCAATTTTCGCGACTTCCCTTCGTCTTCCTGGAGCAAATCTCAGTTCGTCACACTGTCCAGCATGAGGCCTTGTCGTAGGTTCAGAATTAGTTTCAACATGGCTTCCATTCTCACGTAGAGTTATCCTGGATGCACTGTATGCTTCAATTGCTATCCGTATATCAATATAACGTGTAACGACTATCATGGATGGAAGGTAAAAGTCCATAAGATATTTTCCACAAATCAGTATACAACCGTGAGAATAATTAATGATAAAGATGCTCAGAGCCCGATGATCATCATGATGGTTGATAAGAGACACTCGCGACTATCATCGACACGCACTGAATACACACACGCACACACTCACGAACACTTACCGGAAGTGAGACACAAGAACGTGTAAAATCGAGATCGCGAGTAGTCCCGGTCAGCTCGTTAAAAAAATCAAAAAAAAAATTCTCATAGTCCAATCGGATAACAGGCGTCCCTACTCTACTGATACTCAATGAATACTTCGCCGCCGTCGCGAGCGCCTAGATGACGACGCTTGACGTTCCTAAGCGTCGTCAAGCATCCGATGACACATGAGGCAGAGGCAGGATGCACCCCCTGGCAATCATGATGATCCCAACGCCATCGGAAGCGGAACCAGCGATCAGGATTCGTGCTGGTCCAGCAGGGGGGGGGGAGAGGGGGCCGGGCCGGTATAAGTGCGAAGCGACGGTCGGCGTCGGATCCCGATTTATCACTGGCACTCACGACGACGCACGGCGGCGACGTAGTCACGAGGTTCACCGGTAGACGATCGATCTTTGACCTTCTTTCCGCACAAAACCCATGAGATTTTACCCTAGCTAGATGTTACCACCCACTTCTACGATAGCTATCCTCCCTCTGACCCTTTCAACTCCCCACTACGCGATTCAATATATCCCCCTTTAACCGATCTTCTTTCTTCCTTCCCTTCGCCCCACTACGTTCGTCCCCAACGTCTCTTCCGGTTCACTCGCGTCCCTTGTTGCTCCCTCGCCTGCACCTTCTCGACTCCGTCGATTCTGCTCTGTTCCTCTTACTCCCACCACAAAGCCCAGTTCACACCCCACCACCACGCTAGCATTCCTCGCCCCGCCCTCGCTGCTACTCGGCATCAATTTCTGTCCCCGTTTCGCAAAACCCGCCGGAGTTCCTTATCGATCTCATTTTCTCGGTCTCGCGCCGTCTACAGCCACGGGATTGGATGAATTGATGACGATGACCGGATGATTGCTGGCTGAACTTCTTGGCCTGATGGGCGGCCGGTGTTAAAAGGTTCGGATCTACGCGATAAATGATCAGGGAAGCCAAGGGTTTCTGCAAAGATATATCACGCACGTGTTATCTATGCTGGATCGTGATCGTACAGACGTATGTTATATTGCGTTCACAAACACGAGTAACAACGCGCACTAGCTCAGTCGGGTAGACGCAAAGGCGTCTGTTTCAGTGCGTCGTAAGAAACGGCGTCGTGAGTAGCACCGCGACGACGGTGGCGACGACCCCGACGACGACCAGGACGGCGACGCGTATCTTCTCCCGCTCGATTCGTGCCCTAGCATATCCCATCCTCGTGCACCCCTAGTCATAGTCTCTCCTACCACGAGAGCTTCACACTTGCGTCCCTATGCTCAGTCGGTGACCTGAACATCCCTTACGCGCAGTTCACACACTCCCCTATCGCGCTTCTCCCGTCCCACTACTTTCTAGGTTATACTCGAGCGCCCTCTCTGTTATCACTATATCCTCCTAGCCGCTCCCTGGTGGCCTAACACTCCGATGAAAACCGGAAAGAGACACCGTACGCGACTTCGGAAACTACCCGGAACATTTCTTTTTCGCTTATATTTAACCCGGAATGGCTTACGGAGTAGCTTCTGCAACAGAAATCCTACAGTCTCAAACGAGCTTCACGCGACTCTCGTAACGACGCCCGGCATCCCGGCGCACCACGGTGCAATCAATGAAGCTAGGATTTACCAAGGAACGTCGTGCCGATGGGATTTCTCGTTTAGGCCGAAGGGTCAGAGGGGCAAATCGACAAGCCAGACATTGGTAGGGATGATTCACCCTACGTTCCACCACTTCCTACTTCCATTTCTCTACTAACGACTCGTACGGACGGTAGTCTCGCGGCTCGATAATGGGAAACGAGAGCGAAAGAATCGATAGACGCCGGTGGGTTCTATGTGCTTCAAATTAAATCGCCCGAAAGTTCGTTGCACGGGATTAGCACGGGTTCGTTTGAAAAGCGATCGGAAACGTTCGGAAGTACTGGACTAACGTCAGACGTCGGTACACGTATGATAACAGAAATTCGTACTGTCGATAAACCAGATTTCCTCATTGCCTACCGCTGACAGTTATATCAATCAGCACCATTCACCGATGATAAACAGGTTTGACGTGCAGAATTTGAATCCGTGCAGCACAAATCTAATATAACGACGGATCGTTAAGAATTCTGCTACCTATGAGTCAAAGTAGCTGTTACTTAGTTAACAAGAGTAAACTGTGCTCCCTGTACGACACAGGGGAACGCTCCAGTCTATTTATCTTTCGTCAAGACTCGTACATCGGAATTGACATAAGTAGCCGTGTGCTTGATAATATTATGAAATATTTCATATAGTTAAAACTATCAATACGCATTCATATAAGTATTTTCTTACTCCGATCTTCGCTGATAATTTATCCTGTCAATGTGGTGCAGTCTGTATACGATCTCAGGAATCTCTAGTCTTATCCAAGTGTCATCCTCAGCTATACTACAACTGTCCTCAAGGTTGACCAGAAATTCTAAATAGCCTATAGCAATTTTATTATTCATCCTTGAGTTTCACAGGGTAAATTCCCGTGACTTTAGTCAACGTTACGTTTTATCAGTGTGTACGTATCTTCAAAATACGTTCACGTGACAATGCCTGACATGCTTGCAAACGGGAATGGAGGGGATATTGACTCTAGTGGGGTTCTACTACAGTCTTAGAACCAACTATAACAATAAAGTTTAATTTGATCAGTCACCTCGCCCATCTCTACTTGATCCGACAATCTACTCTAATTGAGCAATTGGTGCACTCCAGAGTAGAACCAAGCGTCGCGACGCGTGCGTCCTGTCATTTTTTAGACCGAGTTTCATGTCCGGTCAACTGTTTGCCGATAGCCAATTGTCATACGTTAACGAAACAAAGCAGCAGCTGATTATCATTTCTCATAGCTACCACAAGCTCGACCATGAATTCTCCGAGATATCCCGAACTTAGTCGAGAATCGACACGATAGTCGTGGTTACCACAGATGATACTCACTATCGGAACTACAAGCCTTGCCGAACGTCGTGGGGCACAAAGCGTTTGCGAAGTTTAAAAATACAGTGAATAGAACATGTGGTTTCCGAAAGTATTCCCCGTGCTACTATTGGCTATACAGCTTCCAAATATAAATTCTGAATGGCACGGAGACGCTGGACCCTGGGTTATAGCTACAGAAGGTGAAGTATGGCCGCGTCCAGAAAAAAATAGGACCTACGATGAATTTTATCTCATGCGATACTCAAATTTTCAGATACTCGTAAGTCCAGCTTGCTTAATCCTTTCTACGAATTGTAAATGGACGTTAGACTGATGACTTAGGTGATAATTTTGAAAATTTTATAACTTTTTTCTTCTTTTTCAGTACGATGGATATTGCGATATAACATTGCGCGCTATCCACCGTTATACGCATATTATATTTGCACATACACGTAGTGCTAGGAAAGTGAATAAGAATAAGCCTAAAAAAATTTTTTTGGATCCAGCCTTTAAGGGATTTATCAAAACATTACATATTGAAGGTCCAATCTCAGAGTGTCAGGATCTTCTTCCAACTCTATATGCGGATGAACGTTGTAAGTATTAACTTCCGGAACGTGGTACTGGATTTATTAGAGTTAGGAGAGCGAAGTCATTGAATATATATCATTTAGAAATTATGCATTGTTATTGTTACGAGTATCTTTGTAACCATTTTCGCATTGCTTCTTTCCGTTTTTATATATAAATGTCATTTCACTATGGTATCACCAGCGCCATACTTCCTGAGATAAATAGTGATTGCGAAATATTTTTTAGATGTTTTAAACATTAATAGCACCGGCGACAACGCTACACTCTCTAGTTCGACTACTTGGGGTATACTCAGAGGACTAGAAACTTTCAGTCAACTCCTAACACCTTCCGGTTCCGGTGCTTACGTGAGTTAAAGAAGTTTTAATTAATCTCTTACTTCAATCGACACATCTTTTTTCCAGTTAAAAATTCGACGACAAGTCATATTCGACGGCCCTCGACTTCCTCATCGTGGCTTACTCCTGGACACGTCGCGACACTATCTACCCCTGGCGGATATCCGCTTAACCTTGGACGCGATGTCTTATAACAAACTGAACGTCCTGCACTGGCACATAGTGGATGATAACAGTTTCCCTTATCAGAGCGAAACTTACCCAAAGCTAAGTAAAGAGGGCGCATATCATTCAAGTATGGTTTACAGTATAGCCAATATAAATGATATAATTCAATATGCACGTCTTCGTGGTATCCGGGTTATTCCTGAGTTCGATACACCTGGTCACACTAGATCCTGGGGCAATGCCTATCCTGAACTGTTGACTACGTGTTATAACTCCATTGGTCAACCAAATGGTCGACTTGGTCCAATCGATCCTACCAAGGATTCTGTGTACAGCTTCATCTCCACTTTGTTCACTGAGGTTGTTCAGGTGTTTCCTGGTAGATATCTTCATCTTGGAGGGGACGAAGTACCGTTCAGTTGTTGGGCCAGCAATCCTGATATAATAAAGTATATGGATTCACAAAGAATGGGTCGAAACTTTGCTAAACTCGAAGAGCAATATATACATAAGATTTTAGACATTGTGTCTGCACTTAACACAACGGCTATTGTTTGGCAAGAGGTTAGTCACTGTATAGATATTTAATATAGTCTACTGTACTATATTGTACTATACTTTAGGTAGTATGAATGTTGCATAATGGATGGAAGTATTTTTCAAATAGGTTTTTGATAATGGGGTCAGTTTACCAAATTCAACGATAGTTCATGTATGGACCGGCTCGTGGAAGACGGAATTGTCCAAAATCACTGCTGCCGGACATCCGGTTCTTCTTTCAGCTTGTTGGTATTTGGATCATACTGCCGATGGTGGGGATTGGAAGAAATTTTACGTCTGCGATCCAACGGACTTTCCTGGTTTCAATACCAGCCGGTTGATGTTGGGTGGAGAAGCTTGTATGTGGGGAGAATTCGTGGACAAGTAATTAAACGATTGATTTTGTTTTTTATTCATTAATAAGATATTGACACTATATACGGCATAGTGTTGCTATTTTTGTTACTGGGCAAAATTGGTATAGCGTGAGAAGTACAGAAGAATTTTCTTTCAGGAATAACATTCATCCCAGGATCTGGCCCAGGGCTAGTGCAGCTGCTGAACGTCTTTGGAGCCAATTCGCAGATGATCTTGATACTGCAGCCAGACGATTGGAGGAACATGCGTGTCGTATGAATCGCCGGGGAATCCCCGCTCAGCCGCCAAACGGATCTGGTTTCTGTGTCGTTTGAAAATGCTGCCTTTTTTTTACAACCTGATTCTAAACTGTCTTAATGTAACGAGTGAAGTAAAAGTGTACGTTAGGTTATACTTATTACGAATAAATATTTTTTTCGATTATACTGGATTTATCTGCAGTTTATTTACTTAATTGAAAAATGGGAAACTACTTTTAGCTAAAGAAGATTAGAAATAGATTAAGATTTTTTAAAAAGTGCGTTGATGGTGATCCACACCCGTACAGCGCCTTAATTTTTGGAAAATTCGTATTTTAACGATGTTACGTAGCAGAACTATTGTTAAAACCTATAATTGTCTATAGAACTCCTGTAGAACTATTGAAAAAAATTATTGATAAAACATTGTACTTTTTTAAAAACTCCTAAAAATGATTCAACAATAGGCATCTTCAATAGTTCTCGAGGAGTTCTATAGTTCCTGATAGGTTTTAACAATAGTTCTGCTACGTAACATCGGTAAAATACCTATTAAAGGATACTAGTCGCACCATACGCTTCATTACAGTTATCCTTAACGAGCTGGCTTTCAGTGTTGTTTTCAGATTGTGTTCCAAACAGGTCCGGGACAGTTCTCTCTAGTACTCAAATTTGGAACCATAGTTCCGCTTGGAACTTTCGTTAAATAATGCTGGAAGCTAGCACCGCATCGCTGCACTCCTTAACGCAGGCAGACACGAGGTGCTGGCTTTTCTCTTAGTAAATCTTATCGAGCTTACACTGTGCACTCGAATTTAAGATTACAAAAAAAAATATTTAGTCAATATCTGATGAGCCACCTGGTTCTAAGGGTTGCTCTGGTAACAAGTGGTAAATTGTGGAGAACCTCTGCCGGCCAGGCTACACGTTTGTGATCACGTTCAACTCGGCTACGACGGGATATGCCTTATCGACGGAGGCGATGATCACGAAATCCTACTCCCGGACTCGCCGCTCCGATTTAGCGCCATGTTTTTGGTATCGCTTAAACCCATAGCGTTTTTCATCTTGCGTTACGAGTGGCGGCAGCTGACACTAATAATTAAGTTCCAAAATTTGAGCCACTTCCACGTTTTGTCTCCCTTCTAATCTTGTGTTTTGCGTGTAGCAAAGTCAGAAGAGAATGTTTGTTTGCATTTAGATGCAAATTACGTGTATTCAATTCATGACCACTAAGTCGTCACCAACAAATAGTTTTTTCGTAGTTGGTTATTGACGTTTTCTACAGCAGTCATCAACGAGAATTGTGCATAGTGTGGAATATCCGCCAACTTAACATAACCTTAAAGTGATATCTGTTGATTAAAGGTAATATTTTTGGTATTCCTTTACGCTTATTTGTTATTTTACACTTTTTCAACTTAAAATTTCATATTGACATTAGAACTCCGTAGCTGCATCTCAAAGTAAATATGCTCAATGTATACGTTGAGTTATATTTTCATTAAATTTTGTATGAATGAACAATATACCCATGGCATTTATGATATATAATATTAAAAAGTGGATTTATATTATTAATAATATTTGTATTTTTGTTATTAGGCCGCAAATATGGGTGAACGCAAAGGAACAAATTTATATTATCCACCTGACTATGACCCCAAAGTCGGTGGTCTTAATAAATTCCTTGGTACACATGCTCTTCGAGAGCGTGCCCGTAAACTTCATATGGGTATCTTAATTATACGGTTTGAAATGCCATATAATATATGGTGCGATGGCTGTGGAAATCACATAGGAATGGGTGTACGCTATAATGCAGAGAAGAAGAAGGTGGGAATGTATTATAGCACACCTGTTTATCAGTTTCGAATGAAATGTCATCTGTGTGATAATCACTTTGAGATAAAAACTGACCCAGGGGTAAGAAAATGCCGCATGTAACAATGTTTTACATAATTATTTTTAATCATGCATTTTTTTAGAATTTAGATTATATTATAGTCAGCGGAGCACGACGTCAGGAAAATCGTTGGGATCCAAAAGACAATGAACAAGTAGTACCAGAAACAAAAGAAGTTTCTCGTAGACTATATGACGATGCCATGTATAAATTAGAACATGGGATGGATGATACAAAAACAGCTAGATCCCGAGATTCTGCATTGGATAATGCAATTGCACTTAATGATACTCATTGGAGAGACAACTACAGTTCCAATTGTGCATTACGTGCTGAATTTCGGGTAAGGTACTTTGTATGATTCTCTATCTATTATCACAAAGATAACACGAATTTATCAATCTTCAATATACTGATTTCATATTAAATTTTAGGCTCGAAAGAAAGAGCTTCAAGAAAAAGGAACTTTAGACCAGCAGCTACTAAAAAATTCCAGTTTGAACATTGAATTGGTTAGCGAACATGAAGATGACATAAAATTAGCTCGCTTGCTTATGCACAGTTCACAAAAAGGTATATTTTTGGAATAAAAAATTCAGGAATATTTTGTTGCTAGATATACGAACACAAAAGTGGCATCAGTTCTATTATCTGTTAATTGTACATAATTAAAATATACTTATCTTTTCTAGGAAATAAAAAAGACACAAGATTGCCTTTAAAGAGATTGGTTTCTGTCGCAAAATCAAAGGAAAAGGCGAGGAAAATGGCGGTTACATCATTAAATAGTGGATCTACTAAACAAATTCTAAGATTACCTCTTGTACAGGAAGCCTCGAGCTCGAAATCTGATACCACTGTAAATTCGTCATTAGTCAACTACGACCTTTCAACCTCTGATAGTGACTCGTAGTAGAACTTTAAACCAAGTTATTCAGCCTAAACGCACCAACTTAACATGGTTTTACCATAAGACTCAAATGAGCACGCTAACTTCAGGTAGAACGTTTCTACTGCATAACTCTGTATATGAAAATATTCATAATTGTTACGTTTATATTAGTGTATAATAAATATTTAAACAAATCTAATTTTTTCTGAATCATTATCCTTTTACTCATTTTGTATTCCAAATACAAGTAAGTTTTTTGAAATTATAATAAATTTAAGAATCAATTTAACAATGCAATTTTATTATAAATAGACCTTAATTAGCAAATTTCTTTAATCATAGATTACATATTTTGGAGAAGGTACCAAGTATAATATAACTATAATATACAATTTACAGCTTAAATCTAATTTAATACTACAGTAAATTTACTGATATATCTTTCTGAAAATATTAAAAATCACTGTGACATAACATAGATATCAGAATTCCTCAATTTCTCTTAATTACTCATCAACAAGTGGTTGTGGAGCGGCAGGTGGTGGCGAACCATCAGATGCTAACTTCTTCTTAACGATATGAATTTTTTTGTTTGAAAGACTAATAATGTAGCAATGATCATCATACGTTACTGACATTTTGTCAAATGACTCGTTTGTAGCGAATGCATTAGAATCAATATTGTCAGTTAATGTAATTAAACCCATGATAACATTGGCAATTCTCTCATCGTTCTCTAATTCTCCTCCGGACTATAATATTAAAATGAAAGTCATATATCTGGAGAATAAATAAATACTGAATAACTTACAGTCAGAACAGCACCATCCTCCGTCAGTACCAGATAGCCAATTTGATCAGGAATGCGTTCCATCAGCAACATTTTCTGCAAACAAATATATTTTATAATAAGTCATGCATGCATAGACAGTCCAAGAGTTAGTTTTATTTTTGATAGTCGCAAGAAGTGCGAACCTTAGAAAATCCCATGTAGTTTTCCATAAAATCACACGAATACATGGTAAAATAGAAAAATAAAATATATTTAGTATAAATCCATGTGCATGCATACTTTGCAACAAGTATTTTGAGCAGTGACACGTGCAGTGTGCTCGAGACTTCATTGCTTTTTGTCTGTCAAAAAACACATTGAACTCGTGAACCTTTTATACATTCGATTTTACAGGTTAGCCATTGGCAAATCATTAAATTATACAAACCAGATATGACGGGAGAATTACCTGATTAAGATGTAAAATTCATAACTTTCGCATTTATATCACGAGCTACACTTAATCTTAACTCTGACAACTAATAAAAATTTCAAACCTCAACTCTGAATGTCAAACTATGAGCAATCGTCATCTCGTGTATTTTACACTTTATCAGTGATATAAAGTAATGAAAAAATATAGAAAATCAGTTTCCAATTATACATACCGAGCAACAAAAATTATAAAGCTGAATACGAGTACCTTCAAGTTCAAACACCAACACTATTTTCTTGATACGCTGTGATTCTTATTGTTTTTCACGAAACTTCAAGCGATATCCCTTCCTTCCTTTCCTTAAGGCTGCATCTCCAATGGGAGACACGTGCCAGTCAGAGATAAGTAGGCAGATACACAACGCTCCGGTTTCAGGCGACAGAAATGAATTAGGAAGACACACAACGCTACAGTTTTAAAGCGGCGAATCCGGAACTAGAATTTTGTGATCATCGCCTCCGTCGATAATGCGGATCCCATCGTAGTCTAGCTGACCACAATTACCAACCCGTAGCTTGGCAGGCAGAGGTCTCCCGTTATTTACCGCTGGTTTCCAAAGCAAAAATTAGAACGAGGCAGTTCATCGGGTATAGCTAAAATATTTTTTTCTTTTCAATCCTTAGTCCGCGCGCACAGTGCAAGCTCGGTAAGTTTAATATGACAAAAGCCAGCACCTCATGCCTGCCTGCACTAAAGCGTATGATGCCACCATTATATTTAATAGATACTTTATCTATGTTACGTAGCAGAACTATTGTTAAAACCTGAGGAACTATAGAACTATCGAAAAAGCCTACTGTTGAAACCTTTTTAAGAGATTTTTAAGATAATGCGGTGTTGGAGATCCACACCCGTATAGCGCCTCTTGCGGACTTGCCGCTACGATTTAACGCCATAATTTTGGTATCGCCTAAAACCGTAGCATTGTGAATCTCCCTATTCGTCTCTATCAAACGCTTCAAATGACTGTACCGATTGTAGACTATACCCGATGGAAGTGCCATCTCTTGATGAATTTATACATTATCTATTTAGAATACGTTGATAACAAAAGGAATTGACAATATAAAACTTTATAAAATTACACTAGCTCGAATACTGACACAGTTATAAGAACACTTGAACATTTTAATAAATTGTTATCAATCAATCCATACTTTCAAAAACTCATTCAATTCGCGCATAAGCTCTTGTACAGTTAAATAAAACATTTTAATATTCAATCCTCGACGTAACGGGACATTTTCCGATCAAACGTAAAATGAGGACTGACACTTAATTCATGATACTGAATTCAATAATAAAAGAAAGAACTATAATGAACAAGTGCATAAGAACATAGTCCAATATCACCTTAATTAACATACGAACTTTCTAATAGCAACAATTCAACAACAAAAATCCAAAAACTCATTCAAAAAAGTACTGACCCGAAGTAAGTGACTAAAGAATTAGAATTTCATACGAATGAACAATTTTTTAAATACAAATTCGCACCTTCCTGAATTTAAGTTTGCTAAAAACTCTGCGTGGGTTAGCATAAAAGGCCTTCAGTGCGTTTAACGAATGGTTCTTCCTGCATTTAAATTTGCATACAGAATCATTAGCATGCGTCACACGACCACATACGAAGTAGTTTAAATTTCTGCGACTATTGCGTAACATTGTCGAGTTCTCACCATTCCCACAAGTTCACAATTTTACCATACAAAAATAATGTGTCACCGAACTCCACCACGGGAAATAATTTTGTATTCACAAGAAGATATAAACTATTACGCTTCTTTTATATTCTAATACCCATTTATATACGCCACTAAGAAATATATCTGACCTCGTCCAATGACTCTAATGGTTCATCCAGTTTGTACGAGCCGGTATATACGAGATAATGGAGATTTTACGGTGTTACGAAGTATAACGTGATAGATCTTGAGCACTTGTCCCGTGATGATGCAAATAGGTCAGGTCCAATCCACCACGAAGCAGCTGCCTTGCGCATCTGCACTTACAAAAGTAACAATTGTCATTGCTACAGAATAGTAAAAAATTATCATTTAATTATCATTGAATACCATATCGTATCAAACTATAACGTCGTGCATTATTTAACAGAACTTATCACAATATGAGTAACACGAAGACACGAGAAATCACAATCTAAATTTACTGCTGCGCAAACCGGCATATCAATATCTATTAAGCAATATAAATTAAATTTATTAAATGCAAGACCTTCCAGAATTTGAAATTTATATAAATTAATTAAATTGTATCTTCTCTCAGTAACAATATACATTTACTTATCTCTGTCTATTAAAGCATGCACGTTAAACTTTTCATCACACTGTACATATATAATATATTCATATAATCATCGACAAAAATAGTTTCCAATCATTCTCCCACCGTTCAAGTCGACCAAGTACTTTAAGTTCTACGATATTATCCACTGATTCCTGACTAAACAGCATCTTCGCAGTTGCATTTTTATGACCTCCTTATCAGAAATGATGACTTTATCGATCTGTGGCCGACAGCTTTTTCCTCTTTTATGAATTGTTTATGCAGAACCTGGTAGCCTCTTGTATACACTTTCTTCTATACATTAATCACTGCAAGTTATTGTAATGCATTGCCTCAGTCTCATTTAACGAGTTTATCATATAACCGGTTGGACGATGCAATAACACCTAGAAACGCCGTATGGTTTCGATCAATTGAATATAAAGTCCATTTTATTAAGAGAACGAGGATCGTACGATAAATTAAATAAAATCAATTAGTCTTCATGTATTTATAAAACAATAACCCTCTATTCGTTTCGTAATGAAGCCCTTGAAGTCTGTTTCGTAGGTCTAAGATAAAGCGTCATTAACGATTTTAAGGTTATGTTCCACGATGTCTCGCGGTAGGACGAACTAGAGATAATATTATAGAGAAACATAATTCTTGTCGTTGTATACCAAAAAGATTGTATCACTCACGAATCTAATAGAGATTGACAATAAATATTTGTCAACTTAGAATATAAATACGTTAAAATCTGCTTAGAGTGAAGGGATGATTTGTTAAGAAATAAAAAGAATAAATACACGTAAATATTTATAAAAATGATTGTCATTCCATAGTAATACTTGCAAGATGTTCATCCGGTATTATTACACGTCATTCTCTTGTTCATCATTGTATCTTCAAACGATGGACATCCTTGCTTATACACTATACTGCATGTATACTATTTATAATATGTACTTATATACACACCACCGTAAGCAATTTATCACTGTAATCGTCTTTTCCGGATATAATCGCTTTCATAAATATAAAAGTCATTCCCGGAGTTTAGGATGATAATAGCGATTGGCACGTCTCTTTTTCGTAGGGTTATGAGGTTATGTTATGTTAAGAATGGTTCCTCTAACGTTTTCGTGCGCGTCCTTTATTCACGATAAAGATGGCCGAATAACGATTTGACTTAGAACGTCTTCTTGCGGATGACCTTCGTCACGAAACTGGCACCGGGTTTTAACCAGGTCGCAAGCGTGAGCCAATATTATACATTTCAGATCGAAATAAAACTATACAGGCCGCAATTCTCACGCGAGCATTGCGATTTTCTAGTTGCAGCCTGCGTTCCTTAAGGCGGTAAAATTTAAAATTCGAATAACGTTTAACGGATCTTACATTCAATTTAGGATATTTATAGGGTAGTAACGTCACAATTATTTATGGCTGTATCAGTGTTCAATTGTGTGAATTAAGTGATTATAAGCGTTTTTGAAATTCTTATAGCGAGTACTTTTATTGTATTTTTGACTCCCCGTAGCTTTTAAGATTTTCTTATGCGTTATCAGTAATGCTTATAAAATTTATACTGATTTATTGTCACTGACCAATGACTTCGTTCACGTTGAACCAAAGATACAAAATAATAAATGAATTTTGGATGTGCCCAAATAAAAAAAGAAAAGCCATCGATTTTACGTATCAAATTTAAAACTGATCAATGTATCGATTTGATTATATTTTACAGAGAGTATATGTAGCAAGAAAATAATTCATAGTTCGGTAATCACTTACAATAAAAATTAAGTGTTACTATTATATTGGTGACGCCATGCACAGGGTGACGGAAGACAGTATACTCTTATACTGGGGTGATTGGTGGGAGGGTGGGTTATAGGGTGGGGGGTGTGACGGCGTCTGCCGTCAGAGAACAACCGGCAGTCTTTCACGGACAGTCGAGCCGTGAGGTACTTCGTTGTGGCGGTATTCGGCGTCCACGACAACGCCAGTCGTCGCGACGTTCACGAGTGCTATGTTGCTATAGTTGATACGTCGATTATAGGTAGAAAGTTCAAAGATATTACCAGTGATTAACAAAGAGCTTCGAATACGAGAACTCCAGTTAAATCTTCGAGATTTCTACGGGACTCGAGGTACGTTCGTGCACGATTTATTTCTTAATTCAATTCATATATTATCTACGTGTAATGTTCCGACGTACTTTTACATTGACTTACGTAAGCCTTGGATTAAATGGTAGACGCTGAACAATGAAGGAGACACGTAATGGTATCTTAAGACGTGATTATGAAAATTATAACTCGAAAATACCTAAGGCTATTTCGATCCAATGATATATAGGCGATTGAGTAATTGAGTGTTAGATTAATTTAGAAACGATTCGAGCGAAACCAGTCTGGGATACTGATAATTTTTTTGACACTGTTACTCGGAGTTTTGGTTTTTTCCAGCGAGAATATTTTCTTTTCGTGATTTCATATCGATCGTTCGCGTTACGAAAATGGCGGCAGCGGGGAAAGATCGATTCCGCAGTGGGAATCAGAGGCGAACTGCCATATAGAAATGTCTTGTAGTAAGTAAAGTTTTCTTAGAAAATATTTTCAAGTTGCACTTGAAATTTACTTCGAGTATAAATTATAGAAGAAGAAGAATTAAATTCGTTGTTCCTTGTGACATATTTTTCATTAAAATACAATATCTATTGTTTATCACGACGTTGTAACACTGACAGATACAATTGTATTGAGATGCAAAGGTTGTACAATACTCCTATTTGCATGCATCTTAGAATCTAAACCGTGCAAGGCATTTTTTTCTATCCTTTTTGCATGCTGTGTCTACGGAACAGAAATCTGACAATAAGCTCTTAGGAGTATAAAAATAGGACGTGGTTGCGTAAAATGTCGGCTAGCATACAGTGACTGTAGGAATTTTCATGCGCTCTCCTTGCATACCTACGTAAAGAGACAGTAGCCAGAAGAGAAAATAAAGAAAATCAAAGTATGGCGTTGAGTGTTAAATTCTAATATTGAGGTAAAAATAAACGTAGGTAATAATCGAAATTTATAAAATTTAAATAAACTGCCGATTATCGATTACGTGACTTGTTCTAATTAAAATTATCAGTATCATCGATACCATTGATATCCAATTGCTGTAAAGTTCAATAACAAGATGGCGACTTAAAGTATAATTCCGAAATTTTATAAATACAGAATTTAGCTCTTTCGTGTACCTGCTGACTTTTTTTTTGGTATCACGTAAACTCTAAAATGGTCAATTTATAAATAAAAAAAATATTAGGCAACGACGAATGAGCTTCTCCACGTACCGATCTGGATGTCAGCCAGGAAGTCACTGCATCTTTTGTCGATGTTAAAAATAAAGAAAGACCATAACCATGATTTTTCATCTTTTTAAAATGTATTTTCGTAACCGACCCGACGCCGAGCGTCGAACTCTGTTTGCATGAGCTTCGGACGAGTTTGATAATTCGCAGAACGTCCGTAGTTAGCAATGCGATTAGATAAAAGTATTTTGCGCAATCGTATACCTAAGGAGTTACGGCTTTTTAGGTTAGAAACGTAATCTCACAATTCTCAATGATATTTCATGATACGAGACATTTCGATTAATCTTGAAAGCAATTAATTTATCTATGTATGAAACATCACAGGATATATATACATATATAGAATGTATATTATACGCTTATATAATCAAATTTACTACACTCCTGTAGCTTAAATCTCAATCTGTATAAATGATAAACAAAGTTTGCTAAAAATAGTCTAAACTTCAACCGAGGTTCAACCGGGGCCAGAGTCTCCACGTGCACTGATCCATTTTTTTTAAAGCCTTTTTATATTTTGAATATACTACTTTCTTTCCTGGCTTATAAAAGCCTCATTGCTTTTAGTATATCTTTACTGCAATAATATTATCTAATATTAATTTACGATCGTAGAACAGATAATTTTGAGTTTTCCACGATAACAGTACACTCGGCAGAACTCTATTGGGAAAGTTGAGTTCTGAAACAAACGGCAAGCGAATTGGACTAATTGAGCTAATTATGTTTGTTAAGCACTGTTGTAAGCATCGATTCACATGATGTGCTGTTGTTTGGTTTAACGCTTATAACGCAGTCGTCACGATCGCTCAGGCAGATGCCAGTCACGTAGGACTTCGAGAGAAGCACAAGTGCAAAATTTGAAATTATTAAAATACAATCGCAAGATTTGGGCGATAAGTAATGTTTTTTTATTGTACTCGAAAATTTACGAGTTCGCATTACGTTTTGAGAAAACAAAATTGTCAATATATTATATTAGCCTAATCGATAATTGATTTTGTTTGATCGTACCAAATTTATTATAGATTGATTAGAATTGCACGTGATAGCTCTTATCGTAGGAGTCGATAATATATTTTGTCATATTTTGAATTTTTCATTGTAAAGAAATTGCCACTCGTAATAATTTGTATTTACTGATATTATTTTTTATTTTATTTTTTAAATATTTTTCAATCTCCCATACATGTGTTTAATGATTAATGGACTCTGCTTGGTTTCCGCATATGACGTGGAATATATTATTAGTGGAAATTAACACGTGGATTAGGATTTTTTTGGTTTTGGATTAACTGGCAATTATTTTTTATTAAAATTAATGTCGAATTAAATTGCGTTTATAATTATCATGTGTCAATTCATTATCTGCAATGCTTACGGTATACTTGAATTCTATTTCTGTCGATGACTAATTACCTTTATTTTTCTTATTTTATTTATTACATATTTATGCGATTTATTTATACTTGCTGAGTCAATGCATTTGTGCACAGGTCGGAAATGTATGAATCGAAGTACGAATTATATTAAATCAAAAAATCTTGTACAAAGTGTAGCAACGTGTATACAAGTATTGATTTAATCAGAGCATCGAGCCTTGTATGGTTGTTATTTGAAATGAATTTTTTTTTAATTCAACTGCTCCTTGTAAGAGGATTTATTTAATCGTTTCGTCCCATATGAATTTACTTAACGGGATTGTACTGTCTATTATCAAGAAAAATCAACATATATCTTGTTATCCGCTCGAATCAAGGCTAAAGATAACACTTTGCTGGTATAAGTAGCCAGTGGAAGATAGCAGGTTTACTTGGAATTTATTATTGCATTGTGCCGCGGATAAAGGACTATTAGAAACCCAGAGAATCTCGTAAGCAAATTTTGAAACTATAATTTTTTTTTACTTTGGTTATTGTAAATACAATAGAGTTTGGTATACTGTATTTTGAGAACAATGGTATCCATTCATGCTGGAACAGTATAATTAGCAAAAATTCATGACGATGGGGGAAACGTACGTCAGACAATTTGCGGCTCTTGAGATTAGAATTGGAACGAAAATAGGATTTTTTATTTCTAGGATTTTTATTAGTCTTAAAATCTTGATCGCTCTTACGCATAAGAAGAATATAGTAAAACAGTGGAATTTTTTTATATGGATATCTCGAATTTTGAATTCTGTAATTTACACTGATATTAATTCAGTTTTTTTTGGCTTCTGATGTATCCTATTTTTTGAAACTACGCAACGTCTGTGTAAAAAAAAAAATATTTTTTTTCAGGGCATGACGTAACTCGTTATCTGGCGAGGCAGTAAAATTTGTATGCAGAATGAGATGAGATAAAAAAATGACGCAACGGAAGCTCTAAGAGTACACAGAGACCTGACTAAGAGGCGCGACGCGATATAGTATATCTAATCAGAAAAAAATTTATAAATAAATATGTCAGGATCAAGACGATCCAGCATAACGATCTACGATTATCCAGAACATTTGAATCCGTTCAAAGACGAGAATACAAGTGTAGAACTTCGAGGAAACGGCGAGAGCAAGTTATCCGGTAAAGAAGGAAAGAATAAATTTTGGACTTTTGGTAGAAGCAGGAAGAAGAGGTCTCACAGTTTCTCCATTAAATCAACATGGTCAGTATAATTATTTACTCTTGACTGTGGATCTTGATTGCTTAATGATTTGCATCTAATCACATACAGGAATGTCCTTCATCAGAGATGCCATTCCCACATCAGATTCTAGGTTATGACTCCCATACACAACTACAAAAATCCAGTAAATTACACGAAACACTGTACCAAAAACTGTATAACGATTAAACAATGATCCATTTAAAAATATTCAAATTTGAATCCTGTCGAGCTATATGCAAGTATTGCATAATCCAAAAAATATCTGCACTCTGGCTTCATCCACGACCAGTTACAATAATTTGCGAATAATATTTGATTACGGTAATCAAACTAGCCTATCTCGAAACATATTTCTTCTCTAGAACTTTCCGTATTTGTCATGATAACTATTTTTCAACAACAACAAAATATCAAAAAAGAAATACTGTGTCTAATAATAAGGATAAGGATGCTCGGCGTAGCAATTTATAAATTCTCTTATTAACTTATTCGATTCGTGGAAGGAGTTTCAAGTGCAAAATAATACGCCAACAATGAAACAAGATACTCTTAACGTAAATCCAAGCGAATCTATCCGCTTGTTCGAATCACAGATGGCGCTAGTGACTTCCCAACGAAACTAACCTCAAATTCCAAAGCGACTGCTAACTCAAAAGATACGAAAGACAGTGATTCTATTTACTGGAAACATAACCAAATACCTGCACTTTTAACTTTCCAGTCCCGTAATACTGTAAACACATAAAAAAACTTGATAACCGTAATTTTTTCGTATTACAAACCGCAAAGTAAAAATTATCGTGATACGTGTAGGTATCGTCCTCGGACACAGGACAGACTTGCTTTTATCGCTATGAACGAGATGAACGGCTATTACGCCTTATATTGCATGAAAGGAAGTTATTTTTGACATTGAGAGCAGCCCGGACGATTAAGCTTGAGAAATCCCGGTGCGTCGTTCCTCCTAGCGTGACTTTCATTGCCGGACTGACTGCGACAAACATTCGGATAGAAGTCATGGCGCAAACTTATACTTTCGTAGAGTCTACCTTGAATTAATAAAAGGGTCCATGTGGCGTGATGAAGATCGGGATGAATTTTGAGGATTCGAAGAGACTCGCGTTACGTGTAAATTATATTGGACGCTAGTGAGTAAAGAAGGAATACTTGAGCAATGCTATTACGTCATCTCTTTGATTTATGTATTTCCATTGGGATAAGTGGTGTGTATATAGATATATACACGCCTTAAAGATCACTGATCTCTCGTACCTTTTACAATCTTGACTTCCTTTGATTTGCTAGCTTCTTGTTGCTATTCTTCGTTGATCAAACATAACAGAAGTTTTTGCAATTTTTGAGGTAAATTTAACAGAGGCTTATATGGGTATCGTAGATGTATTGTGTTGTATGGAACAATTTTATGTTTGTTTGACTATAAATTGTATATTGTTTTGCGTTAATTACTGGATTTGTGTATTTATGTATTTTGGATATTTTTTTTTCTGTTCCGGTCTTTTCTTTCCTTTGTGATTTATCGGTTAATGTTATTTGGATCTATGAAGATCTCTTGTGGTGACGTCATTGCATAAAACGGACAAAGTGCAAAGTTACTTGGTGCTTGTTTTCATTGAGCGTCATTCGTGCTCCACCGTTCGTTATTGAGTGGGATGACTGTTTATTTTTTTTCGAAATTATAAAAGTATGCTTTTATAATTTGTTATATGCTCCGGCTATATTATTTTTTTTATTCAATTTGCCACGCAGGTACTTGTTTTTTAAAGGAATTTCGTAATGTCTTATGAAATTTGTATAACATTGTTCTGTGCAGGAATGGAATTTTTGGAAAGCGCAAAGACACACCCGAACCTGCAGAAAGAAGGACGACGATAACTACAGGTTTGTTTTTTTTTTTGGTTTTTGACTTTGATTAATTTGGCTTCCATACAAAAACGCTGAACGAATCGGTAGAACGTATAAAGAACGGTAATCGATTATCGGCGAAGTCATGGAAGAGGTTTATTAATATTTAAGCAAGAATAATATTGCAAAATCTTTTATATTTTCGTATTATAGTCTCGTCGACTTATCAGAGAGCTGCGTTTAATGAGAGACCCGTGGCGCCACCTAGATTATCACGGGATCAACAGGAGTTTAATGAAGCTTTAGGGACTCTTACCAGAAGAAGGAAATACACTTTCGATGAAAGTTCAAGATACGGTTCAAATTTGACTGTAAATGGCGACCCAGCACGTATATATGATGGCAGTCCTCAGGATACAACGGCGTCGATTATGGGTGACCTTACCCCCAAACCTCCAGCTCGAAGGTCATTCCAGTTCCTCATTTTATCCAATTATTAACTCCACTTCTACGTATATGACATACGTTTATAGTGGTAATTGTCATTTGACTTGCACGTCTCATTTAACTTGACTGCATATACTTCGACAGATTTGGACAAGTTAGTCCCAGGCCAAAGGAAAATATACCCCCGTTAAATTATGACGATAAGGATCCCAAAGGAAACGAAAATAGTGAGGATGATAGGGGACCAGATCAAACACCCGTTCCACCAAAGTAAGAATGTAGCAGATATATTTTTTTTATAATTTGTAATGATTAGGTATACTTCTAATAATTGATCTATAATCAATATCCTTGTAGGAGATTTGGTCAGAGATTATCACAGAGATTAATTGTCTCTAATCACGAGCCGGAGGAAGAAAGTTTCCTGAGGAATGAAAAATCATCCGATCTTTCTCTGCGAGATGAGAACGAGAATGTTCCAGAGGATTATGCTTTCAGAAGATGTAGTCAGGATGCTGTACGAAGATCGAACTTGTCAATCAATAGTTGCGTGTCTATTGTCAGCACAGCTAGTGCATTTGGACGTAAAAAACGACGAGCTCCACAACCACCTCAATCTAGAAACGAGGTAGAGGTTACTAAGGTCACTTGGATACCGATTGCTAATTTAAATGCAGAACGTTATCATGGGAGGCTTATTAAAATTAATTGACTTACAGGATAAGGAAGTGCAACTGTCGGTAGGATCAAATGATACAGCGAAGGTCGAGTTGAGGATATCCGAGCCCAGTGACATCAGTCGCGTCACGGAGAACATTGAAGAGATGACAAAGAAGAGTCAGGTAATTGATGAAACTTCAGAATCACTTTCGGAATCTGAAAAGCAATCGGACGCGACCACAAAGGTGTCAATAGCAGAGGATACTCAGGAAGAGTCCTTGGACGGGTCAATGAAAGAGGATTCGGCGGATCTTGAGAGAAAAGAAATTCCAGTGGATGAGATAGAGATAAGAAGAGATGTCGAGGAGAATCTTGAAATATTGAAGAATGTAGAAAGCGTGTCCGACGATGATGACGTATGTTATAGGAAGAAAGGATCCTCCGGGACGCTGTCAAGGAGTGACAGCTTCTCCGTGAAGGAAGAGATAGAGAAAATTGAGAAGCAGATAAAAGCACTCGAAGCTAAGAACGAACGTAGGAATTCTGAAAACGATGAAATCGCGACCGCGAGACTTTCGATTCAAGCAAATAGACGAAGCTTCTTTAAGAATATGGTGGACGATCCGCATAATGGGGTTAAAATTGAATTTAAGGAATTACCTAGAGCACAACAAGATATTAGTGTCGTGCGCTTAACGGAACCACCTGTTCCTGTTGATGCGCCAAGAGAACCGGTCAAAATTGTTGAGCTGCATATCTCGGAACCGATTAGACAAAAACCGGAAATTGTCGGCGAGGGTGATGTTAATCCTCTGCCAAAGCCTCAAAGAAGACACAGTGCATTGGATAATTTGAATAAGGAGCAGTCAAAGGCGATTAATAATTCCAGAAGGTCAGTCGAACCGGAGGAAATGATGTCAGGACAGAAAGGCAATTCCTTGTGAAGGATCTCCGTTTCGTTTTTCAGTGCTGTTTTATGGAAAAGCAGAAAACGAAGACTTGGCTATTTGTTTATGCACTATCGGCAACTTTGACTAATGGAGCGTAATTGACGAGCATTGCTTTTGGTTCTTTTGTGCAATAGTAATGCTTTGAAAATTCTATTATCGATCAGAGATCTTGATGATTGTAGATAACGTGCCTTTGATGCTGGTTTCGTTATTTTTAGGAGTAATATTGTATAATTAGAATTTTCATTATTTATTGATACGGAATAAAAAGAAGGTAAACCGAAGGAGAAGGAGATAAACCGATTCATTTTCCAACTAAATTTTTTTATCGTTGAGCAGAAAGTATATTTAAAGATAATATAGACGCCTCAATCCGATCGTCATGAAATCATTATATAGGAGATTTAAAATTACAATTTTCAAAAATTGATATTATCACTATCAAGCTGGCTAGGGCATGGGTTCTATAGTTGTGTAGAACTTATGACCGTCACCCTAAGATTTATTTTTACAATTAGGTCACAGCTGTTTGTATAATTCAGTCACACATGTTTCGGTTAATGTGCTCGAAGCTAATTTACTTAGCCGATTTACACAGCGCCTTCGCTGGAATTGTAAATGAAATATTAGAATACAGTACAGTGTGTAACAAACGCCTGCAGACTATTTGGAAGGTAAGGAGACAGTAGTGTTAATTAGAAGTTGCATAAGATTGCTAGAAAATTTGTAATATAAATCTCAACAATTGTTTTAAAACTTAAATTGAATCCCATAAAAATTCAAGTTCTTTGATCCGAGTACAAAGATTTATTTCTTAACTTTACAGTTTTTTGAGCTAAATGTAAAGTTGCTCGAGCTATACCATCAACCAATTTGCTTGTGCATCAAATGTTTCTTGTCGTTGTAATCAATTGAATTATCTTGGTTGATATAGTACACAGTACAATGAACGTAGAGACAAATGTTAATCCAAGTCACTTATTGTCAATTGAGCGTGCGCGCTGATGACATAGAAACGCACAACTGATCCGTCACGAAATGATGTCGTAAACAATTTCTTTGACTTTAATAGAATCAAAGAAGAATATGTAGAACTGATTGAGCTCAAAGGACAATAACTGTTTATCAAGTGAATCAATAGAAACGCGTTCTCAAAACGGTATCGTTTCTTTATTCAAGATTATTATAAACACGATAATCACTAGAGAAAATATCATGAAATCATGAAAAATGAAATTGAAATGAAAAATAATGGTTTTAAACGTTTTCGTACTGTCTGATAGTTTTTACACCATTTTTTTTACACGTATACACAACTTATCTTTATTCGTTGCGTCAATTAAACAATACACTATTGTTATGTAAAAAATAAACATTACTAAAGTTCAATCGATGACAAATCAGATGCTGCAATGTTCGAATAGAAAATTCTGAAATTATAAAAAAATATGCACTATGCAGTACTGCAATGGAGAAATAATATTCATAATTTACATAGATCTATGTAAGTTTTTGTATTTGTCGTTTTTTGTATTTTATAAAACGATTTAGATTTGCTTTAACGGTCGACACAACGAATGCATTATCGCCCAGATTCTTTTTTTGTTGTCGTATCTGTTGGAACAAAAAGCAAAATATAGGCCCCACCTCAATCCATAAAACGGAATTAAGATCGTAGCTCAAGTATTAAATAATGGTAAGACTACCTTTGTATTTACAAGAGGAACAAGAGTCTGAAGTTTTTCCGTCAAATAAATTTCTGCAGCTAATTTATTAGTTTCATCCTCTGCATAAATATCCATTATTGCATCTAAAGATTCAGCTATGACCCACAATTCAGCTTCTCGTGTACAGGAATCTAGTAAGAAAGCAGTAACGTGCTGCCAACCAGATTGGATAAATTAATTTTTGATTTGCTTTCTTGATAAATGATAATTCAATACTAACCTTAACTAATTCACGACTCTCAGGAGCTTCCGACTCGCTAAGGATCAAGGCGAGGTTCCCGACGATCCTAATTAAATTAACTTTAACGTTTGCATTGGAACATTGACGTTCACCATTTAACATTGGTTGAATGTCTGCAAGAGTTAGTTGCTTGAAATTTGTAGCTCTAGCTTCGACTAGCTTTTGTAAAGCAGCACGCATTGCTGCAGTTGCTGATTCCAAAAGCTCGATATCATTTGGATCTGCTGTTTTGAAAACAACTGTTCCAATTTCAAGCCACATCCTGTGTGCACAATTTTAACAATTAAATTAAATTACAATTAGAAAGTAGACCAGAGATTACAATGTACAGGTTTATGGCTTATTACCTGTATAAGTTTTCAACACCTCCTAGTCCCTCGATGTCAAGATTAGATAATAAATTGTTCAAACATAAAAAGGCCCTGCATCGCAAAGTATGTGTTTGTAATAAAACAATCTTGCTATCTGGATTTTCATTTAATATTTGATTAACGTTTTCTGGTAGTGGAATAGTTTTATCCCATACTTTCTTTATTAAATTACTGCCAGTTAGGATTTCTAATACTTCCACTGGTAAGCTTGAACCTATTCCAATTGATTTATCATTTGCTATGTCCTCTTCCATATATTCGATATCCTCTTCGGCTGGATCAGAATCTTCAAGATCTGAATCGACTTCCGTATCTTGATCTTCTGAACACAAATTTGCTAGAATTTCAAGTGCTTGTTGTAGAGCTGCCAATATTTTTCTAGTGTCTTGTAACTTTTTCTCTGTTGCGCGAGATAGAGCATTTTTGTCCAATGGTAACGCTGAAGTTAAATTGTTTAATAGAGTTTTATGATTGGTAGCCAAAACTTCAGATATCATTGTTGCTACTTTACAAACCACTCGATAGGTATTGTCCTCTGTTGAAGATGAATTGGTTATGTTCATAAGTATACCACCTGCCAAAGTTCTCAACAGCATTGTTTCAGAAGATGGGTCATCTTTATTGCACTGCAAATCCAACAGATTCATTAATGATATCTCATGTTGTTTAAGTTCTGTAATGGCAACTGGATTATCTTCTGATAGAGTTAATATACACTGCGAAGCAGCTACGCTTGTGCCCAGACCATAGACTGGTACGTTTAGAAATTTTATTAAGATAGACATTAGATTTTCCTCATTTGAATACTTTATTGCACAGTCGTCATTCTCGCATAATGCCCATAGGAGTGTCACAGCTTCAATCAGAGTTTCTTTTTCATCGTCTATTCTATTATTTTCTTTTGTAGAGTCTATGAGTTTTGGATGCCAGTCAGAATAATGCTGTAGAAGGAAAAAACACTTATTAAATCTCTTTAAAATGCTTTAGTCCTATAATAAAAGTTGATATGAAACAGATTATATATAAATTTTCTGTATTTTTCTTACCCTTTTTAACAAAGTGCTTAAAGGAGTCATAATATCTTGTTTCAATAATTGTTGATATGCTTCGTCCCCACCATTCTCAGCAATTCGTCGCAATGCACTTGCACTAGCACCACGCACTGGTTTTCCAGGATCTACCAATAAAGGACCTATTATTTTTCCAATATTATCATTTGCAATTTTCATAGCCATCGATGCATCGCAACACATTGATTCTAGTGTTTGGAGACCCGATAACTTTTCTTCGACGCTAGGTGATTGTAACTGGAACAAGAAATTAAATTTCCCTACATATATCACATAAATCCTACAATATATTCATTAATATTATCTTATTTTTACTGAAAATCCGAGTGCAAAAAGTAAAATCAGTACAATGTGAAATATCAAATTTTCATCTATTAGTATAAACTTCAATCCACGTGTGCTGGTTCAGAAAATGTGATACTTAGTACATAACCTACAAAAATGTATTTACTATTGTTTCAATAACTTTAAACAGTGCAAAAACAATTACTTTTCATACAATTCACGAGGAATTTTATAAATGATAGTAATATTAATATTAAATAAAATTATTTAATAACATTTTCATACAAATACGCACTTGCTCATAAACTCTATTTAAAGCACTATCCGTATCTTCATCTAAGAAAGCTTCTTCTTCTTCAAGAGTTTTGATGCTGGGCATCCCAGTAGGATTTTCCTTATGCGGCTTACGCCTTTCTCGTTTTTGTTTACCCATATTTATGAAATATTTGACAACTTGCTATAACTTTCTAAGCACGCTCACATAACCATAATGCTACTAGCCGAGCACTTCTGCCATCTTGAAACGTTACGAGACAGCACCACGTGCGCACGATTTGTTCTCAACTACGTGAAGCAATTTATTACTATAATATATCATACATTTCATTATAAACGTATCCATCAATAAACAAATAGACAATATTAATATCAGTATATTTATAACAGTGAACTATCTACGAGTGATGTACGTGATAATAAATTATATTTAAAAATGTTTGCGTCGACCCAAGTAGTTACGGTTACGATTAGTTCAACTAATCCTTGATCCTCTGCAAGTTCGTATAAGTTCGGTATTGTTTGTGACCAGCAGCTGTTAAAGGATGCATAATCAAAAAAATGTATGTTTTTTCACAATTTTGTTACAAATACTAGATAAATTAGTAATTTGCCGCATTAGAATTTATCAGGTACAACAGATTTGGTGTTTCGAAAGTGAATCGCACTATGGCAATAGTCGTATACGGGTTAATCATACGCCAAAAACCGTTGTATCAGAATCGTTAATACATTAATAATTTAGTTTTGTACGGCCTTTTTCTTGAATAAGAAAATTTAATTAATAATTATGCTCTTGTCACCTGCCAATAATATTTATTTCGACAGTCTCGAGGTATCGCGTAATATGAAAATGTAGCTTCATCAGATATACCTAACAAATTGACTTGTAACGGGACAAAATGATTTACGTTCAATGAACAAAATCTTGAATATTCTTTAAACTCTCTACTAACAACTTCAAAAGTAATGTCAAAGTTTAAAAGAATTTCATATCAAAAGTATCATTAGCAGGAGTACCTTGTCAAACCTTTTGATCGCTGTAATATTCAAAATGGCCTAATCATTGTCAGTAATTTCTAAATTAATTAAATCTACGTTAAAAATCAATTCACCTGATAAATTAACAACGCCAATCCTTCCGTTCATAAAGAATTTTTCCTGATTAGTCAACATTGAAAATGACTAACCTAAAAATATTAATTCCTACCTGACCCACCAGCTCAAAACACAAAACATACACATTATCCATCTTAAGTAAAAGGCATGAATGGTAAAAAAAATCTGAATATAAAATGAATAAATACAATTAATAATTATCTCCTGTCCAACAGACACACAAGTGCAGCAGTGAAAAAAGTGCATACTGATCAGCCAACAGAGGACGAAGACGAAGTGAACGGAGCAGGAGTCACCCTGTATCCAGCCATCCCCGCTGACTGATAGCAGGTTGGTTGCGAAAGGCAGATGGGTTCTTCTCTAGAAACGGCAGTAGCGACGCGCGTGCTCACTCTGTACCAGAGGTTCTCAAACGGACGACTAAAACCACCAGCAGTAGAGGGACGGTAAGGTACGACCGTTTGCCGAGGCACTTGTCGCGCGTCTTCCGAGCGCGTCGCATGCGACGTCGCGATTTCATTTTCGTGACGCCGTCGTCACAGTCGCGCGACACCTCGTAGCCGCGGTCACCACGTGCTCCTCGACGTCGCGTATCGTCCTCGAGTCCGTGAACTTTAAACTTTAAATTAGACCCCGAAGTGTCTTGTTACGTCCGCGCGAAATGTTGTCGGACGGTTCTTGATAATTTCTAAATCAGTGGGTGACAAAAGTGCTATGTCCAGGAGGAAGCAGGCGAAGCCTAGATCTCTAAGAAGTGAGTTAAGAAATTATAGTGAATACGATTATGACTTGTGCTTGTTCTGAATATCCTACAGAGCCCTTGGTCTTTGAAGGTTTTAAGTTTTCCCGCTTGCAGTTTCCACGTGCTTCTCTGGATCTACCAAAGTACCTCGCAGTAGATCCCTATGTCATTCTCGCTACAGAGGTAGGAGTAGATTTACATGAAGATATTATTTTCATTAATTAAAATTTATAATTATCAACTCCATGCGAATTAGCATATACCAAGCGTACAAAATGTTCATTCATTTATATTTATATTTCAAATTACTGATCCACAGATACACTTTCCATTCGGTTGCATGACTACAAACTCAATCACCAAACAAGGATGTCGATTTTTGATATAAAAAGGAATATTGATACTATTCCAATCCGGAAACACCTAAACGTCAACCGAATAAACAACGTAAACTTTCAGAGATTTATGGCTGCTTGTAAAAGTCACGTGAGATGGGAGTATCGCAATGAGAGGCTGAATTGTATTATTGCAAATGAAAAGAAGACGGATTCATATACATACATTCCATTAGTAAGGATAAGCGCGTGTGTCCAGCATCTAATGCAAAGTAATGTAGAGTCACAAAGCTGACTAGAAATGGTAGTGAAGTTTGTATTGGTAGTTGTTGGATTGGGATGGTCGGGGTCGGAGGGACAGGCGGGCGTTAGGCACGGGGGTGGTTTGGGGGTGGTTTGGGGTGGCCTCGACTCTCTGGTTGAAAGCGTAGGCGCAGCTGGATCGGTAGTAGGGGGCTGGAGGGAGGGAGAGGACGGAGTCAGTAGTCAGCCAGGATGGAATTAGGTGGAAGCCCGCGGGACTCTAGCTTTTCCCGTGGGATTCCCCGGGCTCTGTAATCACCAGTTCTCCTATCCTATCCAATTCTGGTCGCACTCCTCTCTGTTACTGCGTACCCGTCGCTCCTCGCCATATTATATGTACAGCGCATACCAGCCCGTCAATGTATTTCGCAGAAATTGAGGTGGTAAAGCACCGTGCGCAACGACCGAGTCAGATGAAGCCAGCGTTAATTTCCTGCGAAAGAATCCTCGTTTTTGGCTTCCCTTTTTTTTTTTTGGCTCGAGACCAATTCATTTTTTGAAATGGGATTTTCCTTGGTAAATTTTTTGTATTGTTTTGACTAATTTTTATTTTGATATCCTGACAGATTAGGGTACGCACTTGGGGGGGATTTGATCGAGCTCGTATCGTTATATGGTTTTGCGGCTATGGAATTGTTTGGTTTTAATGGATTATATATTTTTTGTTTATTATTTTTTTTACTTTAGCCTTTTTTTAGGCTGTCTCTCGACAACTGATTGCCATGTCAATTTGGGTGCTTTAGTCGGCCGATAATGGCGAATGAGAAAATCGTACGCATCCCTGATTCCACGCCAAATCGAATAGAACGCGAAAGCTTGGTACGGCGCACACTGTGTTATAGGGTTTGCTAATTAATGTACGATAATGAACCGACGCGGAACCCAAACCTATATTAATAGATTCAAATCGCAATCTCTGCCATAGTGCTTGCCTCCGAACAGGTACCAATGATCACGCGCATCGTTTGCCCCACGTTCGCTTAACCGCGAAACCTAACCTCCAACGCCATTTCGATCTGGCTGATAACGTTAAAACGCATTTGAAATTATGCGCATTGTGAATATAAATTCGATTTATTGATTTACGATCGCGCGTAGACACTGTAGGTTTATAAAAAATTGAGAAAAGTTCTGATAAAAATTTTATACATTCGTGCTATCTTAATTACTAATTAGTAATGTCAATTATACGTACTGATTTATGATTACGAGTGATGTCATTTTAAGGGAACATTTATATTTATATTTTTAAAAAAGATTTTCTTTTTGATTATCTTTATATTATTGGACACACGCATCTATGATTGATATATGTACACACTATATATGATGTAATTTAATCAGCGATTTTTTTAATTGATATTTTGTTTTTAGTTGTCATTGAGGAAACGCACTTGCGTCGCTTGAAAATTTACACACTGCGTTGTACACGGGAAACCTGCCCAGCCGAAATCAGTGGACATTAAGCCGGAACGCGAGGGCCGTGATTGTAATTTGTGCGTGCGGCGTAAATGCATAATTATTATTCTGGAATTAATTTATGTTCACGGCAATTAATAACGACTGCTATCGAGATTTGCCGAGCGGAGCGAAAAGCAGCGGGTTATCGGGAACACAGTGCATATACGCCGCCCGTGTGCTTCTCACATTTTCAAATATTTACCCGCTAGGTGGTGACGTTATCAGTGATTTTCGAAGGTCAAGCGTTGAATGGAAAATCGAATATTACATTTTTGCATAATTAGTTGAAAGGTTTTTTTGCATGCCATTCTCCTATTTTCAACAGTAACCAATATTATGGACAGTAACAAGTAAAGCCAATCAATCGATCAATAACTTTGAAAAATTATATTCAATAATGAGAAAATGTAACACGTTGAAAAACAAGGTCTTATAGTTTTTTGTTTGAACATCCGATGAAGTCGTTAATCAGATTAGAAATAATTTAATTTTAATTGCCATATAATTTGTACAATAGCCGAAAGTTATATTTTCAAAAATATTTTATTATCGATATAAAGCAAAGTGCGAAGTATCAACCACTGTATATGGAATTTTGAGAAAAAGCTTTAGTCAGGCTTGGTTTAAATCAACTATGCGAGCTTTAGGCGGAGGCAAGTCATGTTGGATTCAGGGTTCGACTTAAGCTCTTAATCTCGCGCGTTCTAAAATTCCGAGCCTCTTCTAGTTTTTGTCCTGACAGGACCTAAACCTACTCCGCTGGTAAATGTGATCCTTATAATATTGCCGTCAGCTTGGATTAAAATGTCTCTGTTCGCGTTTAAACGAAAATACATGCGTTTCCACTTATACCGGATCCAGCATCCCTGACAGGAATTGGATTTCGGATTTCTTTAATTCTCAAGCAATCCCGTGCGCCTTTATACGACTACGATTAGAGATTGAAGTAAAATGCGAAATTTATTAAATTTTAAATCTCACTAATCGATTGACTTCAAAATCCTCATCTTCGAAATACAATATTTATAGACGCGCGTCGATAGATGCTTGGAGATACTTGTGGATTATCGATCGTTAGTAATATTTTTGAAAATTTTCGATTTTTTGCTCAAAAAGCCGATTCGAGCTTATTTTTTTGTTAATACTTCGACGATCGAACGATCTTGATTCTAATATATTGATTTAATGCGCATGCGCACTGGTATACGAAGGTGCATTTGTTCAACTGTGTTCTACAATATCTCTGCGTGCTGGAGAATCTGCTGGTGGTGGAAAACCGGAGGGAGGCTGGATCCCACGGGAGTCTGACTCCGCGTCAGAGCTACCCTGGGTTCATTCCCTAGGGACTTTTGAGTTCTCTCCGCTTCCACTTCTATTTCCAATGGCGCCCGCCTGTCAGGAATCCAAGACGTTACGACAAGCCTTAGATAGCGTTTCTTCAATGGTACACACTTGTATATTTACTCATAATCGTTCTTATCATCAAGTAGTTTTTAATTATATATATATTATTGACTGTAATCTCGTTGCGAACGAATCATGACGGATGTATAAGTATCCGACTATTCGCTATATTTATCTGCACCAATCGCAGAGAAATTCCCTCTGTTATCTTTAAACAAGCAGAATCGCATCCGACACAGAGAAAAAATATTTACATGAATCACGGTGTATCCCATTTATATTGATTATAATCGAATTGCAAAAAAGGAAAAGCGATGTTACAGAATATTGAATTAAAAAAAGTATTGAATAATAGAATCACGTTGAGTACACTGATACCAGTGTTGAAGCTTTGCATGGGTGATAACTTGGTCCTGGATAATTTGCCTTAACAATATGGGCTCAACTTGAAAATTTATCTTGGGTTTATCTAATTTATCTATATGGAAATATGACTCTTCATTATCTTGGACCAAAGTCTGTCCTAAGTCGAGCCAACGTGGAATGCCTAATTCGTACCAATGTAGAGTGTTCAATCTTGGCCCCAGTTTCATAACCTATTTTGGGCCTGTACAGAAATATCACGTTTATATTTTCATGAGAGATAGTTTGGTATTCACCCGGCGAGCCCTGATAAGGTTGTCCTTGGATGTTCAGGTCAGACCCAACATGGTCCTAGTTTGGTATTGGCTGGTAAAATCTGATTGGGATGGCCCACGTTAAAATTTGTATCATCCAAGACTTCCTTGATAATTTTCTATTTGATAACCTTTGTTCTTTAAGATGGTTATAGCTGTGCAGGACACCGAGGTACATCGAGGTGCGTAAACGGCGGTAATTTTGAAAACTGCAAGAGATCCAAAAGGAAGTGAAAAATTTTTCAAATCTAGTTTAACGTGAGCTTCAATATGCAGTTAACTTTCTGATGCATGCCAAGTACGTTATAATACGTCCATTTCGCAGGAGACCGAGATTGCAACCTATATTTTTCCTAAGCTCGTGTCTCCTTATATCTTAGGCTAACCGGAATGGTCTAGACTCACGTCTCTTGTCTAGTATATACATAGTGCAGCATAGTAGCACCATAGTACGTTATTACGCGGCCTTACGTCTAAACCCCGGTGTATACGAAGACCAAGACCACCGTCCCCGAGACCAGCTAGAGATGATGGCCAATTCCCTTACCTTTACGGTTATTACCAAAGACCATATCGCCATCTAACGACAGGACGTCTTAGCTTACCGCTAAATTGTTTACCGTATTTATGGCAGATTGAATTTTCGACGGTTCGAATGCATGTGAATCGGCCGGTAGGCAACGGTAGCGAATAGGTTTCCGTTGAAGGTCGATTTACAGACGCGGCAATTTTTGAAATATTTCGATATATCAAAAATTCGATATTTTTTATTGACAAGCACTTTGTATGGGAATGGGAATGCGTTGCAATAGGAATCGATAATGATATTTGTTTATCGATCATGCATGGCGATTATTTTTTTGTTCATGATTTTCAGTGACTAATAAAACGAAGTGTTGGTTGTTTCGAGTATTTTTTTTGTAAGCTCAGTTGTATGATTTATTAAAACTTTTTATTGGAGCATGCGATCCAGCGGGCCATGTTAATTGTTGTTTAATCGATGGTGAAAATTATTTATTCATACGCAAGATGGCGGACGCGCAAGCGGATAGGCGGCCATTTATGTTCCTTGATGGAGTTAACCGTAGCCACTTGGAAACCTTCTGGATTATTTAAGTCTGCCGTTCCCTCGTCCGGACCGGCTTGTCACGCGTCTATTCGTTTCTCTGACGTCTAATGTATCTCAATTCCAGTGGCCGTCGGAGCTTTAGGGTTAGGTTAGGTTAATAAAACCAGAACGTGCCGCCCAAGCACAATTAATCCGACGTACTTCCACTGCCATCTGTATCTTCGAATGCGAAACCGGTTACAAGTCTGGTTGTTATAAATTTCGTGAAATTACTTTTCCCGCCACTTTTCAAAACGCCCAACGACGACATCTGTCGCTGTTCCAACGAAGTTAATAAACTGGACGTCGCCTACGGGAAATGTGTGGCGCTGGGTTTTTTTTTCAGGGTAATTTTGTGGCTTCTGACGAATGGTGCAGTCGGTACTTTGCAATTTTTTTAGTGCAACGATATTTTTCAACGTATCTAAACTTGGATATTTGCTTTGACGGTTTTCGCATGAAATTAATACGCGTCGTTTTTCTTTTTGTCGCAGGGGACGAAGAGTGGGACGATGGGTCTGAGCAGAACGTCTTGGAAAATTCTGAGCAAAACGGCAGCACCGAACGAATTCGACCGGGTATGTAATATTGTTGCATAATTACGAGGATGTTATTGAATAATAATTATCGCGTGAGGTTAAATTATTATTGATTATCCATTGGATCTGAAATTTTAGTTAATGAAAATTTGGAGAATTATTATTCTTTTTTCGTATCATTTGTACGACACAGTGTTATCGTCGGATTCATTGTTTTCACGGGAAGTATAATAATAATAACGTTTCAGCCGACGAGGAGGACGAGGAAGAGGAGGAGGAACTGCAGAGAGCCTTCGCCCGTCACTCCGATGGTAATGTACATATTTTTATTATCCGATCGGCTCGATCTCGAATTTATCCAATAGAAATTACATTCTCCTGCATGACCCTTATTTCCTGTAGCGGCATCGAGTTTAAATGACCGCTTTCGTAGCCGCTTTTAATTAAGTTCGCCATTACCTGTAGGGCGAAAGAAAATCATTGGAATATTTATGGCAGCTATATATATATATATACACGTCTTTACAGATATATATATATATATATATACTTATGCAAACGATTTATAGAAAAAATTTATTATTTATAACTGCGTTCGCAATTAGCGATATTAATTAGACAGATGGTTTATTAACAATTTATTCTGCCTAATTACAGAATTTAATTACAAGATTTTGAGATACTTTCGACATACGAATCGTCGATAACATGTATCTTAATGCTAAAGGAAAATTTTTTTTTTATAAAAATTTGAACTCGTGCGCGACGAAACTTTGAACAAATACAATTTCATATATATATATTTTTTCTAGAAAAATAAAATTTATGTATCGAGCAACCTATTTGCGCGAGTGAAATTAGTTTATATCTATAATTCAAATTCTCCCTATGACCAATCAATATTTCAGTTTCTCAAATGATGAATATTTTTCTAAACCGAAAAAAACCTGCGACAAATTAGTATTTTCTTAAGTCGATCGTTTCACGTCCAATCAGCTTCAAAATTTTTCATTATCGACGAATGCCAACCAACTTTTTCCCGAAGCGGTTCGCCCATTTTTTTTCGAAACTGCATCTTCACACTCGTCGACCGACGACACCGATAGTTATTAACGATCCGAATGACTACAGTCGAAACTTCGATAAAATGTAACACGACTTTTTTTTTTCTTTCGAAAGGGATAAGAAATTCGCACGAGTCACGAACGGCGAGTCACGGTATTACTTTAGTCTGTACACAGGGGACGTCGTTCGACTGTACAATATACAACAATGCATTGAGACCCGTCATTGTCCTGGGGTGTTCAAGTGATGCAACGTACCCCTTCTCCTCCCCCCATGACGATACGATACGGAATGTAATGATATATACTCGGTTCTAAGAAATTTTTTCGTCGTTACGACGAAGATACTATATCTCAGTATACGGATATATGTATTGATTTTGATCTTTAAAAAAATTGTTTAGAAAAAGAAACGTGAATGTTAAAATACTGCGAGGGATTGCCGAAGAGTCCGAAGTATTTTTGACGAAAGAAAATTTATTAATTTCTTTTCATAAAAGAAGAAAATGCAAAACTGGAATGACAGGTGGGCGTTGCTATTGACGCGGTCCGCGCGTACTTCCGGTTGGTAATAGTAGCCGGATGGACGCTGCCGTCTCGGTAAAATTTAAAGAGAGTCTCACGGCGCATGCGCGTATACGTGATTTCGTGATAAAAAATTCGAATGGTTTTTGGTTTTGCGTGACTTTGCCCGTTGCCGTTATTATTGTGTCGAGTAACCTTTTCCCCAAGTAAGTATTCTTGCGCGCTTTATACCTGCGAGTAAAACCGGCTTGCAGGAGTTCGAACGAGGCTGACTCCCCGCGGAGACTTCCGGTCTCACGGGAACACGGCATATCTGCTTACCTGAAAACATCAAACTCTTTTCTTACCTCTCGCTATACCCATTCGACCGAATATCTTTTTTCTCTCTCTTGTTCACCTCTTTGTCTTTTATTTATTTTATTATTTCTTCTTTTTTCCCCCTTCTTCTTTTTCATTTATCGCGAACGTCAATACTCGCGTACCAACTTCTTGCTAAACCACAAACGAATCCTTCATCAAGCTTTCGATCAGCCGTCGTCGCTGAATTTTTTGGAAATTTTTTTTTTTTCAAAATCACGCTTTTCATCGATCTCTTGGATTTTGAGTCTCTTTTTTCTTCACTAGCCACGGGGAGCTTAAGGAAAGGGTTCAAGTCGAACGAACGATGCTAGGAATAGGGGATGAAAATTTAAAAAAAAAATTCATACCTCATAATGGCGACTGGGGGTAGGTGGGTGCGATTTCACGTGTCAGTTTCCATTGAAATTCAATCTTGTGGAATAAGGGTTGGGGGTTTATTTTCATTTGGCAAAACAAACAACCCCGTACGTCATGTAGAACAGTGCAAATTAATATTAAATGGGGGTTAATCACTTGGGGTTGCTAATCAGTGAAACAGCAGGCGACCCCCCCCCCCCCCCGTTATCACGCGGTGGAAAAGAAAATTTTATAACACGGTAAACACGTGTTTCAAGATCATCATCCAGGGAATATTGGCTCTGTTTCCCGCAGCACGCGCCATTCAAGGGTTGATCGGGATCCCCGAGTATCGGATTCTCTGCGACCACATGGGTCGGAGGGATGTACAGGGACGTACTGGAATGGTGGAAACTGTCAGTACTTTCAGGGCACGAGAGACGGTAGGGTGAAACAGGGATGATGGGAACAAGAAGAGAAGGCCGGGTGAGAGGGGGTGGTACAACCAGAGAAGACCTTATTGGGGAACCTTTACTATGATATTTTCACGCACAAGGGTTTTAACCCCTACGGTCTCAATTATTCAAAAACTTGTTCCGTGGCATATGCACGTTCATGCTTTTATTTGGTGGTACCAACCAAATAGACTTGAACCAGCTGATACACGGTCTTACGTGCGGTCATCATTGATGGATGAGAAGGATCTTGATGAAGTCTGAAACGATGACGTAATAACCTAAATTCATATGGATCCGTCGAAAATATTATAAATTCATCCTTGACCCGCGTCAGATCTATTTTCAAAACTCTTATCCAGCTAGGATCATCGGGTCCGATCATCTGCTTCTGTGCCAAGGATCATCGATCGGATTAATTGTTTTGAGTATCGATAACCCCCCGGTCGGCAAAGTCATCGATACCTCGCACTTGCTAGACTAAGATCTTCAGGTTATCGGCTAGGAGTCCAGCCTGTAGGAGAGGGTGAAAGGAGCTCGGGGAAAGCGGGGGAGGGAGGAAGGGAGTCCTCTCACGAGGGACCTCGGAAGTTCCTGTAGGTCGTCGCACGGGTGACGGTTCGTCGGTGAAGCGGAGACCGGGCGACCAGGAGGAGGGTATATTATGGGGAACGTTGGGGGATTCCCCGGGGACTGAACGTAGCCCAAGCGGCGCATGCGCCGCGCTGATTAGTTCTCCCACTCTCAGGCGTTCGGGAGTGCTGGCAGCGCCAGAGGAGAACGCGATGTCCCACGGGAGGCTTCCTCCTACCACCCCCGAGTTCTACCCTGGTTCTCTACCCTTGGTACTTCCTCTCTGTCTTCTCCGTCCTCGACGTCGGCCACGGTTACCATCCTCTCTGTCGTCGTGCTCCTCTCGCTTACCCACCTCCCACCTACCGACCCTCATCCATACATTCTCTACCTTCGTCGTTGACTCTGCCCTCCTCCTCCGTACCTTATTCCCAGTACAGCACCCACTAATAGAGCCTTTCTTTGAATTTGGCCAAAATATTCAGTGGATATATATGTATACGTAGGAGGGCGAGAGAGGGATGTATAATGTAATGCTATTTTAATATTACGTAACGCGACGCTTCGAAGCTGTGCCCCTTTTTATTTTTCATATCAAAGTACCGGTATACATTTCGTTTCGGCGCCCTTGCCGCGACGCAGCTGAGTTTAGCATTAGATTTTTAGGTTATGTCGATCGACGCGAATCCTCGAGGAACTTTGAGGTTAGTTTGATTCTGGGGTGCATGGGTATTTTTTTTAGGTCCGGTTACACAGAAACCCAAGCGTCTTCGCGTTGTTACGAACGTCATGTTGATCTAGGACGTTCGATGAAAGTGGCCGTTAGGGGTCGGAGAGTGGGACAGGGGAGAGTGGACTTGGCTGATTCAAGGAGAGTCAAATGTAATGAAGATATTGGAAGATTTTCTTGAGGTGACTGTACTTAGCGATATAAGGGTGTCCCAGGTGACGAGCTGCCTCGGGCCGTGGCACAGCTACGTATCTCCTGGGACCGACTCTGCTCTCCCTCTGCTCCTCCGATCTCTCCGCTCGCACCCACCACCCTCCAACTCCTTCCTCACTTTGCTCCTCACGACTTTCTCGTCCTCCTCCTCCTTCTTCTCCAGACATGGACGCACACGTACATGGACGCCTGCCAAGAGAGGGACGCCGAGAGACGCCTGGTTGTCGGTAGAAAGTACATTGGTTACGAGGGGGTTGCTACTCTTGGAGGAGTCAAGGGGTCGTAAGGACGACGATGTGGGTACCTGGGTCCACCTTGACACACCACCTCCACCCGTACGCGAAGTATCGGTGTAGTCGTGGCGAATACAACGAAGACATGACACGGTCTCGGGTGACTACATCTTCTCGTTTCATCATTATAAACTTCAGACGATCCTGGCTCCCCAGTTCAGGGGAAGTTGTCCCCTCGCCTTGGTACCATCAACGTCACCTGGTACTAGGTAGACGAATTTTTCTTGGCGATCCAATACCGAGGAGACCGTGTATTTCGACCGTGGTCACTCTTTGGATTTTTGGCGTCTCTTGGTACAAACTTTCTTTGCTGAGTTCAGCGTCTGCTCTAGGTCCCCACTGACCCAGTCCACACCTGGATTGGATCCCGGCGGGTCTTCGGATTTTCACGATGGGTCTGTACCCGGATTGAAAGACGCTAATTCTTGTTGGAGGAAACATTTTTACTGTTCGTTTTTTACGTCCAAGAGATATCAAGACTCTGGAGACGCTTTTCGTGCGTCGACTTACACTCCGTCACCCTGGAGGACGACTGGCTAGTAATTTAGACTCTTGGAGAGGATACCCTCGCTATTGGGAGTCCTTTTGGTACATGGAAAACTTGAAACTTTACCAACTCCTGGAGATAAAGTCGGCCAGGACCATGGCGCCTGCAGGGTTTTGATGGTTATCTACTTTGCCTTTGGGACCTGGACCATGATGCATCTTATTGTTGCCCCTGACGATGACAGTGATCAGTGCTTAATGGTTGTGTATGAAGGCAGAGGACACTGTGGTAATCTTTTGTTATCTTTCTTTGGAACACTTGAAGATTCTCCTAGGAGATGATTCGCGTTCTGGCTTCTACCTTCTTGTGAATGCGTATCAGCCATTTGGTAGTAACCGTGTTTATATTTTTTGTTACGTAGGTCTCTTTGATCTTTCGCTGGGTCAGAATCGTCTTTGCTTATTCATTTAAATCATATTCAAAGTCTACCACCTGGTGATCGCTTGTTCGACATCGTAAACTCGATTCGGCAAGGCTCGGCTAAACTCGGCTACACTCGGCGCTTCTTCATAGTGCGCGCATGCGCACACCTTGCGTCCTGTTACCATAGCAATGAGATACACTCTGAGCTCCCGCTGGGGCTGTTAACCGAAGAATTAGTAAGCCCGGGGAGTCAAAATTATTATACAAATGTAACGTTTACTACTTAACGCGTAAGGTATAAAAAAGCTTTCCATTTTGATAAAAGGGTTGTTGCCTTTTTGATGTATGTACGCGGCTCGTACGGGTCTTTGTTGTTCATTGAAATTTTTTTTTCCAGACTTTTTCGTTACAAAACTTCTTAACCGTGAGCTGCGCTTTCAAGGATACGGCGTGAACCAAAATGTCGGCAGAGAGTTCCAGGGTTGGATAGACTTCACGAATTAATTCTACTAGATAGCCGACCTGACGATTCTTCGAAAACAAGTCGAAAAGTACGGCGAACAACCATCTTTCTAAGAAAGAAATTAAAGTTTTCCCCGAGGCATAGTGCCGTTTGGAGGTACCTATATCCTGTGGGAGTGGGTGGGGGGGTTGGGGGAGTCAGAGTTTGGGTGGGAAAAGCCAGTCGCTCTCGAGGCTTCCGATGGTCATGGGGGGTTGGGGGTTGAATCCTGGAACAAGGATGGGGTGGTCGGCTAGCCTATTGCTATTGTTTGTGTGGCTCCCGAGGGACAAGCCTGCCCTTAACAGTGGCATGTGCCAATGACACTGTACCGGGTGTCTCCGAAGTTTGGCCTCTTCGAATGGTCCTTGGAATCGATTTTGATACCATTAAGGGAAAGGATGGCCAGGGTGCTTTCTTTTGTTGAGAATCAAGAATTTTCGGATCTTCGGTGTGATCATTCCTTGCTTTTTCAAAACGATTGCTTGTGAAATACTTAGAAACAGATAATAGTAAACTTTTATTTATTTTTTCTTTAACCACACGTCTAATCGCTATCCTGGTTAATAAAATAATCTAACTCCAAGCAGCTTTTCCAAAATTTATGCAAATCATAACTGATTTGGCTGAATCGTGGCAAGAAAATTTTAAAAAACTTTATTATTAGACATCCAGTTACTTCTGGCTTGTATATAGAAGCATGTTAGTAGGTGGGAACTTGTAACATATCTTTGTGCAATTGGATCAAGTGATCAAGGTATTTTTAGATCACTTGACTATAATCAAGAAATCTTTCAGTGCTGGAATTAAAGATGGGCTCATCTATATTTATATTGGCTCAAATTTATTTATTGGATCACATGAACATCCAGATAAAATCCCCAGGAAATTCATTTGCCTTTATGCGAGGAAACAGCATGTTAGTACCAATTTGGTACGTTCGACTCTACAAACATACTTGACCCGAGTAATTGGCTAAACCAATCCTGGCCCTTCTCTCTCGGTAGCAACGAATCTGATTGGCTGTTCGATTGTTGACGTTTGCCAAGAGCGCGAATTTCAAAGAGCAACTGACAGAACCGATAGCATCCTACTATTTAGTGGGAGCAATAGAAGCACTAAAATGAAAGCTACATAAAGTGCTTTTAGCATTCATCAGTTTCACTGGCTATCGGTACCTGCAGCATCCTCCATGTCGATCCATCTCATCTGACTGAGTAGCAGATATCATTTACCTTAATCAAGGGACATGTTTATGCGAATCTGTACGGTTGTATAAACTTATATTAACATTATGAATTACACATTATTTTAATATCGACCCTAATCGTATTTATAAATGAGGTCAAAGAAGAAAAAAAAGATCCCTATAATTCTGTTACCTCAAGTTTGGTCGGCTATGTTTTCAACCCCTCTAGTTTTTTTAACCTCTAAATTTATTACACCAGGATTCGCATCATCGGAAGGGGCGATAATTAATTTGAAAAGAATAAAAAAAGAGAAAGGAAGGGATCGCAAGAAGCGTATTTCATGGTCTCTCACTGGTACTCCCAATGGCGAGTATAAAATCTAATTTCTCCAAAATGAGAACCACCGTGCGAACCACTGTGTCTTCCCACGGGACCACTGGGAGCAGTGGGAAGCCTCTGTGCCCGTACTGGGGCTATACTCCGCTACGGTATGGCAAAGGGGGGGAGAGGCAATTCCCCAAGGAGGTAATTACCCCCCCTCTGTACCTCGTCCCCGGAGCAGCCTCGACCACCCTGCACCACCCCACCTCGCCATGTACCTCTTCTGCCACCCTGAACCGCGCGCCACCTTCAACCACTCGTAAGCCATCGCAACTTCAACTCCTCTAGGAGCTACACGCTAATACAAAACCAAACCAGTTTCGAATAACCTCGCATCTGTACATCGCACTGGCAAATGTACGTACTGTCAAGCAACCATCAGCAACCTCAAGAACCGGGACCATCCTGGTTGACACCTGGCGAACAGTCCGTCTCGATTTTGAGCAACCCTCCGAGTCGTCAGAAATTTTTTTAATCGTAAGAATGTCTTGATTTTGTAAAAAATTTATTGAAGTTTTACGATCGATCGAATTTTGCTTTAATTTTATGCTAATTCACGTTGCTTTTCCGTATTCTAACGCAATCTTGGGTACCCGTGGTAAAAACCTGGAAACGCAAATTCAAGGCTCACACTGGTTGCTCTCGCGCAATGGCATCGCTGGTCCCAGATCTGCGGGGACGGGATGCTGGAGCCAATATCACCGGAGTATGGCCCCTCCGGGACCGGCGTTCCATCCCACCCCCTAACACCCACCGTCCACCACTACTCCCCCCGGACGTTCCTCCTTCCACCCTGCATTGCCCGGATGATCTCTATAACCTCTGCCCACATACCGACACTATGGATATGATGAACCATAGACCACACCATACGCCGTCGTACACATCCAAACGATTCCCCTCCCGTAGCTCGATTCCGGGCGATCGTCGAAATTCATGAAATTTCAATCCTGCCTGACTCTGGATTACTAGCATTTTAGCCAGCAGCCAATTCGGGCTGTATCGTCCAGATAAAAAATTGAGGTTGAAAATATATTTTTTAATGCAAATTTGCCATTTCTTTTTAGGTTATCTGCAAGAAGATGAACCTTCCTCCATCCAGGCTGCCGATTTGGAGAATCAGAACAGCCTCGACAGTGGTGAGTTTTTATATAAAAATTTTTCTATCATCGTACGTATTGTTTCTCGTCTTGATCATATACATTATGTTTTGCACTGAATTAATTGGGTACGTGCGCTTGAGATTTTCCAGGACCATTGATATCGAATTTACATTGCACCTCGTGTACTCACGTGATATACTTGGCGTAGGAGACATTACGGCAACAGCTGGAATTTACCCCAGGTCCGTTTTCACGTGAACAAAGAGAATTTGGAATATTCGGAGCGCCGCCGTCGATATAGCATTTGGCATCTGTAACTCGACATTGGGGTCGTACGATGACGTATATACCTGGTGAAAGGGATGCTGCGAATATCAAAGGGATTTGGTACCAGCACGTAAAACGTCTATTTAGACCAGTTACTTCATCACGGTGGTCCTCCGATCGTTGCCGATGTCTAAATTGGTCCAGGTCATACCTTGTACCCTGGATTCATTTATGGACCATCTACGGAAGTACCAACTACATCCCCCTGCTTGAGATTAATTTAATACTCTTTAACGTCATTCAACGACCCATCGTTGTCATTCATAGAACGTGTCGAAGAAAACGTTCATTCTGCTCCGTTTGGGTCGCAAAGAGTATCCGGTGCAAAGGTGGGTCAGGATCGGTGAGCTTGCCTCGGACCAGGACCACTAGGATATCCAGTCTCTCGGCTAGCGTACTCCGGGGATGACGTAAATGGCTCCCTTTAGTAGCAGGTTCTATACTCGTGTGCCAACGTCCGGCAAGGATATACTTATATATCAGCATTCCCTAGGTATACGCACTTCCATCCTCTTTGGGAATTGACTTTGTTATCGTACCTACGTAGGAACGTTCTGAGACAACGTCGGACCAGGATGGTCCTACCTACTTCAAAATCTTCTGATTCGATGGGACTGTTGCCTCACCCTATGTGTCACGTCGCTGTAAGATCCGGTATGTCAGCCAAAACCTGATTTCTTCTTATTCTGGGTTCTGATGTACATATAATTTTTTTCAGAAAATTTCGAACAACTTCCGTGGACGATAGTCAGGATGGCTTTCTGGTATTCCGACTCAGGTCAAAAGGCACGTTCGTATTTGGACCAAGTAACGGAACGGTTAGACTTCCACCGTATTCCGGATGTCCGTAACAATGTATGCGGAACAGATGGTGACTTACCTGGGTAGTTGAATTGCGTCTACCTTTTATCTGGGTTACCTAGGTCGGTAGGTTGCTAGGTTGGGGTACCCCATCTACTTGCAATTAGATTTTCAAGCTTGTGGCGCTTGTCGGATGAGCAAACACTTAATTAATCCTTCAAGCTTCTCAGAGTGAAATAGTACTTGGACTTGGATATTCTCTGAGAGGAAACTTCAAGCTTTGCTACTAAGATTCTCTTTGAATGTCACAGATGGCGCTGCGTGTAAATGCATTTTGGTATCTAATACACGGTCCTTGTAGTCCATGAAAAACTTCTAGCTTGACGGTTTAATTTATAGTCTTCTGATTAAAGTAAAATTTTGAAATTTTCTATGGGACATGCCATGCTCCAGGTTATGGTTGATGTATTGACTAGGTTAGTTTTTGGATTTGATAAGAATTCCATTGGGTGACATAGCGACTAGGGTGATACGTATGTGTTGTATGAATTTGATAAAATTAATTAGTATTATCTAGTATTTCAATTTTATAGTTTTTAAGCTTGACAGACTGTCATTAAATGTTTAGTCTTTGATTTGGCAAAGCAGTCCTGGTCGATATTCTACAGTCAATGGTAATCAGGTCAGGGGGCAACTATGGACTAGATATCAATGTATATAGGTATAAGACGTATAGTTACCACGTAGCCTGGAAGTAACGTGGATTTTAGAGGATCGTATAAGGTTGACCAATGGTCGACCAGTCACACTCGTTGCTTTACTACTGCTGGTACTTTACCCTAGCGACCCCCATAAAGCTGCCCAGCCACCATGAGGATTCGTAACAGGATCAGGGCGTAGGGGTAGTTTTAACGAAAGCTTAGAGAGAGAGAGAGAGAGGGAAAAGGGAAAAGGGAGGGAGGATGATACAGACTCATCGAAATAGAGTCGCAAGTTCATCGTGTGTCGCTTTATAAATCAAACGACGAAATAAACTGAAGGCAGTAGATGATATCTTGGTGTTTTAGGCACTGACTATTTTCTCTGATCCACCATCTTTTTTTTTGTTCTCTTTTCTTCTCAGACCGTCTCGATCGGCGCCATAAGCTTCTCGTATCCCTAGAGACCCATTGCAACTTTAACCTCTTCGTATTACGAATCTTCCTCGAAAAAGTCAACCCTCCTCCTCTCTGGCCTCCCCTGAGAAAATATTTCGAGTCTTCTCTTAATTTCTTGTGAATTCATTTTTTATCTTGAATACCACTTGGACGCTCTTGAATATTATTATTTACCGGCTTCCTGCGAGAATATCGCATTTTACTTTAATCTTATCTTTCACTTCTTCTTTATCGATCCTCGTATCAATTAGTGTAGGGATCATGCAGGGACTTTACGTGATTGGCAGACCTGGTTTCTTGTTATTTATTATGTCCTTAGCGTTTTCTTACTGTCGAATAATCAGCAGCCAAAGGCTTCGTCTACGCTGCTATGGGAATAGCCCAAATGTCTCAAGTAACCTGGCTTGCATTGCCAACTTTGACGTGGTAGATGGAGACGACGGTTGACGCGTTGAAAATTTAACTTGGGTCCGTTTTTTGGGTTCTGCGCATGCGTCATTTATTATTCGAGACCGGGTTACGCGTCAGGGTCTCCGATTCTTACGATTTTTGAGGGTTTATTGCTTTCATCTTCTTATGGACGTATATTCTTATTGGATTTTGGTTTTTAGGTGGTTTATTTCAATCCGCATCGCTCCCTTGGACCAGTTTTTCTTTATTACTTCATTTTTCACGATTATTTGGTATTCTTGGATAGTAATACAAATCGCTCTACCTAGTACGTTACTCCGATCCTTGTTCTTCTACAGGCAACAGTACTGTCTGACACTGAGGACCAGTTAGTGGCAAGCTGAACCGGTTTATCTAGAACATCGCGTAAGCCCACGTTTCCAAAGTTACAGTCGGTAATAATTAGCCACGACGGACGTGGACACGGACGAGCACTTTAAATGTCCGGCAGATATCAGAACGTCAGTTTGGTTAGCTTATTGTTTGATAAAATACCAGCGGTAACTCGATGCTGTTGGAATTTTCGAGTTCGCTGCCGGAGAGATAGATTAATTTTAGATTTACTAAATTTTATAGTGACGCGTGACAAATGAAAGAAAAATAGCGATAAAATTACTTATTCGCTGTTTAACGTTTGTCACGATATAGAAATAATAATTATTAATTACCTTCAGTCGAGTGACCTGCGTTGTAGTGGGTATTATGAATTTTTCAAATTACCCGCCAAACTTATCGATTTTATCACGCCAATCGATTACATCGCATCGACCGAGCATGGATTTCGAGAATCTTAGGGTTACCTTTTGAATTCTCCTTAGTAGTTCGTCGAGTTCCTTATAGATGGTGCTGCTCGGCAGTAGAGCGCGCGCGGTCCGTGATAATATTGGTTTAGGAGAATTATCATTAATTCCGACTAGTTATCACTCGACTCTGTAATTGGTATTAATATTAATCTAATTATGTATTAGATGAAATTGGTCCAGGAAAATTATCATTAATTCCGACTGGACTGGACTCCGTAGCTGGTATCAATATTAGTACAATTTATTTGCCGAAAAAAAATTAATATTAAACTAAATCGACACGCGGCTTTCTCTTTCGACAGACCCTACAGGGCTGCAGCGTTCTGAAAAAAATGCATTTTGCATCGCACAAGTACATGGTACAAAATGACGTAATCGTAATGCTCTTTGTTAAACGTCCTATATCCGCTGACCAATTTATAATGATATTTTTCTAGACCAATCGCAGTTACGTTTTGCAGTAGCAAGCTTTCGGCTGAAGGGGAAGTTAAAATTTCATAAATATTGATTGCGCGAATTTATTGATCACTTTAAGAATCAAAATCTCATACACCCCTTTTTGCTTGTAAGTTTTGAAGAATAAGGAAAAAGAGCCTTTGCTCACGTTTCTGATTCACGTAATTTATTTCTTAATTAACATTTTTTTCTTCTTTCATCTCCCCCACACCTCACTTAGATTGCACTTACTTACTTGGTATCGTCCTTCACGCCCACCGGCGATCTGAAAATGAGCACTGACAAAAATAAGACCAAATCATGTTCTTCTTCGCTGAGCCGAACTCACGGCTTAAAATGAAATAATTCTTATCCAACTTATATATGCGTGGAATAGATAAAAAACTGTTTGAGCTTGAGTATTTATTTTTCAAATATTTTCCTTTTTTTCATTTTCTACGAAATTGGTAGCGCTCTTATAAACTGGGCTTTACAATCAGAGATAGCCAATCGCAATCGGAACAAAGCGACAAAAATGCTAGAATCGAAAATTCGTTATAATCTGACAGTCATTTTTTGTTTGCTGAGAGAAATAATTTTGGTAATTAACCTTTGATAGTGTGTGTACTGCCTTGAGACGTCTGTGTCAGAAATTTTTAATTTTCTTGACAACCGATACCTAACATTGTCACGGTACCGTATCGTTAACTATGTCGGTAACTAGAGCTCTGCTATATTAGAAAAAAAATACGTATAGCCCTGCCAATCTTAAGTTCACAGACGACAATTTCACGATGACCGAGTTTATTTTTTTTTCAGCCGTAAAACTTTTGATGGCGCACAGACCTGACGCCGCTAATCAAGATAACCCTCTTGGGATCTTATTTCACACGAGATCCACGTGAAACATTATAATATCTCCGTTGACGCGGGCCTGGGGAAACTGTCGCTCGTACATTTAGTTTGTCATTAAAAGAAAATCAAGAGTTCGCGTGAAAAGTGTCGATGTGAAAATATTGATATTTCAGTGACGGACGCGGATCATTTCCTAACCTAAAAGTGAGGCGATTCATAATTCGAGGGGCGTTTTAATCGGTCACTTCGATATACTAATTTATCGAATTTCACGTGCCGAAAACTTCAGGTTAGTAAAGACCCGAGTTAGTTCATCGGTAAACCGCTAGTCGCTCTGTCGTCGTATTTTAATGAAATAATTGATATTTTAGTTGATTTCGATTTTTTTTTTAGTTTTTCCTTACGCAATTATTCGGATTGATAATGGACAAAGATTTGCACACGTTGGGCCACGTCAATTCGCCATATTCTTCAGCCGCCGTTGCGCAACTGATAAAATAATAAATGGATGCGGACGAAGGATGCTTCGCACCTGCAAGGTTGAACGCCGAAGGATTTCGCTCCCCTACTTCCGGTTCTCGGCCACCCTTCTGGCACCCCCTTACAATACCTTAGCGTACATTACGTACAACGCGGTTATTTCTCCAGGGAGTTTTCTCACGTGAATACGCGAAAACTCGCGCACACAAAGCACGCACGCTTGGGAAGGCGCTTGCGCTCTTTTCTTTAGGTCTTGTTGCTCTTCTTCTCACTTTTAGTAAGTTTTACTCTGTCGCTCTCTCCCTCTCTTTCTTTATCTCTCTGCTTACAGTATTGGCAGTCACCAGTTGCCGTAGCCATCCTAGCACACTCTGACTATTAACAGTTAGCAAGTGATACTGGAAAGGAACTAGAGCTATAGATGAACAAGTTCATCATGTACAAGAACGGGTCACAGAGGTCAGGATGTCCTGGTGGGTACCTGGTGGCTGTCGCTAGGTGCCAATACATGGGTCAGGACAGTGCTTCAATGATCTGATTGCCAAAAATGAGCGAACACTAATTAGTGACAGAGATACTGAAACACGAGTAGACCTATGGATGGTGAAGTCATCAAGCAGAGGTAGGTAGGTTAGGATCTGTTCTGGTGGGTACCCGATAGCTGTTGCTAGGTACCAGTACATGGATCAGGACAGTGCTTGAATGTTCTGATTGACAAAAATGAGCGAACACTAATTAGTGACAGAAATACTGAAACACGAGTAGACCTAGGGATGGTGAAGTCATCAAGCAGAGGAGGCTAGTACACAGTGGTCAGGATGTATTCTGATGGGTAGCCGGTAGCTGTCGCTAGATACCAATACATGGGTCAGGACAGTGCTTGAATATTCTGATTACCAAAACTGTTAATTAATGACAGTCAGAAATAGTAAAACATGAATAGACCTATAGATGGCGAGGGCATCGAGTGGAGGTCACAGAGGTCAAGATGTCCTGGTAGCTGTCGCTGGGTATATTAATATATAGAAGAGATCAGGTCAGTGCCTGAGTATATTGATTCCTGATGATTAGCAGCCTCTGATTACTAATAGTCAAAAATTCCTAAAATATTATTAAACCTTTAGATAATAAAGTCATCAAGCAGAGGAGGCTAATACACAAAGATCAGGATATCCTGGCGGTTACCAGCTGGTGCACCTCAGCCAGGAGTAATGCACGACACTACCTGAATACCACGGTTGGTACCATTTGGTACCTGTAACCAGATGGTATACACGGATCTCCACAGCACCCTGGAGACTCGACCGATAAACTTTCCCCAGGAAGTCGACTCCCGGTCGACCTCGGAACCAGGAGCAATTTCACCAGGGCGTAAACTTTTTCTCTTTCGCCAATGTAAAACTGGCTCTTTACGATAAACAATTTTCTATTAGCGTCGCAGCAAATGGCGGCTGATCCATCGATCAGCCTTTCTTGACTCCCTCGTCGATCCGGGGATGCACCAGCCGAACTGACGCGGTTGCCAGTTCTTCGTACCGCAAAAGGGGAAACGCATTGGTCGGGCTCATTAAATTAATCGTAGCGGAGCTGAGTGCTCAGCAATCATCATTACCGACTCGGTCCGTTCAGCCGGGCGGCGCGACGCACGGCGTCAGCTTATTACGCTTTCCGGCCCAACTTGGGGGTCTTGGCGTCCGTCATACAGCGTCGTATCGGGTTTACGCTTTCTCAGCTGATTGGGATATTTTTTATTGTTATCGAACTCCGTAAGCCTTATCTTTCGATACCTTTGACTTTTTTTCTTATTTCTACAAACAGAGGACGCTCTTGGTCCCTAGCGGGATTCTCTCGCGGAAAATGAAACACAAAACGCTCGCTGAGTGAGAGATGATACCAGAGACAGACGCATGGACTGACGTACCGACTGACGTACGAGCAAACCCGCGTAGGAATTCTCTTTGCGATTATATCTGCCGATCCTACACCTTCTCTTGAGAGGACTTCTCTTTCGGTGCCGACTCACCAGCTCTTTATCTTTTTATTTTTCCCGGTACTGTCTCTCTGTCACTCTCTTACTCATTGATCGTCTGGATGCTGCGGATTGCTCGTTCTGTCTCAGTCATTTATGGATTTGCTATTCTCTCGCGACTTCGTTTTGGGAGACTGAAGTTTTCTTTGTGTTTTTTCCTTTTTTTTGGCAGAAAATTTTTCATTGAAAATCGTACTTCTTTCTTTACTCACGGTACCTTGTATTCTTGACTTGTTTGCGTTATTTTCGATATTGACAGAACCTTTTAAATTTATTGAAGCGTAGGCCAAACTGACTTGCTTGAATTTCATTGTTCGTTAATGATTGACAGAATCAAGATAGGCTTTGGTAGGATTTTACAAATTTATTAATCGAAGGTCTTGCGAGTTTGTCCGCGTCGATTAGAATTTTATTGAAATTTTTATAACGGGAAATGAATGGGTAGTGTTGTTTTGAAGGGTCCACTGCTTATGGCGTTGTGTGCATAAGAGTCCCTCGATGGAAGGAATTAATATTTAGATGTTTCGCTAGAAACATTTATTGAGGCGCTTTATTGATTTTATGTAATTTCTAATGACTGTATATATACATTATTTCTTGTTTGTTGTATAGTCATATATATATATAGAATGCTGACAGGAAATTGACACAGTTGGCTCGTTCAAAGTTACTATTGCTTTTGAGAAATCGCTTTCAGTATTTTCACAAACAAATTCGAAAATTTCACTCACCGATGGACGATGGTTCCATCAGAAATTTGATAACGAGCCACGTTACTTCGCAGAAGACTGATAAGGAGGACCGGAAGTTCTTCCATTGAAATTGTTATCTCTATGTGCTCTCCTCGTCTCACTCGTTCCAATGGAACTTGTGCAATAGAAAGGAAAAATAAGTGAACGTATAAAAAGTGGCGGAATAAATGTCACAATTTCTGGTCCACTTTCAGAAAAAGAAATATTATTTTCTGATTTCTTTCTTTTAAATCATTAAAATTTGCCATTTTTTTTTTGAGGAAAAACCAATATTCCACACTGATCACGTATTAAGTCATGGTGAAATTATTCGATCAAATCCACACGTGTATTGTGCCATGTACAGTCCGTTTCATCACTGCCTACTTAGGTAATCTGGGATCAGATAAAAATCTTCGATCGCAATGATCGATGGATCTCGAAACAGCCAAGATCATTCAGCGCTCGCGGAGTAGTGCGAATAAATGTATGAGGATATATTTAAAGGTTATTAGAAATGCTAAAAGAAAATATAAAAGAGTAATAAAAATGGCATCGAATCGTAGATTGTTACTTATTGAAAATATAATAACGTAAAGGAATAAAATGCAACCCGGTAATCCAATATGGCCGAACGTCAGATGAAAAAGGTGACCGGACAAGGATAGAATAAATCAAGATGCTGGAACAAGACAATAACGAAGGACCGATTGACCGTGATGATGGAAGGTCAGGTGTGACCTTTCCTGAGCATCTTGTAAATTCGCCACGCGCGATTCGCATGCAGTCAGGCACCGGCGATCTAGGCAAATCGAGACGTGACAGAGAGTTTGCGTATTACGTGCCTTCCGGGAAGTGAGGCTGCCCGAAGATTCCCAAGTGAAGAAGACGTCGACGAAGATCAAGGCAAACCCGAAGAGGGAACCGATCGCGCCCCTAGAACAATATTTTCCAACCTGTAAAAAGCGACCACCGAGAAGGATTGAGTCGCAAGCGAGAAGCCTCGTTTAGTTCCAGGTGGTTTACTTCGTCGGAAGGAAAAAGCATATGCTTTGTTCATTGTTCGTTTGCGGTGTACCGGGTATAAATTTTGAAAATACAAATCCAACGAGTGTACGACGTGCACGGTTTCGAGTAGGAGGGCGCCATTTTTTGTAAAAAAAATTTCATTTTTCCTCGCTTCTTTTATGAGGATGCGGGAAAAGAGATTTTTGAAATTTTATATAGATATTTTGATTTTTTTTTTTGAGACCGGATCATCGTGGGGCACGCTGAAGCTGGTCATTTCATTTTTGGTAAAGAGTTTTCTTTTTGTTTTGTTCGGTTGGACTTTGTTGCTAACTGTATCGTGATTAACGGGTTATCAATCAGAGTTATGATCGTAAAAAAAATTGCTCCGTCGAGGCTAACGATACTGGGATTCCCGTTTTAAGATGGTCCGCGAGGGTCGGAGGTCGGGCAAAATGTCCTTTTCTCGCATTTCTTCATCTTGACAAAGGAGCCGCACGGAATTTTAGTTTTTAGGTTAAACTTCTTGTTACGCCACCGAATCTGCGCCGCATTTAGCATTCAGACTGCTGTATTTTACGGGAAACGGATGAAGATGCTTTTTCTCTGTTTTATAGTCATTTAAAAATTGACCAGTCGACATCGTAGAAAACTGAACCGTGAATTAATGGTAGATTGGCAATCGTAGAATTTCAAAAATTTCTTGCGTCAAGCAATTTTCTCAAAAATATACACGAGATAAGAAGTAGAAACGGAAGTGGACTCGGATGACGACAATGCTCGATAGGCGCAAGCGATAATGCGTATGTCATCGGTGCAAAGTATATTATCGCAAACGTTCTTCTTAGCGAGCAAAATATTTTTTCAAAAACGAAAAAGACTTTTGTAAGACACTAGGAATAAGATTTAATTGGGTTCAATAACCAGTGAGATGAAATCTTGTTAAGATTTATACATATTTACGTCATATCTAATCAAAAGTTACAATTAAAAATTACATGATGCATATATGTAGGACTATTCAGGAAAAACGTACAATCTGAAGTTAGTCAGTTTCATTTATATCGTAGAACCACCTTCAGGTGGTGTGCTTGTCTTGAATATCCCTATACAATACATGCGTGTATATATATATATATCTCCAAAGAAGTAACTAATGGCAAGAAATACCAACAGGGTTAGAAAAACACGTTTGTCACGGTGCTACTGTAGGAGGCAGCACATAGGACATAAATAAAGACGCCGCCAATTAGTATTTGGGCTTCGGTCAATCAGATACGATCTGGATTCTGATACCGATCATGATTCGAATTCCGTCGGGGGCACCGTTGGGAGCAATCCGTCGGCCATTACCAGCGGTGACTCCCAACATTCCCTTCCACTCTTAGAGTATTCGATTCGATCTATTTTACCATCAAGATTATTTCAATCTCGAAAATATCACTGTAAAACAGATCCACGAACGTGTTCTGCCCGCGTAAGACTGCATGGCTGAGACAATGACAACGAACGTCAGAGCGTTCAGGTCGTGAGTGAATTCTATAAAGATTTATAGGAATTGCGGTTTGTAAACGTAATAGGATACGATCGTAGCAATTGAATTGTAACAAAAAAAAAGAGTCGATCTCGAAACCACCGTTTGTCGCCAGAGCTGTCAGACACGATCGCGATCGTGCGCATTCGTTCTGCGCATCGTCCGTTGCACGCGCATGCGCAGTAGAGAATATTGAAATAATCAAATTCACGTAACGTCAGTTGGGAATACTTACAAAATTTGTATTTCTTTGTATGTTTTAAGTTCCATTTTTACCGCACTCCGTCTTCGCGATACTCCGTATCAGTCTCTTCCGTGAGCATAGATAGGTGACATGAAAGTTAATTCAAATTGCCGTAGACCGTCCTATAATTATTCGCTCGTAAAGCACCTCCAGTGGTTCCCCGCATCGTTAGACAAGGCGAAAGGAAACGACTTGCGTTATTAATTTACTTTATAGTTCCCTGCCAGTATGAAGATTCTAACGTTCCCAGTGGCTCTAATTCAAACGTTAGTACGGTAAGCCGGTAGCTAACGAATACATAACCTCTTACAATGTACTCCTAACAGCTGTAGCGGATCTACCGCGTAGTTACGTGTATGGAAATGCATGCTAAGCAAAGTACAGAGTAACCTAACCTATAAAGAAACGACAATCGTTAATATGAAAAACGAGTAAATTTGAAAAATTCGAAAATTTATTATTTCTCCCGTATTGCTTATCAATAATAATTAATACATTTTTCATTCGCGACCATCACCAATCCCTTCACCCCATTTGAAATTCAACGTCGCACGTTGTAATCCGGAGAGAAGATGATGGATAGCAGGGCGAATGCGATCGGCCCGAGGATGAATAGAATTCGTGGAGTGGGAAGTTGGGAGACGCATGGGCAGGAGCTTGAGGCCCCACGGAGAGAACCAAGGAGAAAATGGTAGGGTCTTGAAGTGGACAAAAAACTCGCGGGGTAGCAAAAAGTCTCGGAGGTTAGGACGAGTTAGCCACGTGGGAGGGCACACGCCACGTGTTGACGGTATATCGAATCACTTTTTACATATTCGTGCGCGGAGCGTATTTAAATAATTTTACTTATTTAATTTTCCGATTGTAAAATAGAATTTAGCCTTTGTCGAGCGAACGATGCTCCGCCTATTCGAACAATCTACGAGTGTCTGGGACGAAACGTTTTTTTTTCCTTTTCTCTTTTCAAGGCATTCTTTTCTCGGTCGGTAAGGTAGAGAGGAAAATATTGCAATTTCTGTTTGCTCCTGCATAACATCCATATTGCGTTTTCTTCGTTCTTCTTGACTGTCCCGTGGCACGATCGTAGCATAGACCGAGAAAAGGCAATAAGGGTGGTCGGTTACATAAAGCATAGGCTGGAACGAGACCTCAGGGTGCCATGTCGAGGACCCATGGGGTCCATGTTGGAAAAACTCGGCTGTTAACTGCTCCTGCAGCGCTGAATGTATACGCGTATATAACGGCATGCGGCCACCCCCCTCACCCCTGTTGCACGTACGTTTCGCGTACACGATAATGGCACGAAGAGATCTACAGCAGCCGATTTAAATTAAAATCCGGCAGTTTGCCGCTCGCGAATTTTCTACCCTCCTGCGGGACTTGTATATCGGCGAAACGCCAGGAACGAAACGCCGACGGAAACCCCGTAGCCTCTTTAGGGTCAGGCGATAAACTACGTTGCGCTCGGCTGTCGTTAATTTAATATCTTATTTATTAAATTTTCTTTCGACATGCAACTTTTTCGATTATTCCTTCCGATGTAAATTTGAAGAAAAAAGAATTTTCTCCAACCTCGCTTTAGTCGCTCACCTGTCATGTGCTAGGTCATCGATTACATGGTTAATGATAAATAAGACTGCCAAGTGTGGACAGAAAGGATACGATGGATCGTTTGTTAGTTTTATTAGAGGAAGGATCAAGGGGTAGCAAGAAACACCAAGGGAGCAACAATCGGAACGGAAAGAAGGTTGTTGGGTCTTGTCGTAGACACACTGTATGAGAAACGTGGAAAGTACAAAGGGCGTATATATACGTATATACATCGAGAAGGGTGAAAGAGGAGGCCAGGTGGGAGGGTGGTTTGCAGGACGCAAAAGTGCCGTTCGAGGATTCCTATTTCCCAAGGTCCCAGGCCTGCCATACGAGCTCGGCAATGCTATGCCGTCTTTCTCCGCAGTGCGGTAATCATAATTACACCGGTGGGTGCCTTCTTATCGCGAGAGCAGCCGATCCCACGACCCTCGACCTCGTCTTCGACCTCCCACGGGAGTCAGGGCAACCGGATGGATCCACGAGGCAGGACGAGCCAAGGATGACCATGTCGGGATTGGAAGTCCAGAGCCCATGGAGCTACCGTCGTAGGATCGATTGGCCACGGTACGGTCTGGAAGGTCTAGGACGTGGAAGTGGCATGCGCTACCTGGAGCAGCGGTTGCACAGGCTGGTCTGCCGGTGCTGAATGTGCCACTGTTGGCAGGAGGGTAATGCATTGAATTAGACGCAAATGCACCCTGGGCACCAATTGGACCAGCTTCCCGCGCTACGGCTCCATCTCTCCCTCGAGGACAACCACCTCCTAGTTACCCGAATGCCTGGATGCCAGGTTACTTGGATGCCAGGATGCTCCTACTCTACCCTACCATGGCCTCGCATAGTCTCGGACTGGCTTCTGCACTCGGAACGACCACGGAATTATACTAAGGCGCCTCGTAAACAACACTGGACAACCTACTCCGCTTTGCATATTACCCGCTTTAAGGTCCGCTTCATTTTACTTTGTACCATTATACTTGGTCTTGTTTCATACCTCGAAACGAACCTGGTATCGTCTTCCTCGTACGGCTCCTGATCATTGTGCCAATTCTTTTTCTTACTAAACCTCCATTTCGCTCAGGTATCCGCACTTTTTTCGACGTTTAACCCTCACCTGGTATTCACCTGCGAGGGGTAACCAGATACCCCAATCATCTTGTCATGGCTTGTACCAGCCTTTACAAAGGGTGCTCCACAATAAACCGCCCCCGCAGGACACCCGGATCCATGGACCAAAACCCGTGCCGGATTTTATGGAAAACTAGAGTCGTAGGGACCCATGAGTTCCGTGGGTCCTGGAAGCTGTTTAAGGTTTTTTCTTTCATTTTATTTTCTTTAATCATTCATTTTTATCTATCCTCGATCCATGATTCAATATTTATATTTATTTTAGATTGATTGTGGCTGAGGATCTCACGAGTCTTCCAAACTCTTGATCCCATTGACGTCGGCGTCTCTTAGTCTAGTGGATGATACGTCCTTCTCAATCTGGATGATAGAAATGGACCCAGGACCTCCCTTCGCTCTCTTCATCCTCCTCGTCATCCACCTCCTAGGGGGGCCTTCATACTTTGTTTTATACCCCTTCGTCGTATCGAGTTACCTGCATCACCTATGCCAACTACATAATGGAGACACCAGCATCGTGGACCCCATCGACCCCATAGGTCGGACAGGATATCCATTCTATATTATAGTATGGGCTTTTTCATGAGGAACGTTTCAAATGGAGTTTAAGAAATTTGGACGTTGACGCGAAACGCTACCCCTACAACGGGCACGAAGAAAGGGCGGTACTAATATTTGTCTTTGAGAAGGACCCATTGTACTGGGACATTCGATATGTACTTTTTGATCCTCGTTACCGGAAAAATCAAAGAGTTTAGACGAATCGAATGTATTTACTAGGAACGATCGGTATCATTCACTGATCTTGCGGAACATCCGCTGCGATTATATAACCCGACGGTAATCTGTATAGCGTTCGTCATTATTGTTCATCCGTAGGTATTTTGGTCGAACAAAGGACAATGACGTGTCGAGAGAATGCGCGGGAAATTCAAATGGTTATTCGTATGAAATTTTTATTTTATGTTCGTGGAATGAATATTTTTATATTCGTGGAAAGATAATGAGCGACGTATTGAATAATTGATGGCTGCAAAAAGAGAGGATTTTTTTTTAATTATTTAATTGCGTTTATGGATATACAACGAAATCAGAGTTACGTTTGGTCGTATTTTGCGTAGGAGAGATATAATCTTGTGGCGGTATAAAAGGAAAGGGGATGGAGGTGCCGGGAGGGACGAAATCAAGGGGAGAGAGTGAGAAGGAAACCTAGTGGTGAGAGTTACACTCAGGTAGCTACGACTAAAGAAATTTAAACATTTACAAGCAATTCAGCATCTTCCTTCGGGGTCCATCTTCACTGTTACTTCGGCCGCCCTCTCGCGAGAGAGGGCTGAGTTGCAGCGTCTTGCGATGAATTACACTGTCATCCCCAGGGAAGAAACCAGGCTAAGGTTCATCCTCACCCTCGTCTTAGTTCATCCCGCCTTCATCTCACACCCCAGCCTTATCTTTGAATCCGGATTAGTCCTGGGGTATCCTCGAATTTGAACGCCCTTGAATTCTCGCCAATTTTACGCACTCGTTCATCTCATACAAGAAAGTGATACATCATCCCTTAAACGATAGCGGCTAATTAGATACTACAATGTACTATCTTTCGATAAATTCTCTTTACGTTATCTGAAAATTTAGCTTGTCATCTGTCTTTATATCTATATACACAACTGTGTGAAATGGCATAAAAACTGTATCAGATTGCATTCAGGCTGCACGTGAAGTCGCTCGTGCATATCGAGATGGGTATCGATATAGTTTTACGTCATAGGTCACTTTTCTTTTCGGAGAAAAGAATAAATTTTTTTCCTCAGAAAAGAACTATTTGCATAGTACACTAATAGTTGCAAGAAAAATCTGCGCATCTCAAAATCCTACGAACGGCACGTGAAAACACGGGGATTCCCCTAAGCTCGGACCAGACCTACTAAGTCGGGGAATCCCCGTAAATCCAGACAAAGCCAAGCATTAGACTACATAGCGTAGCTTTGGTGTACGAGTCTAAAGTGACAAAGAAAAATGAGCAAGCGCTATATTGTTCCTCCAAAGAAAGTGATATGAAGTAAAAAGAAAGATGGAGGAACGAGTACAGTCAAGGCGAAAGAGGCCCTGGAATCCCATGAGATCATGTCGGCAGGGTGGATCCGAGGAAGATTGGCTCCAGGCTTGCTCCCTCGAGATGAAGACTCAATTAAACTTTAAGATGATATGCAGCCTCATCCCACTTTCAACTCCAACCCCCGCGTGACAACCCTCCTCAATGACAAACCAGTCTCCGATTCGTTTTTGGGGGGTTAAATCGTAATCCTCCCACCAGCTATATCAAATTTGACGTTCCTTCGTCTCCTATGCTATATTACTTTACTATTATTATATACAAAATCACGTGGAAGATGCTGCGGACTATCAAACGTCAGATACACCTTCGACTACGTTCGGAGGATGAAGTTTCTCATGCTTCCCACAGTCCGTCGGCGACCTCGTCGGATCAACGCTTTTCTTGTATCTCTTGTTTTGTCACTCGCCTGTACGATTCGCTCTGCTCCCACGGAAAACGTGACGCTAGGCGTTCAGGCCTACTTCACAGGGCGCGACTACTTTGCCGTTCGATGAATTGTCGAAGAAGAATGATAGAATGGGTGGGATGGGGTGGGGAGGATCGTTCTATTTCTCCTGGTTATCCACGTACTGTAAACTCGCTTCGAGTTCCCTGTAGTCTGTTCTTTGTAACTTTTTTTTAATAATTTTTTTTCTCTTTTATTCAGACAAGAAGTCTACTGATAAGGGAACTGCAAAAGGAGATGGGAGCTGATCGTGAATGAAATGAATGGCGATGAGGATGCTGAGGAAGATATTATAACGTACCAGGGTCTAAATTCTCCTTGGGGAGAGAACAAGATTACGGTTGATGTAATATAAAAATGAGGAAATCAAGAGCGAATTGTTAAGTTACTGTAATGGTCGATGGGACGTTTTTATTTTTTTGAGAAGTGCCGGAAGTGGCTTGTGCGAATTTAATGGCTTTATCAGTGGATACCTTGTTAATTTTGTATTTTAATTATTTTTAACGTCTACATCCAAGATATCCAAATTTTTTTATCTAGTTCAAAGCTAATCCTAACCTACCCTTGTAATTTTACTGGCTCTGCAACAACGCAGCGAAAGTTTTGAGAGATCCGGTTGGTTTTGCTCGGCTGAGCGTTTATTTCCGTTCGATGCACTTTCCGTTCAAGTGCAGTTGCAGTAGACTTAATATGAGATTGCCAAGTCAGCTAAAACAGTAATCTAAATAAAAATACATGAATTAATTAGAATAAAAGTATATTAATGACTTTGGTTAATCCAAGTGTTTAGACTTGGACCATGTGTTTAATTTAAATTCACTCGGTAACTCATAGAATAGCTCATTTTAATGGGGTATGCGAGAACCAATATGACGTTTCGAAAACTAGAGCACAAACCGATACCAGTCATTCCGAATTGTTAAATGATCCGTAACCTCATAAATGGCGACTGGTACTTTATCCAGGAAATCATGATTCCTAAAATAAATGTATCTCCGTGTGGCGCGTGACAATGACGCGACAGTTAACATGGTTCCACTAGCTACAGGGGTCCATCTTTCTTCTCCTCGATCCAGTGGGGGTCTTCTGTTTGGACCCCTTTGACCAACCTCTCGTCTCCCCCTGAGTCTACATTCTCCTTCAATGACTTCTCACGGGTTCTCATTCTAGTAACTTATAAGTCCCAGTATTGTCGCAGGGTCCCCTTCTTCGGAGCTTGGTAATTTGGGCTGCCCTGGGGCCCCCCGTTGGTTAACACTGTGGGGGACAGAGGGGATGACACTATAGGGATATTTTGTCCTCTTGGCGTTTTTCACACCCACGCTGCGCCCTTAAGGAACACGAAATAAGAAGTCGGATTTGGAATATGAATATGAATAAGACATGGGATCACGTGGTAGTTTTATAAATTTTGGGGGGGGGGATTTTTTTTATAGTCAATTTGGACGGATTAAAAAACGTTGATTAAACGCTCAATGATTTATTTATTGTGAATTTTTTTTGTAGCTCTATTTTTTTTCTATTCTAGGTAAATATTCGTATTGGTGAACAAGACCCATATACCTGTATACTTGCTCGTTCTCCTCCACCTGGACCACGCTGTATCTCAATCTCCAAGTTCTCAAGCCAAGTTGACTCACCTCTGGTCGACTCACAGGCTCTTAATCTTGGCACGATTCCCAAGTAAGATCGTAATCTGAGATTTAGGCCCGAACCCGTGTACTGCGCACCCATGGACCAGCTCATCTTCAACTTTGGCTAACCTCAAAGCCATCTCTTACGTATGCATCTCGTCTCCCAGTTTTTTAGTCGCATAAATTAAATCTATAGGTCATTCGGGTCTGACCAGGTCGCTCTGTCTAACCTGTTACTATTTCTAATCACCATCTTTGATTATTCAGGATTGGGCGTACAGCTGATTTGAAAAGAAAAATTGGTTTCGATCTCAATTGAACGCAGATGCCTAGAGGATGGTAAAAAAGGGTTGCCAGACTTACCAACTGCGCAAGGGCTCAGGATTCCTTTGCGCAACAAGTAGTCCCGTCGTAGGACACCTAGTGACATCTACATCGATAACAGCTTCTTCCACCGCTCTGAGCTTGTCCGTGACCTTTGACCCAGTCGCCACCCCCCGGCATAGCAGAGCCCCAGTCAGCGCGACCCCATTTTCTTCGGAGGCTGCATTATCGTCTCCTCGTTCATTCAAACCCGTTTAAACGTATCCATGAAGTTTTTCCTAGTGCGCTCTAACCGATACCGGCCGAACCGATCGATGATCGTGCGTGATCGGCTTCGGCATGCCTAACCCGATCGATCATTAACAAAAAGGTGAGAACTCGCTCCTGACTCTCCACTTGGGTGAGAGTACATTCACCGTAAACTCATGTTTTTAACTTTGTATATATACAAAGAAGATGTATATATATACCTGATGGCATCTCTTCACGGATTACTTTCACCTCCGCAGCATCTTCCTGATCCATCTGATATGGACCCTAATAGACAGTCACACCGCCTGACAAATAAAATAAAGAAAGTTATAATCCGAATAACAAAAAGATCTATGGACGTAACACCCAGGTACTTAAAGAAAATTTTTTTAAAATTTATATAAATTTGATAAAGTAAAAATATTTTCAAAAACTTTTTTTTAGATTCAATCGGTTGCTTGATCTCATCAGATTTTATATTTATACCACAAACTCATTATACTGGCGAAGATCTTCCTGAACCAGGAAGTTCCGGTCTGCCGCATTGAAAGATGGTTGACACCAGGTGTACCGAGGGGTCTTCGGTACCCTGAAGATCATCATCCTAACTGTCTAATGACCCACCGCAGACATTATATTCCCCTTCATCGTTACAGTTCTAGGTGGTTTATAGTTGGTTCAGGTTGGCTCCTATGAACTGATCATCTTTGGGCTGATCCTGAAGAGTCAAGGATTGACAGGTGGTGGTCTTCTTCCTGGGTTGCCAGCCAATCCCCACTCGACATACCCTGATGGTTTTCAGTTCAAGCGTGACCCAATGGCACGTGCCACTACCGACGCAGACGCCTTTTTTTTAAAACTCTTCACTTCTGGTCACTAGGAAAAACCAACGGCAGTGCGTGCCCAGTGTTTCGTCTCGGCAGGATCAATGTGATTGGCTTAGGACGAAATTGGTCTGGACCGAAAGCCTAAAAAATGTTTTGCCCAAAAAAAACCATCAGATGCGCGAAACTGAAAAATTTGTTGGGTTTATTTTTGACATTCTGTCTGTGCGTTTCACTGGTTACTGGCTGTACCTTGAAGTCAACATCCGGAACGATGTCTCTGCCCCTCTTCTTCTTCTTCTTCTTCTTCTCTTGGAGATGCTCAGGCTCTCTCGGCGTTTGCTGCGCTCTGTCCGTGACCGTAACGCAAACACGGTACAAGAAACTCCAAAGCGTTTAGGTATCATAGGCGTGACACTCCTTTTATTTTGAAAAAAAATTGAGAAAAAAAGAACATTTTTCGCTTGGTAGAATTTTTTGAAAATAAAGAAGTTATATATTTTGCGAATTACGTGTCTTAGGATTTTTTAACCCTACGGGGATAGATCGTGGGTAATTTTGAATAATTTTTTTGCCGTAAATTTTTTTGTGTACACTAAATTACCGATCTATTTTTTTTTATTGATCTTCGATTTATCTTAGTTATTCGTGCTCGTTGTTGTCTGTAATGTTGTGGTAGAAGCGAATGCAGGTGATAAAGGATTATTTTTCTCGAGCGAAACTAATGCTCGGTAGTAAGTAGCATCGATCTGTAATGGAGGATCTTCTCGCGGTTGGAACGATTGTTAGATCGAATCGGGCGGTCACTTTGATATAGGGCCCCCAACGAATTAGGGTTCACCTGTCTGACCTCCGCGGTTGGCCCAGAGCAAGATACAGCTCCCGCAATGCTCTGGCCTTGAGAGCAAAAAATCTTGGGACTAGCATAGGGCCCTAACCTCCCTCTATGGACCACAGCGAAGAGGGTGCCGACTCGTTGGGGAATTCACAAAAAATAAATGAGTTCGCGCTACGGTAAAGTAGATCACCTCCCAAGTCACCTCAGGATCCATTTATATCTCCGCAGCATCCCAAACGTCTTTAAAGATCATCGTGTAACGTTCCGTGACCTTGGAATTTTTATATCAATTTTTATCTTATCAATTTCAAAATTGTATGGCCAAAAGTTATTTGAACTTTGAACTTATTAATTCTTTTTTTTCTTAATACGGATACGAGGGTATTTATATTCTTAGTTGGGGTAGTTGTGCTCTTGAGGATTTTGTAGATTTTACGCAGGGGTGGAGAAGAATTTAGTCGGACTTGGTCCAAGCGTAAAAAAAACGAGACGTAACCGGAAATTGGAAATCGAGGATCGATGGAAGAGTCATGATCATCGAGTTAATCATGGCAGGTGTTTGTGAACTACTGATCGAGATGCCAGCTTTTAAATTAACAGCGAACACAACCCCCTTTGTCCAAGGGTAGCTACTGTAGCTTTAATTCTATCTTACATGGCTATAGTCTATCCATACGATGGACCACAGCATCCGAGAACCAATTGGTTTTCTGACAAAATTATTTGACGATGGACCACAGTGATGTGGTTCGTGTGAATTGCATTTGATACGCTATTGGGGTATAGTGCCACCCACCTCTTAAACTACCCTTTTTTTCAACCCCTCGAACCAAGATAAAAACTTGGTATATCGAGAAGAGAAATTTTTGTAAAATAGTTTCAATTCACTTTTTATTCCTATTTCAACTTTATCAAAGTGCAGGCTGTTATTTATTATTGATAAATAATATCATTCACTGATGATCACTCTGATAGGGGATTTTTTGAATAGATCGTTTTTACTGTTATACGTATGAATTTTTCAATTTATGGTGTTCTCGGTTCATGACCTTTTACTAATTAGTCTTGAGCAAAACAGTGCCTGAGTGGTGTACTAATTCAAAGTCATAAAGGTCCCGGTTAATGTCCCAGGATACGTTGAAGAAGGGGCTGTCTAGGATTTCAAGTAAGATGGCGGTCAAGATATACGCTGAGTCCGTGACAGGGGTGCCTTGGTTCTAAGAGGGTAGCCACTTCCGGTCAGAACATTTCCTGTAGCTTCTCTACACTCGGCACGAGTTCCGGTTTCGCGAAAATTTACCTTCCTCAGCCGGAAGTCCGGCGAGTCTTAGTCCGAACGGGGTGAAATAAATTAAGGAAGTCTTTACCAAAACAGTGTAAGCTTGATCGAGACTTAAGAGAATCCACGATTAGAAAATTAGTCAAAAAATATTTTTATTACATTTTGCATCCACATATTGTTAAAAAATCTCATTATCTTTTTTCAAAATTCCCTCGTTTTCCGTATCATCGCGTACAAACTGTCGATGGTATTAGTGTCGAAGGGAACCGTTAGATGTCGCGTCGCCTAACCTCTCTCGAATATCGAATAAAATTCATTCGTCACGTTTTCAACCGATTCGCTTCGTGCATTTCCAAACTGCAGTCCACGACAGTTAACAATCCAATTTCCACAATATACTCTAAACGCGTCTAGTTCAAATACGATAAAGCCCAGTTCATATGAAACAGACACGCAGTCTACGCTCAACGAAGAAACGGACTTTGACACGTATCAACAATTGATTGTAACCTAAACAGGCAAGTTACACAGACATCCTGTCTAACGAGCTCCGTAAGTAAACCTCCTTATGTGAAATGGCGATTAGAACAAATTAGAAATGAATTTCCGTATACGCGTTGCCACACACGAAACACAAGAGTCGCCCGTTCACTTTTGATAAGCGGAACGAGGCGAAACGGAACGGGACGAAGTAAGACGGGAGGATCGTTTAAGATGGATTTACGGGATTTTCTTGAGAACGCTCGATTGCTCTAGGCCGGATTTATTCAGGGCCGTGAACGTTTCTTTGTCTCTCTTTTCTCTTTCTATCTCACTCTCTCTCTATGTGTATATACCTACAGTACAATTCTAACTCCTCAGCCTCTACTCCCACCACGTGTACGACTATCCTTCATCTCGTGTAATTCATCTGCCAAAGATCTCCGGCAGATGGCTATAGCTTCTATTAAACCGTATTAAACGGCAACGTTGCAAGAAGTAGGATGGTGACGCAAATTTGTTACGCAGCTTCTTCCTCAAGTTTTGTCCCACAGCCTCCTTTTCTATTTCTCTCTTATTTTCTGTGAGAGCGAATCAAACTGATAAAATTCATCGATTCTGCTCGCAATTTCTCATCGATTACCAATCAATCACGATCTCATTAGTCGTATCGAGGAATTCATTGTAACAGCGAGACTTTGGACTTTGCGAATGAAGTTTCGACTAGAGACAACTTCACTTTGTTTTTATCCGCATCAAAGCGTTTATACGGTTTTGATGGAAACTGCAGTTGGTTACTGGCGCAATTATACGAATAGGAATGAAAAGGATTGGGAAGCATAGGCGGAGTCGGTTTTGTTGCACATGCGCTTGGTCATGGGTGCCACCCACAAGGTTGCACGATTGCACTTTTCTTTTTTTTTTCGCTTTACTCGTTATCAAATTCGTATTAATCGACAACTAATCAAAATTATTGTTATTATACCTAACCTCAAATAACTATATCATAATTAATCTCGATTTAGGTCCAATATAAATGTCGCAACGATCATTCAAATCGATCTGGATCACGATCCAAGGAAATGATACGCTTGTCCTCAAAAATGCCGATGGATTTTTTCATATCGATTCGATTCGATCAGCAGGATGGATGGTAGGACGGAAATTCAAACCAATGAAGGGTAATCATGGAATTTTTATTTAATTGACCTTGGTCAATAAACCTTAAGGTATGAAAGACATCGTACGTAAATTATTAATTAGAGGTTAGAAATTTTTTTTCAAAATAAAAAAAATTTTCAATTCATCTGTAATTAGTTTTCTGCTCTCTAATGGTCTCCTGAGATTTTAATCGACGTCTCGGGTCGTCGAGACGCTTTTAATACCCCATGCATAACTAACAGCAGTTTCTTCCCCCCTTTCAGCCCTTTTCGTAAAAGTTTCACCAGCAAAATTAGAAATTCGACGCACAGGACCACCTAAAGTCTCTTGATCGCAATGAGATAAATAAACCCAATGGGTGGGCCCTTAGGGGTGCAAATATTGTCGGCCTAGCTCCAGGGTACGGGTGGGGTCTACGGGGGGTGTTTTTACCATGGTTATGGCGTCAAGGACCACCCTACCACTTCTTGACAAGGTGGTACAGAGCTCCAACCGCGTGTGAGAATCCATTCCGTGTGATTTCACATACGATTTCAGAGCCGGGGGAGAGTGAGGTCTTGGGACAGTTTTAAATTTCCCGCTAAAGCATATGCGCAGTAGGTATGCGCATTGTCCCTCAATAAAAACTTTATGGGAATGTCGATAAAGTATTCGTTCGACCCGTCGCCAAGATTAGCCACAGTTAAGAGTGTTTGGACAATTTTAATTAGTCGATACGAATCTCTGGTGCTTGTAGTACTAATTTAATATTTATACAATCAATCAGGTAATAACTGCCAGGAAAAAGGAACATTTAGAAATATCCTCTGGTTCCCTACCGATTGTCGCCTGTACATTTAACAATGGCTTTGCCCCAGGTCATTATTGCAACTACTCAGTTAACTTACTAACGGTTAATTACACGTTATTAACCGTCAGCAAATTAGGCCAGAGCGCCCAACTGTCTAACGATCGAAAATCAACAGGGACATTCTAACCTCTTAAGGTTTCACCAGTGAGATAAGAAGCTTCGTACATTTCAGTCACAGCCATCCCGATCACGACGTATGAGATATCAAAGAAAAATTACGTAACGGTCGTTGGGCCAATTCAAATGTAAAGACAATGTTACCAACCTCACTGAAATTCCATTTTTTTTTTTCATATCGCTGTAACGTTAACTTCAATCATGAAGTCAACAAAGTCGTACCGCGCAAGTACGTAACGTGTCGTTGGGCATGATTGAAATTTGAAAATTCACGGAGATTCACGCTGTCGAGGTTCAGGGACGGATGATCTCGAATTTCGAATCAGGTATTTTTTTTTTTATTAATCACGTGACCCCAGGATTCGTTGAACGATTTTAAAATATCCAGAGTATGACTTTATTATAAGCCACGTATTAGACACGTAAATGACTGCTTAACAGGGGTGCGGTGCAGGAGGTGGGTGTTCTCGATCCCGCCTACCATCCTTTGCGTCCAATGCGGTGGCTGGTTCCCCAGGGGTCTCCCGATTCTCTCCACTGGGTCCCTTCTCTTGGGCGACCAGCCCGAAGTGAGGACTTACAGCAGCGATAATAGTCGGCAGGCCCCTTAGTCAACGCTATAGACTCGGAGTGTCTAGTACGAGTACCGATCTCTCGTGACACCCAGGCGTCTTCTCGACGACGTCTTCGTCGGGACTTTATAAGTGAATACTGTAAAATTCTCGTTGTCCGACGTTATTACGAGTCGCTTGGTTTGTGGTGGTTCGAATTTTTGTATAATCTTTTTTTGAGTGATCCTTTTTTTTTCTTTACTTTCTACCACGTTTTTAATCGGCCAACCAGCTCGTCTCCTCGGTCGTACGAGAATGCTGTGACTACTGTGCGGTGCGCGATCTTGTTCCGGTTCCTGGTTGTGATCGTTGTCAACTGTAATTTAGTTTTTTGAGGAGGGCGATATGCTGTTCAAAGGTAATAGTTCACGGCTGGAACTTCTGATTGGAAAGATACAGGCACATAAGGAGTCACCGTCGCCGCCGCAGGATGACAAGTGCCACCCTAAATTGAAAGGTTTGATTTTTATCAGGGAAAAGAATCCTGTCTCTTTTTTTTTTTAAGTTTTCGTCTTGCAAAAACTTCACGGTTTTATGTCCGTTTCTTTTTTTTACGGATTTTGGATTTTGGGGTAGTAATCAAAATGTCTGTTTCATTTATTTCTATCATTCGCACTGATTTTCGAGTTACATATTTTTAAATGGCTCAACCATGATTTATTTTCTATTTTTTAATAGAAACCTTTTTTTCGTTTTCTTACTTTACTAATACATTGTTCTTACGTCACTTTCTGTGTACAGATTGTTACTTAACACAAGTTAAAAAAAATTTTGAAAAATTTTTTTACACCCCTGTCACGAATCTCGTTATCAACCCTGATGATTTTTCTGGATCATAGTTAATTTTTATCGGTCATAGATCCGAGATAAGGGATCTTGATCAAAAAGTCGGATTCATGAATCAAATTGCGAGAGGGTTGATTAGCGATTTTAACATGGACCAAAAATTTCCCAATGATCTCCCGATTTCGTTCCTGCACGATGAAACGCAAAAAATCAGATCGCGGCAGATGTTCCGTCAATTGTAAATCCGTCGCGTTCTTTGCGTATTAACATCGCATAAGTCACAATTAGGAAAGACGTTAAATCGCGACCCTATTAGTAAACGTCACCGAAGATCTATAAATAGCCCAAAGAGGGAGGTGACAACACTCCACGGCTGCATCGGCAGGTCGCGAAAAGAAGCTGCCAGTGTTAAGTGCGACTATTCTCGCGGCGATGACACATCATCTCCTGATTGGATGGGATCGGTTGCTAAATAAAACCAAACCCCAAGAGCGGAGCCCACGTTCTAGGTTTGCGGTCAATATATAAACAAATCACCCCTAGGTGGCAGTATATCGTCCCACCTCGATTCGATCAAATCTAGCTCGATTTATTTATTGTCACGATCAGCTGTTCGACGTCCGACACTCTGAGTCATCAAAGAGCGCAGACCAAAGAGACGTCCCCGGCTCAGAATTTGACCTTTTGACACGTCCTAGTAGAAACCGGAAGAAAGTCGGTCGGCAGCCATTTTGAAAATTTTTATACCTAATTTTCTCTCGTACCTGGGTCAAAAATTTTATTCCGAATCATTCGAAAAATAACCACCCCCCCCCCCCAAATGTCACTTCGATACACTATAATTTTTTTTTTTCAAATAATTTTCAAATTTACAGCTTGACTAATCATATTTATCCTTGCTCCGTCTTCGTCAACCGGAACGAGTGGCGCCCGGCGAATGAGGGTAGCAAATGTTAATAATGATGAGACCAGTATGTGGGCAGAGGATGCGAGTCATTTAAACTGAAACATTCACTGGTATATATACATGTTGGTATGGTTAATCGCATTGGGTGGCGTTGGTTAGCGTTGACGCTGACGCTAGTCACGCGACCAAGTGAAGTCGAGCAGGATTCCGTAAAATCTCTTAAATTGACTCGTGGGTGTCTTGGCAGGCGCGCGTGCGCTGCCTCCTGGCAAATGAGGAAACGGCCAACTAGCTGCGTCATTTCCATCATTGACGAACTACGTGCTTCTTCGTATCTTTACTTGAACCACCTACAAGCACTTCGAGTCATGACACTACCGGAAGTGACCACCCCAATATAGTTCCTTTATGAAGATCATTAAGTACCAGGTGATTGGACGTGTTATGATCGTCATCAGACATCGTTAAGATCGGACAGCAAAATCATTGTTGCATCTTAATTTTGAAAAAATTATTACAATGTAAATGCGACCTCAGGAAACAAGCTCGGTGTCCAAGAATCATTAGTTACCGTTAGATCCCATTGGGTACCGTTGGATATCGTTGTTGTATTTGAAATTTAGAAAAACTATTTTTATAAAAATTTGACACTAACTTCGGTTTCAAAAATAGTTTACAGTCTTGTTGATACCTTGATAACGTTTTGTGTGGGTACTGTAGACTACATTAATGATTTTTATAATCTGAATTTATTCTAGAATCTTTTTAATGCGTCGAATGTAAACGCGACTTTAGCTTGTTATATATATGTATGTATATGACTCCTGGGATTTCGTCTTCTCGTTGTTGGAACATTGGCTAATGGTACCAGTTTCACCGTGTACTCGTTACGAATATGATAAAGAGACATAACGGACAAGGTGAAGCCAGGCGACCAGCTAGATGGACCTGGTACCTTTTTAGTTCGTAAGGTCACGGGAACTGGTCTCTTTTGCGACGGACGGGAACTTGTTTTTGAAAAAGCATCTGACAACCGCGAGAAATATTTTACTCGGTTCTGAGTGAATGACTTGACTTCGATGTACACTTGGTACCAGTTGGCCTCAGGTACCATTTAAGATGGTACCTTCAATGGCCAATGTCCTTGTCATTGTCCTTGTCCTTCAGGCACAGGTACTTTAGCCATTGGCCATGTTAAAAATTATCATGTCATTTGAATTCACTTCAGAGCTTTCCATTTCGCTTTGCTGTGCGTCATTTGCCCCATTTCTGAAATCATTGAATTTTTTTTTTAATAATTGAAAGGAAGTCATTTCGATATCGACGTTTTGGTACTTTTACGGTAATTAGCTGTCTTGGTGGACAGTTTTGAAATTTTATTGAACGATTCAAATCGTTATATTGAAAAATAATTTTTGTTTTACCGTAGTTGATGATCTTAGAATTTTTATAATTTCAAGTTTAGTTGCTGATTTGATTTACTTCCTAATTCATAGTGATCTGATCTTCATAGGCTTTTGTTGTTTGGATAAAAAATGAGAAATTCGTGAAAAATTATTTTTTTTTTAGTGATACCTGTCAGAATTACAGTGTCCAGATATTCGTCGTTCATCATATAACGAATTTTGAATTGATAAAAAAATATTTTTTTTTAATTACAGATGCGTTGGGAACCGGGAGTTCTTCGTGGCACAGCGAAGATGGCGGACCTACTTCACGACGGGGCGGCGAGACTCCCTCTTCCTGTGCGACGCCGACGTCGGCTAGTTTTCCATCGGAACCGGAAGCTGACGTTGAGAACGGTGGACCAGGTGACGGTAACAACCCTGCTGCTCCATATCCTTGTCAGTTCTGTGACCGGACATTTCCACGGCTGAGCTACCTCAAGAAACATGAGCAGGTAAGAACCGGAAGTTCAATACTAAAATAAATAACGTTTTCCCCTTACGCCATAAAGCCTTAATAATAGAAAAAAAAAATTAATTTTACCTCAATACCAAAATAGTTACTGAAAAATCCATACGCCAACATCGTTGAGGAGACCAGTCTGCTTGATCCGGTCTCTCCCCTACCTATTGCTAGCACCGAGATCTACAGATTGAAGCGTATAAAATACGTAGACGAAGACAGCTAAAAAGAAGGAAAAAAAAAACGAAAAGAAGACGAACAAGAGGAAGCGATGCTCGATCTATTCAGCTTCCACAAGATCAGCCTCCAAAAACTTGAAATTCCAGATGTGCAAAGTTACTCCCTTGACCCGAGTCCATTACACGGATTCTTCTCTTTTGCATGGCGGTGGCATTAGGCATGTTTCCGCGTTTACTCTACCTCGGGCCATCTTGAGGTCAAAATCTGTGTCGTACAATCCGTAACAGGTTGTACCGGCTGTCCAGGTGCTCGAAACGAGGCCTGATTCGCGATTCTCGCGAAAAGCCAGAGATAGACCTCGACGGTTCATCACGCAAAGGTCAAAGAGAGGGTGCACGCGTGATACCAGCCAGAAAAAAAGATGAACTTCCTGTATCCTCATTCAGAGTTTAAAATGGTACCAGTCGATTTAAAAATTACCTACTTCCGGTCCCCGAAAATATTCTCCAACGCTCCTTCGAGTAATCTTTGTCCTCGAGTCTCAAGCGAAAAAAAATCTCATCCACATTGGCCATTCTTCATATCCTGTCAAAGGAGCCGCCGAGGAAGCTGCCCACCTAACCCATCAACCTAGCTACGTGCCAGGCTTAAACCACGGACGTAACGTTTCGCTCGACTTTGAACTCAGAAGAAGTCGAGATGAGCGACTGGCGACAAAGGGCCCGACCATATGGGACCGTATCGTAAAAACCGATCTCGATGGGTGACACTCGGAAATGCTGGACCGTCTCAGGAACGAAATTCAACCCATGCATTTCGTTCTTCTCTCGCGTGTACATCCTCCATTTTTAAATTCCACCCCCGTCGTCCTCCAGCAGTCATATACACAATTCGTATCTGCGTTCAAATTATTCGCGCCAAAGACTGCTAACGTCCGCGCATGCGCAGTATCGACCGCGCATCCACAGCGAAAACTGGGTCTCTTAACGATCTCGTTAAAAAAAGCGTCTGTTGCTCAGCTACCATTGCTAATGTTATCCTGTCTGTTAGTTTTCGGTCTTCCGTACGACCTCGATGATGTCTTCTCGATTATGAGAGAGGTCGCGTTAATAAAGCCAAGCCGTGGAGGCGTTTCGTGCAATGAGTAAGTTAGTTCCGAGAGCATCCGCAAGGGTTAACGAGGCATGTCGGTACGCTGTCCAAGAAGACACAGTGGATTTTTTAGGTTATAATTGATCAACGATTGCTTCACTTTAATGCTATCTTTTTATTTGGTGACTATTTATATATATCCTGACTTTCTTTCTTGTTTCAGAGTCATGGCGATCAGATGCCCTATAGATGCAGCTGGTGCGCCAGGTTATTTAAGCACAAGCGCAGTAGGGATCGTCACGTGAAATTGCACACGGGCGATAGGAGATATCGATGCTCGCACTGCGAAGCTGCCTTCTCCAGAAGGTATGAGAAAAAGAAAAATACGTACACACATACAGATATAAATTATCTTCCATTCACGTCAATTGACGTGTCTGCATTCATGTCTTCTATTGTCGACTTGCGTAACTCCTAGTGGCATTTATTCTCTTTCTCAACCATTTAAAGTTTCCTTAACGTTGTCTCTAGGATCGAGAATCTTCGAAGAATTCACAAATCTCGACTGTAATTGAATACTTAACAGCGAACCGGAAGTCCCTTAAAAAAACATCAGCAGATCCTATTTTGATGAAACAGTGCCCCAGACCTGTTTCACAGTGAGAAGTCAGCACGTGACTCTGCAATAATACCATTGATTAATCAAAACACCAGTCACAAAACGTCACACCAATCGTATCGCTGACAAATCTATGTAAACACAAACACGTGTCCGAACTGTCATGCATTAAGCAGTCGAACAAGAATCTGTACAATGTCAGCTACCCACGTTTAATCGAAATCAAGTATCCAAACGATTTATAAAAAATTCTTACCATACACCATGATTACATATTTCTTAAATTCTTCAGATATCAAGGCTGTCGCAAAATTCTAAACCAAGACAGACAGGTGTTCGACAGGTGATAGAATCGTATCAAATATTAAAACAACCGCCTATCAAATCCAAAGCGAGAAATTTTCAAGGATACTTTGGGGACTGTATACGATTCCGGGGAGCGATGTGCTGGGTGACAAATGACTAATGATCACACGGCGACCAAGGGGCTATGGACATTAGTCAAGCTTACTCCTTAGGAGCCCAAAGTACTCTCACGTATCGCCGTGGCATTGAGTCCGCGCGTGTATTGAAATGCTAAGCTGCTCCGAGGGGCAACGAAATAGAGAAGTGAAGGGAGTATAGAAAGGAAGGAAGGGGACGGACGACGTTGCCTTCTTGTCCTAACTATACGGACACCCGTTTCACTATACTAGCACAGGTAGAGACATAGGTGTTGCAGGACAACAGGTAGAACATTAGTCAAGTGTCTCGTTGCTGTTCCTTTGGTTCATCCGTACGTTGCTTTTGCTTCTCCTATATCCTTTACGGCATACGTGTGTGTATATATATATATATATATATGTGGATATATAGACAATATTTTAAGTCGCGGTCAAAACTCGATGCTTAATTATAAAAAAGATCTATTTTAAATTCTATATTATACAGAGGCGCTTAACCCAGAGGGACTTGATTATTCAATTATTGAGAACTTTTTCTGTATGTGATCCTTATATTAATTATTTATCAATCATTCCATTCTGAGGATACTTGACCAAGTCGTAACCGCCACACTGCAACCTGTCAACCAGTATTATAATCGCATCTACAGATCTTTACGCTACGTCTCTATTCGGTTCTTATATGTTACCGCTAAGCGGCTTGGGTGACCTTACTAAGGTGGGGGGTTGGTCTCAGTGGTTCTCAATTTTGTTATATTGCAAGAGGGTTCTCGTAGTTTATTCAAATTTTCATTAAGGGTGTCAAGTGAAGTTTTACCAGATATAATATTTTTTATTCATAGACATATATATATTACTAATTATCATTGTTATCGATACCAGGAAACGATAGACTCAATTGTGTTTGATACGGTCGAAGAACAGGTGAAACGTAAGTGAAAAGCATTTCCCTCTGCCGATACAGTCGCTACGATCCGAAATCGTTTTTGTCGCTCGGAATGCGGTAGCCGAAGAGGTGTAGAACCTGGACCGTTCTCAGGCTTTCGGCATCCGATCTAGCGTCACGTTTTTGACCCCCCGCGATCATTGGTTCTGGTCGGTCTTCTTATTGTGGGTCCGGAAATGGAGAAGGGGAGTCGAGGAGCGAAGAGGGTGGGGAAGAGCGAAGTGGGGATGGGGCGATGTAGAGCAGAGAGAAAGAGAAAGAGAGGGGGAGGGAGCGGAAAAGAGAGAAAATAGTAAAGCCACGTGACGGGGGTGGTGGGTGCCGTGGGAAATGAATCTGACCACGCGAGTCGGATAAACTAGACTGGGTGGGGCTTAAGTTTCCAATCCATTTACTTCCATTTATTTCACGGTCGACAAGGATAGCCATCCCCACCGTTTGACGATCGCCATTTTTATTAGCCAACTGTCTCGGCTTAACGCACGCTAATCAATTAAGTCGTCGTATTCTTTTTTTTTTATTGATTTCGATTCCCGGTAACCGGTAGGGTCGTCTCTTGATTTACACCAATAAAAAATCTTGCCGATTCACAATCGATCAATGGCAATTATTGAGCAATTTGATTTTCGGGGAATCGGCGAGAGAGAGAGAGACGATCAGATCGTTCACTGGGATCGATCTTACTACGAATGAGGATCTTGATGATCCTTTCAGGGAATTGATGGACTTGAAAAGTAGGAGGGACTGTTCGCTGTTTTGTACTCAACCTCGTTTCCTCGGACATCTTGATCAATTTCTTAATGCATTTTGACTGCCCGTGACTGGGACCGTTTTGGATCTTAACAAAAAAATTTGAGCTATACTGTCATCCAATGTTCTTGTAAAAGTTCATGATTTAATCGCTGGATCAAATGGGACTACTGAATTATTGCCAGGTTCCGATTGGCTCCTGTATTTAGAGATTTACTGATCGACCTCGTTTGAAAATTATTTGTGTTAATTATCTAATCATTTTATTGTTTGTTGGTGCATTGATTTTTTTTCCTTATTTAAAATTTAGGACAACTGATGGACGTCAATTTTGTATTAGGAACTGTGTAATACGTTCATCCATTGTAATGCAGTTATCCGATAAAGCTCTATATTTCAGTAATAGAGATGAACTTGATTAATGAGTTAAATTATTTATATCTCTAAAAGGCTTTAGGTATTTTGAAATACATTTGTCTGTATGTACCAATTTAACACAGTTGGAAGTGACCGTAATCATTTTTCCATTACTCATTCGACAGGTTAAAAGTTGAATATTTTTATTTGACTGCGTAAAGTGAGAGTTCATGTTGCTTCGAATGGAGACAAGTCAATTAGTTTTAAGAGATGCAATTATATAGTCCTATTACTTGATTACACTTCTATATTCGTTTCATTCGAGTTTCATTACATTGCTTATGAAATACCAAATATAATTGTATTATAAAAATTTTATTTCACATAAATAAGCATATATGGAAATATAATTAGAATGCCAGATTATTATTTATTCCTATGTCAAGGTTCAGCATGCTCTATTCAGAATCATTAACTGGTCACTGATATTTCATATAAATACTTTTCTTTCCAGTGATCACCTCAAAATCCACATGAAGACCCACGACACTCAAAAGCCATTCCAATGCACCGCATGTTCACGTGGCTACAACACAGCAGCAGCCCTGACATCCCACATGCAGTCTCATAAGAAGCACCAAGGAGGTTCAAAGCTGGAGATGGAATTTGGTCGTAGAAGCGTATCCTCGCACAGCACATCCTCACCGCCAGTACCAAACTCACCGTCAACGAGTCCAAAGCTAGGCCCGACCTTGAAGCATCCACTGACAAAATTATCACAGTCAGCAACTAGCGCTTCGAATACGCCAATCCTTAGTTCACCATTAAAACTCGCATGTATGTACTGCACGCGTGACTCCTTCACGAGTATGCAGCAGCTGCAGATGCACGTGCACACGATGCACCAGGGTATAGTGAGCGGGGAACATCTGATAATGCCTTCGCCAGGTCGCCTGTCGGAAACACCAAGTACTACCAACCGTGAACCAATGTACGAGCGCAAGTACGTGGAAGAACGCGAGAGGCCTACGGAGAGAAACGACTCCTATGAGAACAGCTTCTCCTGCGGCCAATGCACCATGAAGTTCCCAAGTCTAGGTATACTGAGAGATCATCTGATCTCGATTCATCGTACAGCAGATGGATTCGGCGGCGCCCTTATGATGTGTCCACTTTGTGGTATACCTTGCGCCACAGCTGCTGCCTACGCGGAGCACTACGTTCTTCAGCATTGTGAGAACCGGAGGATGGGCTTCGAAGAGGTCCGGGAGACCAGGGATGGTGGAGAGAGTCGAGAGTATTCGGAACCAAAGACAAATGGCACGTTAAAGGATTCCGAGGGTGTTTACGAGCCTTACAAATCGTATGAACCGTACGAGTCGCACGAGCCATACGATGGGAGGAAGGAAGGTCGGTCGCGTGATGAGCGTGGGACCACGAAGATTCCTAGGGAAACTAGTCCGGTGGAACCTGCCGACCTGACTAGCAAACACGGGAAAGTCAGTAGCGACAGCTACTCCGCAGGCACGCTTCTTTGTGGTCAATGCGGTGCTGCTCTCAAGGACTTTGAATCCTTTCGCGAACACCTTGCAAGACACCTGCAGGCGGATCAGAGGAACGAGGTGCTGAAGAATCCTTGTCCGAAGTGTGACGCGTCCTTTCATGAACGGGAGGATATGCTGGACCATTTTACGAAGCACTTTCTAGGACAGACTAGTAAGGAGTACTGTTGCGCCGCGTGCAAGAAGTTCTATCCTCATCCTGATCTACTTCAGCGACATCTATTGGATGCTCACGCACATCATCTTTACCGGTGCGCTCTGTGTCGTGATACTTTTGACTCCAGGGTGGCTATTCAGGTACACTTTGCCGTGAAGCATAGCCAGGAATGTAGGATCTACCGATGCAACGTTTGTTCAGTATCTAACAATGAGAATTCTCCTGGAAATGCACCTGTCGAAGGACGTACTCTCTTTCGGAGCGAGGCTGAGATGGCTAATCACGTTAGAAGCGTCCATGCACCACCTCTTGGGGATAGTCCTCTACCTATGAGTCCAGCATCGACGCCAGGAGTTCTAATGCATCCAAGTCCTCGGTGTGTCTTCTGCGGGGTGTGCTGTACCTCCGACCTCGAGTTGCAGCTTCATCTGGCTAGCCATGCTACTAGCCTGTACCGGTGTCCTATTTGCCGTGAAGGCTTTGCCGTTGAGTTCCTCCTGGAGAGGCACCTGGCGTATGCTCATCGCACTGCTGAACTCCCTTCTAACGTCCGGAACAACATCCGCGCACTTCGTGCTACCAGGTCTCAGAACGACTCTGCGGTAAGTATCTGGAACTCGCTACTGTCCTATTTAATGATGAACAGATCGGTGGTAATGACGAATCAATGATCGTTCCTGATTGTTCATTCGTAGGCGAGACCTCCATCTTTGAAAAGAGGACGTTCACCGGCATCCAGCAATAACAATTCTCTCAATCAACGTGACAATAACAACAAGAGGCTCAATTTTGGTACTCCTGGTGGACAGCGATGTGAACTATGCGACAGGGGTGAATTTGCGAATGATGCTGAGTTACAAGCGCATAAGAAATTGGCTCACGCGCCTTCGGTACCTCCACCACCGCCACCGCCACCACCTCCGCCACTTCCACCACCGTCACTACCTCCAGCACCTTCTTCGTCTTCGTCCACTTCTTCTACTTCTTCTACGAAACTTCAAAGCAAGTCTCTTGGGACCACTCTCAGTTTGACCTGCGCCTATTGCGGTGAGATCTGTCGCTCCAGGAGTGAACTGGAGTCCCATACGAGAATTCAACACGCATCCAATGAACCTGGTGGACGCCACAAGTGCAACATCTGCGATGAGGTCTGTCCTTCTGGTGCTATACTCGCTGAGCACAAACTCCAGAAACATTGCAAGATTCAATTAAGCGACACTTGTCTTGTATGTCGGGCGAATCTCAGCACGGAATCTCAGTTTTTGGAACACGTTCAACGACACAGTTTGGAAGGTGTCGATACCCAGCAAAGACTTGATAACGCTTTACCCCATCTTCCGGCAGGGTGCATAGTCTGCAGGCAGACTCTTATGAGTGAACTTGAATGTAGACTCCATGCCAGGCATCATTTAAGGCCTAATTGTGGTTCCAGAGGATCTGGTTTAGGGTCGAGTTCCAGTCCAAATTCAGGACAACAAGAACATTCCCAACTACAAAAACCAAGCTGTTGTCTCTGTTTACGCGAATTGAACTCTGAGGATTTTGTTAGTCTTCCTGCTAATAGGACTAGTGTTACTGGTCAGCCGTTACGTGTATGCAAGTTATGCTACGTCAGACATTCTCAGGGTCTACCCATTCTTAATTCACCCTATGAACTCATTCGTTCTGGAAAAGAAAGGTGGGACAGTGATAGGAAACATAAATCCGAAGAGAGTGTTGTTTCTAGTGAGAATACAGTTGTTAATGATGCAAGTACAACTAGATGCGAAGACTGTGGTGTCAAGTTTGAACTCCAGGAGGAACTTGAAAAACACAGAATCGCAGAACATGACGTTAGGGTTTCAGGAAGTGGACCAAACACTTATACCTGCATTCAATGTCAGGTACTTATGATTTGGAAATTTGTTAATTTTTTAAATTGTTCATTATCTGTTCTATCTATATTCTCTTATTCCATATGGCTGTCGTTTTTTATTCTATAGATGTCCTTTGCTACGGAAGCCAAAATAAGGCAGCATGTAAGGCTCGAACACTTGGAATCAAATGGGAAAGGATTTGTCAATGCTTTACGATGTCATCTATGTCTCTTCGAAGCCAGCAGTCCTCTTCAACTTCAAGGTCATCTCATAGAACACACTTTTGCTGGCTGTGCAGCACTTTCTTGTTACATTTGCCAGTCTCTTTTCACAACACCTATTGGCCTTCAGGTAAATATTTGAGAATAGTAACAGGTTATAACTCTTTTTTAATTCATTAAAAAGATCCAGACCAGTAATCCTTTTCGCATTGCAGAATCACATGTTACAACAGCATGGCCTTGGTGCTCGTCCCTACGACTGTTCCCTCTGCAGCCTCAAGTTCTTCTTCCGAGTAGAACTGGACCATCACATAGTAACGTTTCATCGAAATACAAGTGAGTCTATTCAATGCGAAGAACCTATTCGAAGTAACCTGGATCATCCACAAGGTCCAGAAGAAGAGAACGGAGTGAAAGAGCAACAGTTTGAACAAGGAGTAGAGAACTCTGGTAATCAGGTGACCATTAAAGAGGAAGTAGTACTACCAGTAGAAGAGGAGGAAGAAGAGGAAGAAGGACAAGAGGAGGACGTAAACGTAGACGAAACTGTCGAACAAAGTATCTCGTGTGACGTGGAGGATTGCGAGAAAGTTGTATTGGATGAGAAAATAGCTGATTCAAAAATCGACATTGAACTCTCAACGGAGAAGACTGATTGTGAATCTGAAAACTGAAGCTGCGAAACCTTTGAACAGTTTATTATTTTATCATCGTCGCGCGACAATTCCTACCGCTCTCTATGCGACTGTATATAGAATACGCTTCCTTATTCTGAATATCCTCTTTGTCGCGAGGAATTTAATTTCTTTTTTCTATCAGCACATAGAAACTGATCACGAAGAATTCTTAAGGACAATTATTCTCTGAGTACAACGAACTGTAACGAATGTTTTTCTCACTCGTTCTCAGGCTTTCATCTTCTCTTTCTGTCTTCAAATTTTTATCACAATTTTAATTAACTTTCTTATCAGTCTATCTCAAGTGATTAGTACCACTTCATGTTATTTATCTTCTTTTTAAAAATTTCAATGCATTGTGCTAAATTGTTCCGTTTGCGCTTAATCATTAACAAACATTTCGTTGATTTTTATACGTTAAACGTTTGATATCCTTGCGAGTGACGTTTCTTTATGGTTAATTAAGTTATTGCTGGTGGCGATAATGAATTAATAATATTTATACTCGTTAAACGAGCGAATTCATGTAAAATTTCTTCTTGTGATGTCAAGACGGCTGACGCGATTTATCGTCATACATTTTGTTAATATAAATATAGGCACTTACCGTCTGTTCCATGTTTTGATTGGTCTATTTAAATTATGCCTGTATCTATATTATCACTATCGATGGTTATTAATTAACATATTATAAAAGACATTGAACATTCGCGAGATAATTTATGGGTATAAAAATAGTTTCGTGATCAATCGTAATGTCACAATCTCACAGCACAATTGTATGATTCATATTGATAAACAGACACGTTTATACAGTATTATTTCAGTATTATTAATCGATTAATAATACCCAGAATTAATCGTGAATCGTTTATCGTACAAGAAACGCATGAAGCGTCGATTCGAAGCGCATTCCTTTGTTACGTTTTCTTTCAATTTTACGTAACTGTCGTTAAATAATGAAAAGTATATTATTTTACAAGCAATTAATATCTGGGGCTATCTCGTGCGTCCATAAAAAAAATTCGTCCTGTTATCCAAGAGATGAAAAAAAGAAAGAAAGATACGTTACTCATTCGATTCTTATATTTGAATTAAATAAGCGCGTGCTTTGGGAATATGCAAGGAAGACGTTAGTGCTCATCCGTGCAAGTTTAACTTGTTCTTATTAAGTACATTAAACTTTTGACCCAAGCTCAACAATGGCGATAGTTGTTCTATCGATAAGAGGATATAAAATGAAGTAACAATGGTGTATTTACTTTTAAAAAAGATGCAATAACCTGTCCACTAGGATTAGATAAGTCGGTAAGATAGTTCTATACGAAATAAATTATTGTTCTAAATCCTGGCTGTCGCTTGAAATATTGGTGGACCAATATTCCCGTCCCAGTAGTTGGTTTCTATTGGACACGCGTTATACTGTCCATAAAATTAAGCTCGTATTTACTGCTTAGGTTGAGAATTTAGTATTACTGTTTAAACCAGGATTAGTGGTAAGTATTGCTCAGTTTCCTGTGGGTCGGTTTATATCTACTTTAATGAACCTTTCGGGTATACTGCAATGTCTGTTGGATTTATTAATTATATTGATCGAGTAAGTGCTGGGTTATTATTTATGATACATATACATTTTTTAATTTCGGAATAGATTATTTTGTAAACTTTTTATTCTTACTGTTAAGTTGACAGAAGCTGTCTTTTATAATTTATAGCTGTTTTTCAATATTAATGGACGTTAAATGACGGTGCCATTCGCGTAGGTACAATCCCAAAATTGACATTGTCTGCATCTGCCATGCACCAGTCTGCTGATATCTTACGGTAAGAATACATTTTTTTATTTAACGCTACAGCAATGAAGGTAGTTAATCTTATTGTATTAGGTGGAAGGAAATAGTAGAAGTAGGATTTAAGAACACTGGGAAAAGTAGGAAGGATAAGGGAACGAAATGGGCCCCTGCTCGCCTATTTCCGTGAGGTCCTACCTCCTCACAAGGGAGCTACGACCCCTCGGAGGCTCCATGGGGGATCGTGTTTTTTCTTTTTGAATGAGGAAAACCCCCGAGCCCTGCGTCTGTCGCGCACAGGACCAGGGGGCAAAAACCTCAGGAAGGAAAGGAAGTTGGGACGAGCGACAAGGAAAACGCAAAAGGGGTAAGGTAAGTTAAACGCGGAAGGTCTACCCCTAGTCAAGGATTCATCGCAACGAAAGACCACGAACGTAGCACCCGTCGGCGCCCTTGCGAGCATCACCAGGACGTCCCGAAGGACGATATTTAACGCTGCAACCTCCATCTCTTCCCACCGAGCAAGCTCAATGGGTTAGACGAAAGGGACCTAAAATTATTTCAAATGTAATTTCAAAAGCGCATCGTCGAAACTTTAGTGGGTCAATTCTTGTTAAATGAATTTACATTAGTTCCAGTTTTTGCCGCTAAGGAGGTAGCACCTCCTCAACATGCTAAGTGGTGCCATCTCTGAGAGAGCTAGTGAACTTCCCACGATAAAATGATACCCAGAGATGATTAAGGAGATACCAAAATCATGGCGCTAAATTGTAGCGGCGAGTGTGGAAGCAGGATTTTGTGATCATCGCCTCCGGCTACAATGCGTATCCCATTGTAGCCAAGCTAAACGTGAACATGAACGCGTAGTTTGGCGGGCAGAGGTTCATTGCTACTCACTGCTGGTGTCCAAAGCAACCCTTCGAACGCGACCGGCAACAATAGAACTACTGACGAACTATTGAAAAAGCCTATTGTTGAAACAAGTATTTATGAGGGCATAAAGCCAAAAAGGAATAAGAAGAAGAAGAAAAAAATTAGTTGCACAGAAATATTGATAATTCGAAAAATTGAACAAAGCTTTCCAAACACTACTAAATATTCTTGGATCTTGATTTACTTTCAAAATTTATTCAAAATATAAAAATGAGGCTAAATCAAAATCTCGCAGAATATACGGAGTAGATAAAAATTGAATTGAAATTGTAGAAAATATCGAAAATAAATTACGTTCAAATTGAAATATTAATAAATTAGGTGTTTGGACCATTAAAATTATCAATCAAATCAATAAAGTAAAATATTAACACTTAGATATCGCAAATCCTGGCCAAGTAGATTCAGAAGTACTGGAAGT
>JARQTJ010000109.1:0-12371 GCA_030142635.1 Trachelus troglodyta | reverse complement strand
TTTTGTTAGAGGAATTCACAGCACTCCTGTACTTGGCGTAGTTTTTTACACGTAAGTGTTTTTTGGGGGATACATATGTTACAGTGAAACACTGAAATCCGGAGGATGTCAACTTTCACCGGTGAATGTTAACATTCACATAGTTGCTTGGTGTATGTCCGAAGTATTAGCTAAATACCCTTATTTCTGACTTACACCGGTAAATGTCGACATTCACCAATTTCGGTCTTTCACGGTAACATATATATAAAAGTGTGTATTGTTGAAAAATATTTGGATGAGTCGTAGCAACATAAAACGAGGAGAGCTTGGGTTCATCATTTGAAAGTAAAGAGGAGACACTCTTTCCCATTAATCTTGCGTTTCTTTGCAGTTTATACAGTTTGCTCTGGGAGGTAATGCGAAGAAACTTTGTATTTAATTAATGAAACCATTGTTTCCACTTGCCATGCGTGCAGATTGCTGCAGCAATCTTGAAATTGGCTCCACTTTTGTGTCGTTTCTTTCGAACAAAAATGGTTCGGTACGACGAGGATGAGAATGATAATGATGATGATGATGTAAAAAAAAGAAAGTATAGATAAACAGTTACGACTTGGGCCAAGTGATGTATTTTGTTTCAATGGCTCCTCTCACTGTGGATTTGATATTTGCTTGTTAACCCGCTTCAGAAATACACCACTGTAACATTTCATAAATTTGACGAACAGCCCTTCTACATTATTTTACTGGGGTAAACGGTTGTGGATATTTCAAGAATTTTTTCGTCGCTTGAAAACTGACAGTTCGTTTCGCAGGGTGATTCCTCGATATTCTCCTTCGCAGAATGACGTACTAAAGTGTTTAGGACGTCATGCCAGGTAATCTGTATTTAACGATGCTCACAATCGGCCTATCTTTGGAATGTAGCATCTGAGTGGTAAGAGGGTTCAGATCAATATTTTCACCGGGCATCGCTAGCTTAAGCCTCACTTAAATCTCTCTTCCTGGAATTGACATTCTTACTACGTCATCTTCATTACCAATTTTTTTTTAATTAAAAAGTTTTCGTGTGTCTGAAAACATAGAAATACTAGGGAGATGTCACTATGTTAATTTAACTACCCCTGAAACTAATTCGTGTTGTTTTATTTCAATCAGCACAAACATCGTTAAAAGTGTAGCTACAAATAATTTTTTATCTACCGAGTGGAATTATAAACAAAAATTTGTTTGTCTGACCCCATTTACGTATCTAAATAATAAGACTTTTACAGCATAGAAATAACCTTGAGTAGACTGGTTTCACGTAATAACAAGAATTTAGAGACAGTTGACGAACCTGACGGTAAAAATGTATAAGTAATTGAGGCGATGGCAGGTGCGCAAATAATATTTTTACCTTTCAGATCCGAATATTGTTATATGCTGTACGTTAATTAGGTACTTGACTATTCATAGGGGAAAAAAGCATCGAGACAAAGACTTGTCGAATTTAATTGGCGGAATGCAGTGAAGAACGTTGACTGGAAAATTACAATGCTTTGAAGAATTGGGAATGGCGTTATCGATCATAAAATTGTCGTATATTTCAGAAGAGGATCGTGTGCTAACAGAATGGAATGAGAAACGAATAAATTGAATTTAATGATAAGAAGAACAGATGAGGGTGATTGAGGTGGCAGAAGGAGCTTGATAATTCCATTTTGACTGGGAGACATTTTCTTTCGGTTAGTTCGATTTGGTTATCGTTACCGTGAAGATTTTACAAATTTTACATGTTATTGATGCAGACAAGATATTAAGGTATCTGCTTGGGGTTACTCTTGTGTAAACATCTGTTTGCTTTTGCTGTTATAATCCATATGTACTGGTAGTATGTGAAATCTAAGGGAATTCTTACCTTGAAATTGATAATAGGATGGTGAGTGTCTTCAGAATACATTTTATTCACTATGAACCTAACCTAACCTAACCTTACCCATCAACACTTATAATTAATACAACGAAGAACACTGCTTGATAAGATTATACAGTCTTTAAAATTACGTGAAAAATGTATCTATTCAGTTAGAAGTAGGAGAAAGTAGTTATTGCTTGAGATACGAATATTTCAAAGATTACATAAATTTTAATCATTTTGTATGTACATATAAATGTATATTATATTTGCGAAATATTTTATTACATACAATATACATTATTTACGAAAAAATGTAATTCAAGTAAAAATATTTAAATGTCCAGCATGGTATAATCAAATTATTTTAAATTTAAAGAAAAAGGAAAGGCTTTCGAGATTATTTTAAATTATAGTCGGGACGCAGATTAGCTTCTCAGAAGGGGCCAACTTTTCATGCGTTACAAGGTAAACGAGTCCCATGAATTTGTGTCATATCGCAGCTTGATTATATGAGTATAAACATTTGGCATCCATTACTTGTATAAATTTATATTATCATATGATACGGTTGTACAAATTGTCTCGATGAAAAGATCGCAAGATATTATATAACGTGATACAAAATGTGCTCCAGGTAGAGTACTATTTCGTTGATCGTCTGACAGAAAAAGAATTGTTACTACGTCTGACTGATTGGCGCGTATTCAGATCTACACAGCATAGATCTCATTCAGAAAAAATTTTTTCCTCCCGGTGATATTAAAAAAAAAGTTTCCTCCAAGTATTCCGTAATAATCTTTCTCGTTTTGCTCAATGAACTCTTGCTCCTTTTCCACCCCTCTTCACCCGTATTTTCAAATCTACTCGCGACCGATATCGTTTCATTTGGCATTATTGCTGAACCAGTTCGACCGGTACGAAATTATCTTATCAACGTTTAATTATAAGTTGTGTATATATGGGCCTAGTTTGTATTTTTAAGAAACTTCTATCTCTGCAGTGTGGTTAAAGGTCGGATGAAAAACATTGCAAGGACATTGACTCTCTATAGGGAACCGCAGGAAAGATTTCACATAAGGGTTTAATAGGATTTTGCCTTTAAGCAAAAAAGAAAAATGGCAACCTCGTATTGAGAAAACTTCCACCAGTAGAATGTATAGTACAGGTAGCGAAAAAATATTGTATATTGACATTTATAGGAAAATTTCATTGGCAATAAATTAAAGGTGCATTATCGAAGGTATTTTACCTGTCGTGGAAAGTAAAACAAGTTTATCTATAATGATATACGAATTCTGAAGTTATTTAAAGAGTCAGTTATTCTGTTACGTTTCCGTGGAATATCCAATGCATTTGGCTTTTATTATATTCTAATACATATGTGGTTTACATCATATGCATTAATATTATTTATGATGATATAGAAGACTGGACTAGCTTAATATTTAAACATTTATGTAATTGTTTTAGCTAGGACTTTTTATTTCGACACTTTTTTTATAACGCGAGACTTGTTAAAAATGCGTTAGCTGTTGAATTTATATTAGCATCTGGAAATTGTGCAGTGAGTATTCAACAAGGTTTTTATTTTATATAATACATATCCAGGAATATGCAGTCCAGAAACATATTCCGTATTCCTCAGTTTCGCTTTTTGATTAAAAAATACTTGGAAAATGGGTCATATATAATTTGGACTAAAATAAAATATACATCTTTTTATCTCTAGGGTTTTCTATATTTCATGTAAAGTCAGATTATTGCGTGAGATATAATTAATTATCAAATGTGTTATTTTATGAATCTTTCCCCTACGCATATAATGTACACAGCATAATGTATTTATATAAATGTTGCAGCTGTTGTATACTGATCAGGTTGAAGCCGTCAATTTAATTTGAACTAAAGGAAGAAAATTTTATAAAGTTTCTATGATACATTTTGCATTTTTTTCTTTTGTTTTATATAATATTCATTAGCTTTAATGTTTTCCAGTTTAGTAATTACAATATCTTATCTACACCGATTAATTGTAATAAGATTACAATACAAATTTAGTAATTACAATACTATTGAAAGAATTCCTGTATATTTTTTATGATTCCAAACACACTCGGAAAATCATGGTAGCGTATTCTAAAATGTTCCTACGTAGAAGACGAAAGTTGTAAATTATGTTACCTCTGAATAGATTATTTTACTATTCACGCAACTGTAGTAAGTAAAATGATTTCTATTAGGTCACAATTATAGGTGTCTTCAAAAAGTAGCTAACAAATTCGGAAATTTTGTTTCTGACTCGTCATCATGCTCAATTACATATACATTGAGATCAGACATAAATAATTTTACCTGGCTACTATTACTGAAGTATAAGCAAACTATTGTTATTCAATTTTTGTTCTCTTACTATTAGCGAAACGCAGAAGGCAGAAGTTGACGTTCCTACGTGTTATGCATTTACTAAATGACTAGGTTGCGCTGAAATTTTACTACTAGTAGCTGACATTTCACTCCCTATTTTTCAGAGATGTCAGAGATTCATTCTACCTAGCTCTGATAACCTTTGTTATCATAGCTTAAAATTTGATATTACTTTTCTGTTTGGTGTAGATAAGGTTTTCTTTTAGAGACTGACCTTTTGCTTCTCCACGTGTTTTAATTGCATGAAATTGTGGAGACATCTGTTTTCTTCTTTTTTAATTAAAGCTTCGACTTATCTCTCAGGTTGACATCTTCGTATGACGACTGATATACAATTTTTTTTAACCGCATAGACTTGAACCAAATCAGTCTAAATATAATTTATCGACGGGATGACATTATAAAAAATATGGTGTGTGCTTAGACAGCACGGCTGAATTGAAACTGCTTTCGGACATTTTAATGAAATTCATACGAGAATGAGCAGGGGGCGTCAGAGCGAGAAGGAGAGCAAAAGAGAATGGAGGTTGATGCGAACTAATATACTTCCTATCGATAGATTTCGATTTTCCTACTTTTAGCAGGATACTGTGCTATCTGGTTATGAAAATGAATTGAAATTGTGTTTTGAAAACACATCGACGTTAGCATGAAAACTAGTTGAAGAAAACTTTTGGCTGTAGAAGGAATTAAAAATCTTTTATCATTTAAATAAGACGTACCAAATGATAATTGAAATTATTATTAATATATTTTTATAATACGTGCACCGAGTAGTAATATGTATGTACTAATTGTTAAAATTCGCCCATTGGATTTACTCAGGGAATTCTACGTGAAGCAGATATTTCATATATTTCATATGAGTTTGAGTCACTGCCATATTGGGCTAATCTGCTTGAATGCATCGGTTGAAGTTAGCTTTCCCATAGAATTTGAATGCGCATACTAGCTTAAGTTGGCTCGATTCAGCTCATTAGTTCCATATACGCGGTTATTTAAAACTATTGCACTAACTGAAGATACTTCTGTCCATTTGATTTCTATTAGATCCCATGGTATAATCATCTTCAGGTGGCATAATACTCCTGAATAGTCGTGTAGACATTCAACATTATATAAAGTTGGTTCGATTTTCATAATCTTGATATCAGTAGGTATTCATATGTTACACTTTCCAACTTTGTATATACCATGAACTGTACGATAAATCATATTCAAATTTTGGGGAAAGGTCCGATCTTACACATTTCAAATGCTGTATATATCGTATGATGCACAAATATATGGTACACATTTTGGAACACAAAAATAAAGGATATACAAATAAGAAGATACACATCTGTTACACTTTTCAAAAATAAATTAATAATAATCGGCACTTTGCTACACAAATGTTTTAGCACACTGAAAATAATAGAGTTGCAATTTAGGTTTTTTACGCATAAAATATTTGATCATCGGTATCTTCTCAAATTTTCGTTAACTCAAAAATAAAATGTCATCTAACGTATCTATATTTCTAAGGCATGTTTCTCAAGTGACAAAATCTAATATGAAAGTAATGTAAGCCATGATTTCTAAAAGAGTTTTTCATGAAATACGGTTGCAATTAAATAAGACTGTTATTATTGTAATTTAGTACTTTTTTAAAATGAGCAATTCGAATTTTTAATAAAAACTTTTTGTTGTATAAATAGTCATCTTCTTTGTCTTAATTCTTCCTTAACAGTAAAACAATTGTATACATTCGTTGATTTTTCCTTGGATTTTAATAAGTTGGTATCAAATCTTCTACACGAATTTGATGTCACGAAATTATAGTGAAATTATTACTATGAAATTCTCTACTCCGTTATCCTTGGATACCCGTAAATAAAAATTAAGCCGTATTTACTATTGCTGTAGAATTTGCGTAATGAAGCAACGTTAAAAAACTTAATGAATATATGCAAAGCAATCGGGATAAGTGGTTTTGGAAAGTTAATCTCCATAATACAGAGGGTTCTTCATCAAAGCATCATTAAATCCAATGTGAAACTCGAAAACAATTAATAATATGCTATTAACCTCAGAGTTGTTATTAAAGGTAAAAGAAAAATATAATATATGTAGAGTTAAGACAAAGAATAAAAATAACAAAAGAATAATATAAATTCAATAGACTATAAACATGGTATAAATATACTGAATTAAGAGTATGAAATTAATTAAGAAAGTTAATGCACCGGATGTATTGGAAATATGAACAACGTTTATAGCTATACTTTTTAGTATAATAAAATGAGAAAGTACTGCTGTGCTTTTTAGCGCCCTCGAGCGTTATCACTACTAGCAAGGTAAATACTATGAAAGGACCATGCAATAGAACCGTAAAGGGGTTAAATATTGGGTAAGATTGCCTAATTCGTACGACTTTTTTAAATACCTCCATTCATAAATGACTTATCGATAATTGAAGCGGGCCAAAATATCACCTATATCGAGCTACTTTTGTACAACAATATTGTATAAATAACTTAAAAATATAGCTAAACTCCCATAATTATTTGAATAACATGATAGAATGATTTGGGCGCCAGTAGGGATTAGGCAATCTTCTTCTAAGCAGCCAGTTGCACGAATTGTGTTGATTAACACTAACTGTTAGCATTTTATTAAAGGGCATATAATGTTGTTTATGTTATTTTGATTAGTTGTTAACCCTTGAATTTGATAGTGTGCATTATGCATGTAAACCTTAGATAAAAGTTTTACTTCCTTTTCTGTTAATTGCAGTCATTGAACATTTTTATATTGACCACAAAAGTTTATTTCATGAACTGTGACAGTGCTAATAATGCCTGTAACTTCTTCATAAAGTAATAATATTAAATAATAGTTAATTATTACTTTAGTATTTTATAACGGTTATTTTATTCAAAGAATGTAATATTACAATAGAGATCCAGGATAATTCAATGAAATATAATAACTTAATAACATACTATTTGCATAAAATATTTGTAAAAATCCACAGTTCAAAATGAGGAGTAAAGAGTGAAAATTCCTACCATTAAATTTGTAAGTAAAAATACCTTCAATGACATAATGTTTTCAAACTAAAGCATAAAAATGGAAACACTTACCAATAACTTAGCAAATTAAGTTGTTAAATTAAGATTAAATTAAGATTAAATTAAGATTTTGAACATCAACGTAAGCAATTAATAATTGATTCATACAAAAAAAAAACATTTTCTCTATTTATCTACTTTAAACATATATTTCAACCTCTATTTGTCCTCACGGATCTGCACTTGGAGCGTCATTGGTCACATTTAAAAAAAATGATAATTCAATGTCAGGTCTTCAAGACGTGGTTACGTTTAGCACAACATCAGGGCTTGATGGCCTGATATAGATCTAATTTCAGTCCTCATTAAGAGTTAATATTTGCGTATTCGGTACCTAAGTAGGTCAACATGAAACCTCATTATGTACTGATATTCGTCTCGATTTGATGTAATTTTTAGGTTGCATTCAAATTCTTTTTATTGGAAAGATCCGTTATCCACTTTTGAGTTTTACTGAAAATCGTACAATAATTTTAAATTAATATAATTAACTTTTTTAAATTCAAGTTTTGTATTCTCTGCTCAAACTAAATAATCGTAAATTAAATTGACACTTCTAAACCTTTGGTGACTCTAAAACCGACGAAATGGCGCATCAGAAAAGTATAGAAAACATTTATGAATCGTTAAAAAATTCACTTGAAGGTAACAAGCTGAAACAACAAGGTCTAACAATTCCTTCAAAAAAGAAGATAATAAGATATCTGATATACTTTTATCTTCAGAATATTTGGGCATTTAAAAAAGTGCAATACGTTAAAAAAAAACTCGCCGATTGAATCACTTATAGGGAAACAACAATTTTGTTAATGCATTTCTCATTCTTTCCTTTGCTATATAATTCTTTCGTGAACCGTGTCTCGCTGTTTGTTCTTAAGTAATTTAATTACACCCCGTTTTGCACTGTCGGCCGACGCACTCGATAATAGTGTTTCACATGATTACGATAACTGACATAAAAATTATGATTTCTGAATTTTACTTATGATATGAAAATTCATTAAACAATATCATATAATGAATTATTATATAAAATAATTATTATCTGATTCAATTACGTTACGCACGAAGCGTTTCTTTTACTTTATTTTTTACCTTTCGATATTACTGTACTTCTACGTATGGAAGTTCAAATAATATTCGTCTTCTATTGATAATATAACGTATGGAATGAACATCTGGTCGAAAGTTTGGTGCTCCAACGACGGTAAACCAGAGCTGGTATATAGCTAAATCATGTACTAGACTTAGAATGGTGAAAAGGTTAACCAGAACATTAAAATTGTCCTACCGTGCAATTTGTCTTGTAATTTACTAGTAATATTGTGTAGTAAATATGGCTGCACTCTTAAACTGCGTCAAAATCGTACTACAGCATTATTAATATTCATGTATATTTTTTAATAGACTTGATATTGTAGAGCAGATGTTTTACATACTTAGACACGTCAATATAAGCCAATAAGTTATCATCATTGGTAATACAGCAGCGAATTCATTTGTAGTACTTTATGTATATATAGGGTGTCCCAGAATAAAAAAATATGGAATACACTATCAAGTAGAACAGGAAAATCTGAAAAAAAAAGTCCTGATCCATTTTCTTTTACCAAGCCTTCCTCTTAGAGTTATAAACATTAAGAGCTAGCGAATAAACGCGCGGGTGTATCCGCTAAGCATCCAAGAACGCGAAAAATGGGGGATAAAGGATGCTCAGCGGGTACAGCCGTAAGCTGATTGGCTAGCTTTAATTGTTTATAACTTTATGAGGAAAGCTCGGTAAAAAAATGAATCAGGACTTTTTGTTTCGAACTTTTCTCTTCTAGTTGATGGTGTACTCCACATCTTTTTATTGTGCGACATCCTGTATATGTGCTAAGACATATTGTTTAATTGATGTATACTTGATTAAATATATATATAAATATATATGATAATGATTATGATAGCGATTAAAATAATATTTGTTCAAAACAACATGTCATTTTGAGCTGACGTTCTTACGATTAATTAATTTTTTCCTGATAAGTGCTATCTAATTTATCCTGCACGATATGCCACTAAATATTAATATACCAAAAAGTTAAATTTGCCTGTAGGATAACTGGAGATATACATATACAATGTATGCATTAATTTCACGTACAATCAAGTTTCAAACAAGTTTGCCAGGTTGCAATAATTCTTTGTAAAAATAAAGTGCAGAGCGCGTTACAGTCAGATGTAATCGATTGCAAGTACTGCAAAATGATATTTTATATTTGAAAGTACGTCGAGTCATTTCAATTTAATCCAGAATGGCTCGCAGTACAAAACCTCTCCAAGGACGCTTTGCAGTTCGATCAATATTGCAATCGCGACTTCGTAGTTGTGGTCGAATATCCAAGTCAAAATGAATATTAGCATACTTATACTCCGCATATTTTTTGCAACTCTAATTTGACTGAGATTGATGCAGTAGATTGTTCGTTATCGCAACTGCGCATTGAGGATTGGTACAAGTAGAGTAAAAAGTATTTTTGGCACGTATTCTTATTCCTTACAGAGAATTGAGTCTCCGTTGCTATTATATGCGCCTGCAGTCCGTGTAATTTCACAGAAATAGATTATTCCAGTCTAGCGTACGTTTCTGATATGACTATATCCATACGGTCGCATTGAATTCTTGCGAAAATCCTGCAATTGTCAATCCTCGTTCCAACTGTTCCATTTTGACTGGCAGTTCTCTTTTGATTCTAAATTTTTGATTAATTCATATTTGTATAAATTTTTTTTTGTGAAAATATTAGTTTTTGCAAAGGAAGATGCTTTTTGTAGATAAAGTGCTAGCGTCGGCGACGGGTGTAATTAAGCGTCAAAATAAAATTTTCATCCTTATTAATTGGCGCACAAAGCTTCAATTAATGCTTACAGGGAACATTGACAAATTCTAAGTTTTATTATGATAAATTCAACTGCCAACTACCAAAAGCATCCTTTGTAGAATTTTTTCTTCTATTATTCCAGGGCCTGCGTAGGTCTGCACTGAGCTTGTACGGGCCTAGCTAGGCCCTCAACAGATTCTCGATTTTCAAATTGAAATTTCCACAAAGGGTACTATCGGGTACTACGGACTCCAAAGTTTTCAAAAACTAAGTTAAGGCCATGACGTGAAACCTTTATGGGTCCATCAAAGAACACGCTTTCTTAATCAGGACCCTTGTACAGGTTCTTAAGCACGTAATTTGACCTTATATGAGATTTATATAAATGCCCTGAACAATATCCCATCTACATAACCACTGCCCTAGGTGATGAGGAAGAAATTACAGCAGAGAACGACAAATTAAAATCAGCACACATAATAATATACACCTAACCCTCGATTTGCACAGTATTCGAATTGCATAATTTACATTTACACGGTACTATTTATTTCATTCTTTCATAGACTACCTTATTTATGACTGCTACATGACAGTTATGTAAATCTTTAATTTTCACATTGGCTCCCTATAAGGTAATAACGTGGAAGTCTTATTATGAATATTGAATATGAATTATGAATTCCCCAGGTCAGCCTGAAAAGACTCCATCTACTGTTTAAACTTCCCCAACACTTTTTCTCGTGGATATAAAAGTATTACACATTTTAAGAAGTAGCCAAATCTAAATCATCTCGTTAAAAGATATACATGGAAAAGCTTTGGAGTATCGATAAATTGAAATTATGAATGTTAATAGAAAAAAAAGAACAATAGAGTTTTATGTATATACAGGTAACATTCGAGATATAATACATCATTGAACAATCTACGTGACAGAACGTAGGGTCGACATCCGCAATGCCAGGAGCAATACGAAAAATAGGTTTGCGCAATGCAAGTGACGATCGAGGCGTAACTTGTGCCAGAAAAGAAAATGAAACGAAAGATGTTAATCAGACAGGCATAGCCGAGTCAAATGGCTGCACGAGGAATTTAAGCCGTAAGTTTAGGGGAGTCTAGGTCCTATCTGCACCTACACGCCTGTAAATGTAGGCTGTGCTTAAATACTAGCCTTTACCCTCATAACATCTAGACGCCCATACGCCTTATATATTCCAAAGCAGATTTCTATCTAACCAGGTTAATCTATCCATTCCTATCCTATCCCTTGTAGAGCCCTAAAAGCTAACCAGTCCAACCAACAGCATCGCCATCGCCATCGCTCCACGGCCGCTTTACATCCCCACGCAGGCAGCCACACGTAATCTTATATAGATGAATGTACGCGCATACAGGTCTACGCATATATATACGTAAACGGCACACAGCGTCGCGACGCATATCGCGTGACGGACTTTGCGATGCTATGAAAGCGCAGAACGGAAAGCTATTAGTCTTCCTTCTTTTCTATAATTATACTTATATTTCACGCGTGGAAGGATTTCGTTATTATCGCTGTGATTATTTGTGACTTTTTTCAAGAAATATTTCATTCAGCGAGTCGACCCTTTAGAGTCCCGAGATTTCGTTAAAAGGCTGCTTGTCTTGCGAAGGAAAATCGAAATATTTTTTGCACACGTTGCGAGGGGCGTGCACATAGTTGAAAATATTGAAAGGGAATTTTTTACGATGGCACAGCTTTCCGAACCCTTGGTACGTGATGAAAATAAGAGAGCTGGAATAAAATACTGAAAACGATATACCGAGCATATTGCGAAGTGCAGCCACAGAGGTACAATGTGTTTTTGAGTAATTTCTCTATCCATACTTCTGCCATGTCGCTGCATTGCGGCTTTCGCGACGCATTGCCCTCTCCCTCTCTCCCTCTCTCTCTCTCTCCCTCTCACCCTCTCTCTCCCTCCCACGCTCCCCCTCACCCCTCTCTCCCTCTCTCACTCCTTCCCTCTCTCTCGTTCTCTCTCTCTCTCTCTCTCTCTCTCTCTCTCTCTCTCTCTCTCTCTCTCTCTCTCTCTCTCTCTCTCT
>JARQTJ010000107.1:203085-275138 GCA_030142635.1 Trachelus troglodyta | reverse complement strand
ACTACTCGAATTAATATGCTCGACCCGACCAAAGGAATAGGAAGTGTAAGACAAGCACAATGGAAATTGAAAGGGAATAGAGTAAAACGAGAAGACAAGAGTGAAGATAGAAATAAAGAAGTAGAAAAGTAAGGAAATGGGGTATAAAAGTAGTGAAGAAATAAGGAAAGAGAAAAATGATAAAAGTAAAGAATGAAAGTTAAAAGAAATAAGAAAGTAAAGATGAAATAAGTATAGAAAGAGAAGAAGGTTGGAAAGGGATAAGAGGGGTGATTCCAAGAGACCAGTATAGGTGACCGCCTCGAGGAAGAATGAGCGCTCCGGGTCCGGGCGCTGGCTCGAGCGCTCCCCCCACCATCCGCCTGCCCCCACTCTCCGCCTGCTCCCACTCGCCGAGCCCTGCGCGACGAATCTGCGCGCACACAATTTTGGACAACTTTCAGTACTTTTAAATATGCTTAGCCAGAATTTTCGATTTCTAAGTGTTAATATTTTACTTTATTGATTTAATTAATTATTTTAATATTCCAAAACCTAATTTATTTATATCTCAATCTGAACGTAATTTATTTTCGATATTCTACAATTTCAATTCAATTTTTATCTATTCCGTATATTCTGCGAGATTTTCATTTAGTCTCAGTTTTATATTTTTAAGAAATTTTGAAAGTAAAGCAAGATCATATAATATTTAGTAAAAATTGAGTTGCTACACTGGTGTCAAGTTGGCAATGCACTTTTTGAAAAATGTCTTAAGAATGTTTCAACAATAGGCTTTTTCAATAGTTCTTGAGAAGTTCTCTAATCTTACTTCCAGACTCGCCGTTACGATTTAGCGGCATGATTTTGAGATCGCTTAAAACCGTATCGTTGTGCATCTCCATACTCATCTCTGATCTAGAAATGTATATATTTCCTAACGGAATTTTCCGGAACTACCGCAGATGCTTAACAGCACAATCTGGCGCTCTAATTTATATATTTGATAAATTAAATCGATTGGACACATCAAAGCGATTTCTGTCAATATTGAGTTTATTTAATGTTTATTCCATATTTGTACACGCCCTCGGCATGCCACATACAATCAATATAATACAGTCCAACGCAGCCAAGGTAGAAGTAAAATACAAAAAATATATATATTCTACGTCGATATTATTGTTACCACAATTGTTATAACGTTGAATAACTATAAGTAGTGGCTAAGAGTATATGATACAGAGAAAGAGTGCTGGATACAATTGGGACATATAATTCGGATTGGATTGCGTCGCAATAATCGCATCTGCAATTCTCAGAAAATATCTTAAACCGATTTATACTAATGCCTTTTCACGATAGTACATAATTTCGCGTGTAAACCAAAAGAAAAACATTATTTGCAAACGTAACAAGATAAAATTACTTTAAAAAGTCCATAATCATCACAGCATTACGACGCACTCGAAAAACAATGAAATACAGTGCGCGACGAAGATAAGGAGAAGAAAAATAGAAGAAAGAAACAAAAACTAAAATCCAAAGAAAAAATACAATCTTTTTCGCCGAGTTAAAACGATCGCGATAATGGCCACATAGAAAAAAGATGTAAAAAGTTATGTCTAGAAAAATATAAAAAAACAGAGAAGATCGATTCTTCCTAAAAATTTATCTTCCCCCGCTTCGTACGATGATCGAAAAACGCTTGAAGATCAAGAGACAAAAGGAAAAGAGGATTATAAGAAAGATTCACACGATAAATGTAATAAATGATTCGCAATATACACAATAAGTGAACTAATGAATGTGGCTAGTACTCTTGTTCGTCCATAAGACGCTGGTCGTCCCGACGCCCAGTGTCTCCGTATCCGAAAACTCAACCCTTAAATACTCTTATAAGACTTAGGGATAGTAGCCATATGTAGTAATTACAATTTTGCAAATTACATAATCAACGCCGTACATCGGGCCATGTAATAACGCTTTACTAGACTGTTTAGCGTAAGAGAAACGCACGTTTAATTATCTCAGGTGTCTCCTTAATGCGGTACGCGTAAATATATATTAATTACGATTTAAAGATGGACGCGAGATCGGTCGCTATTACGCAAATCCCTTGCGGAACTGTTGCTCTAATTTGAGAAGAATTTTAGCTCAGCAGCAGCAGCGACAGCGTTAATTAATAATAGCAGCAGTAGTCATCGTGGACGTGGATCATTTTCGCGCGTGTTCCAGATCTACCGACTCTGTAATTTCTTTGGATGACTTTTCATGTACGCGTTGGCCGTGCGTCTGCGACTTTCGTCGCGCGCGACCGTGGCACGATTTCTATGGCAGCGTCAATGAGGATTGCTGAGTGCGAACGTGGAGGATTGCGTTCTCAAGATCCGACAATAACAGTACAAATGATTGGAAATGATGCGAAAGAATTGAATGACAATAAAAAGAGAAATAAAAACCTAACCCAACGTAGAAAGAATAATAATTAATAGTTTAACAATAGGATTGATTAATGAATAATTAACGTAGCGATCGATAGCGCATGTTTTTTTTCCTCCAACTAAGGGTAAAACTTCGTCTATATTTATATATATATATTCATCTTTTTTTAAGGGGATAGTTTTAAGAGCAGATGGAGGAAATGAATGTAACGAAAGGATTTTGGGAGGATTCGCAATGTCTATAGTTAATATTCTTTGTCTTCGAGTTATTGGTAATTTATGAGCTATCGACTCATTAAACTTCCTCCTTCGAAGGTTCACAGCGACTGGAAAAAAACTATCTAAGTGTGTACTCGAGTTATCTTTTTTCTTCTCCCTCTCTTCGATTAATCTGTATCGACCATAGAGATGTTTTTTTTTAAACGCATATCTTATGTCGTGTACGCGTTTGTCCATTACTAGATTAATACTATTTCTTTTACCAGTTTTACAACTAAGTTCATCAATATGGTTTATTTATTCTTCTCTCTCTTTCTCACTCTTGGAATATACTACTCTTCGCATACACATTCTCTCTATGTCTCTTTTTTCGTTTCCATGTTTTTCAAAGCTACTTTCACACACACACACACGCGCACACTCTCTCTCTCTCTCTCTCTCTCTCTCTCTCTCTCCCACCCTTTCATACAAACAATCTCACTCTACCGCTCTTACTGTCCTTTCATACAAGGCGGTTCATAGTTCGTCCAGAACAAATGTATAAGCAACGTAAAACGTCACACTCTCTGCCACGAGGAATTTCTCTATATATTATAAAATACATTAGTTTACAAACAATGTGGATTAAGAGTCACCGTGCTCCTGGGTAATGTCTACTTAGACCCGGTCGAACGTCCAGAAGAAGAAAACTAAAGTAAAAACGTTACAAGAATTGACAAATGTAATGGAACATTTTCGCTGGGCAGCCACTTTCCATCAGCTCCACGCATAATTGACTTTCCAAACGCCACTGGCAGACTTATTTATTGTACTACACGAAGCAAGACAGGATATCCGGTTACATATCTACAAAGGCTGCCAACATAATTCGATCCGGTTATTCACAGCAGCTAAATATTTGACTCGTCGAGGAAGAGACAATTTACTACACGAGCGTCGCTTCCTGATCCTCGCAAATACAATTACCCTGGAGACGGTCGACCGTTAGAACAATAAGTCTATCTTATCGTGCTACATACATATTTACAAGGCAACCTGGCGAACGTGGCCAGGAACCTCTCTTTGAATTTCTTCTCTGTTATCGTCCGGAGTCTACACATCCTCGCACGAATTAAATAATTCAGAATAAAATCTCGCCGCAACTCGTCCTACTCGTATCTTTCGTCGTTCTAACTTTCTCTTGACTCTACGCGTTTGCATTAAGTTTTACGTGGCGCTATGTCCTGCGGATGTCTTACTAGAGACTTACGTTATCCCACTTGGATGTACTAGAGATCGTTCATAATGATCCTGCTAGTGGACAGTATTATCATCACCTGGATTACTTATATCATTTATTTATTCGTTTATCCTGGTACTTTGTGTTATCTTTATCCAGGCTCTTCTCCATCGCGTTCGAAGAAGGACGCGGAAAAAGACTTATCATGGAAGTCCCTTACGGGTTTATGCTTTTTCGTTATCGTTTATCACTTATCCCTATCATTTCTAAAAAAAGTGTCTACCACGATAAAGCTGTCTCTCGTACAAAGGTCAAAGATCGGTAGTATTAGTATTTTTTGTATGACCTGCCTAACGTGAACTCCGGACGATTGAGGCAAGAACGTGTCAACGAATATTCGCAATTCGAAGACTACGAATTAAGCTATCGTTCACGATGTACGATTTCTTAACGATCAATATGCACGTGCTGGATGACCGCTGATTCGTCACAATTGTGGAAGATAGTTTGACGTAGAAACGAATCGGTTTGGCTTGTTTCTTCTTTTCTCTCTCTTTTTCGGCGATTTTTAATTTGGACAGTACAGGATAACTTTTGCAAATGTGCCACCGATTCTTCCTTCCTTTCCAATTGATTTACTTGTACTTGTGTTCTTATCATTTCTTCACCGAATTAGACTGTCGCACATTGAAAATGAATTATCCTGTACCATCAGAATCTTTCTCAAGAAGCGATCATCGAGAAAGATTCTTCTTCGTTCTAGAGCGAATGAATAATGGTAATTAAAGGGAAATTAGAGGATAATGATAGGTTAGAGTGTTAAGATGTTCTCGGACCACAATCTCTTGCGAACCCTCGCCCGCTCGCGTCCCTACGTGTCCCTGAAAGTAAAAGAAATATAATAAATTTTTATATAAAAAACGACTACCCTACAAAACTTTAATATTAAGAAAAAAAACATCTTTATAGATACCTTAAAGTAACTTTGTCCATGAGCATGGATAGCCGGCCGTCCGAATGATTAGCAGGAAGCAAAGCCTTCAGGACTTCTCGAACGAGTGTTTCGCTCATACCAGGCGACGTGCGTTCCGCCAATTCAAAAGCACCGCGAAGTTCGTCTATCGCACCGCCGTTTCTACCAACCCCACTACCACCCTCGCCATTATTGTCCCTCGTCGTGTACTGATGCTTCCGTTGTAGCTGAAAAGCATACAAAAGTTACTACAGGATCCCTCATGTTAAGTTGTCAGAGGTGTTTTGTATTATCGCACAAGAGACTCTAACTGATTAGATTGATTAAGCAACGGCATCGGTTACGTCCTTAATAGAAAGAAATGACGAATGGCGACTTGAAAGAAGAAAAAATTGATTGGATAATTTATAAATCGTCTATCACCTCCGAGAGAAGCGGTAGAATAACACCAGAGAGTGCTGCGCTTCGAGGATGCTTCAATTCCTGAGAACTTCTAGGTCTCTGCTTCTCTTCGGTAGCCCTGTGGTCGACCAGCGGTACCACCGGAACTTCCGGTTTGCTATTTCTCTTCTCACGTGTATTATCTCTCTCCCGTTCTCTCTCTCGCTCCCGATCACGCTCTCTCTCCCTGGACTCCCTCTCGCGATCCCTTTCTCTACTCTCTTGAACGTCGCCGCGCCTCTCCTTGGTGGGAGCCCTCTGAATGGATTCCCTGCTAGAGTCACGGAATTCCCGACTCTCTCTATTTTCACGATTTTCACGATTCTCGCGGTTCTCTCGGGTTTCCACTGGCGGCGGAGGTGCTGCCTCGTGCGGACGTGACTTAAATAGAGAAAACACAGGCTATTTAATTATCCAACGTATCAATATCACAAGAATAATAATTCTATGTATAATCAATAACGAATTACTGATATCTTTGAAGAATCAAAGATCCCCTGATAAATATCGTTAAACGATCCCAGTCGATAATAACCAGGATCTGAGAAACAAGTTTCACTTATTCGACTAATGAATAGTTCACGTACGATTGGGAAACTTTTATACAAGACATACAATACTTTTTATATATTTTTCTCCCCCCATTAGAAAAAAAAACCAGGTTATTTATCAATGGTGCACAAGGCCACAATTTCAAAAGAATACTAATAAGTTATAACGGTACAGTGTAAATGAACGTACCGGTGTGTGTTTAGACTGGCCTTCCCGTAGCGAGTCCCTAGACTCTCTCGACTCCCTAGAGTCCCTGGAGTCGGTTCTATAATGATTTAAATTAGACTCCTTTGGCGGTGACCTGGAGGCTCCATTAGCATGAGGTTTGCTTTGCGATTGATTGTGATTTGATGATCTGTGATTAGGAGTGTGTGTTATGGTTAGCGAAGGTGGTTGATCATCCAACGGTAGCATTGGAAGAACGGACCCCTTAACACCATGAGGCCCCTTCACCGTCATTATCCATGGTTCATCCATGTCACTATCCTGCTTGGACTCTTCGCTGAGGATCAAAATGAAAACCAGCATATAAATGCATGTACGGAGAGAATTGAAATAAATATTTAAAATAAAATTTATCACTTGACACTTACGAATCTGAATTTTCACTCTCCGTTTCAGATTCCTCGCTACGCTGAGACTTCCACTTCTTGTACCTGTCGATGAGGTCGATGAGATACGAGTTCTTCTTGGCCTTCCTGATGAATTGGAACTTCAGCAAATCCTTGGCCGTCGGTCTCTGCGCAAGAGGATTACAAATGAGTGACATATCGACATAATGATCATCCCCGTAACAACTCGGGTAACGAATATCCTGTCATGTCATTTCCGCCACGAGTCTCGTGCTTGATCGACCATGCGATACCTATAAGGTCAATCAATACCGTGAACCCATCCCGTATACAATTACCCAGAAAATCCTCAAGGATAATCCACACAGCGAATATTAATTTTCATTTACAATATCAAACATTCCTCCCAAGTCCACATAATTTACTCGTGGAAAGAAGTTCCAGATTCAATAAAACTCTACTACGTTTTATTCAGAAGTAATTTTTCATCACTACCGAACATCGTATAACAGAAGAGTTAAATCAAGATTTAAAAGCAGGCTATTGCTTCGTTCAATTATCCTTATGAATTTCGTTGCCTGGCGTAATTAATTGAGCGAGTCCTCATTGGTTAGCGAAGGTACGTCACTCAGTGTATTTAAATTGATTCCATAGTATCGTTTCCTCTTCGTGCTCCAGAAACTTCAAAACGTTCACGAAGAACTTGTATTTCTACTTCTGGCAGGATATCGGAGACTCACGTATCTCTAAAGACACTCACGTTTTCCGGATCTTTGTTCAAGCAGGCCTCGACGAACTCCTTGAACTGTTTCGTGTAGTTTCCAGTCAACTGTGGCGGATTGTTCTTCGGTATAAGAAACAGCACTCTCATGGGATGTAGCTCGCTGTTCGGAGGTTCGCCCTTGGCAAGTTCTATCGCCGTGATTCCCAGCGACCAAATGTCAGCCTGACCACCAAAATAGAGAGTGCGTTACACGTAGAGCATAGCGTTAACAAGGTGTTAATGAAAACGTGACCGTAAGTGATGTTACGGTCTCTGAAGTGAGTATAGGAAGAGGAAGTTTAATAAAAAAAAAATAATTTAAAGTCACTCCACTTCTTACACTTCCTTATAAAACTGTCTTCCTCTACCTTCGAATCATAGGCTGACTGCTTAATAACTTCCGGCGCCATCCAAAATGGAGTACCGACGAAAGTGTTTCTCTTGCTTGTCGTGTTGGTCAACTGCCCGGCCACACCGAAATCAGCCAACTTCACGTCGCCCATCTCGCTGAGGAGAACGTTCGCGGCTGAAATAAGTAAAGAATGATGATTAACGAATAAGTCTTTTATTATGAAAATCACGAGTACATCGATACTCGGGGGATCAGTGTGGATCTACCTTTAATATCACGATGCAATTTACGTTCGCTGTGCAGGTAATCCAATCCCTTGAGGACTTCGCGCAAAATGACGGCAATGTGCATTTCTTCGAAGCTGCCGGCTTTCATGAGATCCAGGGCTGAGCCACCGCCCAGGTACTCCATGATGATCCATAGCTTTGTGCCCTGAAAATAAATTCAAGGCAATAGGAATTAGATGAGAAATTTATTTATGGATGACAAGAGACGTTTTACGGGTAATGGAAGATAGGACGGCAGTACTGTTGCCAACCTAAACATTTTCTTTCAGATGCCAATAGCAAGTTGCATACAGTCTGTTTAAAAATTTACTAAGAATAGATCGTTGACAGTTCAGCTTTGTGCTCCTTTGTAAAATTTATTCTATTCGATGCCTCTTCTCTCTGTTCTAGGCGTCGCTTTGAAAACGGCGTCGACGCGCCATCTACTGGGTCACGGGTATAATTATAACCATTGGACAACAGTAGCGACCTTCCCCTACGGTATAGAAGGGCCAGCTGCATGTGCTATCCGATAGATCATAATAATGGGACTGCTAGGCGATAGAGCGAGCGTGCGATATCGCTCGTTAATAATCCAACTGATTACCCGACGATCCGCGCAAGGCCGACGGACATGTTGTTTCGCTTGTTTGTCGTCTGTCGGTTGATGTAGGCGGATGAGCGAGGGAAAAAAATGTACAGGGAGTAGGTAAGGAGGATAAAAAAATTGTTTCAGTTAAAAAAAAATAAAGGAAAGTCAATACCTGCGTAAAGTCTAAGGAGATGTGCTGGAAACTCATGAATGAATATAGCAACGAAGGTCAAAGGTCGACGGAAGAGATTCTTGTAAAATCGGAGGATTCAAGGGTGCTTAGTATCACCGCAGGAACTTCTGCATTATCGCGGACAGGGACGCTCTTGGAAACTGTATAGTCCTGGGAAGCCAATATTCTTAGAGAAAGGGGGATGCCAGGGTATACAGGGAAAGGACTATTGGATTTCCTGGTTGCGGAAGTTAAGCCAGCTTCCTAGAGTGTGCGGTAGGGGAGTATAGATTAGATGGGTGTACAAATGTTGTAAGTTAGACATAATAGATCACCTGGATAAATCTAATTTCTAATTAGCGACTGTCGCCAATTTCCCAAGGACTCCTTAAATAGAATCCGTCCTCGAGGACGTAGATATAATTGCGAGATAGATAAATCTCTTAGTGTGATTTCGTATATGGACTAAAGTGCTTACGGAATATTTTGTAGGGTTTTTATGTGCTGGGAAAATAAGGTTCGTTTCTGAAGTAAAGATATTCATGAGGATGGGGTTTAAGGACCTTGGTGTGCCGTAAAACTATGTTATTTATTTAAAGCTTGCCGGGGGAAAAAAGCGTCCCGACGCTATCGGCGTCGGTCTTTCATTCTTATGCAGATGTCGACGTGGGTGGCTGTTGTCACGAGGTCACTCAACCCATAGTCGTAAGGATGGATTTTCACTTTAAAAGAAAATTGCTCGTACGTATTTACTGCCCATTGAGAAATGTTATTTGTCAAAAAAAAGTCTATGGATTGGATAATAAAGGATTTTCGAACAATTATTTAGATGTGGAGAGTACCTTAAATGTTATATAGGGTGAGCAAAGGAAAAATAGGTCGCTCTAACGACTTCACGTCACTCGGCTCGGAGCGACATCATTCGACGCGTTATTCGTTTCGAATGCGACCGTTTAACGATTACGTCAAGGCTGACATCTAACAATGAGTGTTCCAGGATGAAAACTGGGACTTCCAACGTCTACGTCTTGGCCAATAGGCTTCTGTGACAAAAGGATGATGAAGGGAACTCTGAAACTGGGGAAACAACGTCCGGAGGCTTACGAAGTATGACAAGAGCACTCAGCCCGAAGCTTTTCCAACGACACGTTTAATTTTCCAAGAGACGACTTACCGAGTGAACCTATTTCCCTCAATTTCGTGTCTTGTCTCCTCAATGCGAACGAGGCTTTATAAATGGGAGCGAACGTCACGTTCAGGATTTTCATTCAGCAGTACAAAAGTGACGCGACGGCTGATTCATTCCGTATCGCTCCCGCTAAACGTCAACAAACAACTAATCGCACTCGATTTCGAAACTGGACGCCAGGCGTTCTCAGTACAACGTTTTTTAATCAACACGTATTTACAGAGTATCGTCAGGGTTCGTTAACCCTCTCGATAATAATTTTTATTTTCGTAACGTTCGCTTCGGTCGTCGATTTGACTCTAGCAGTACCGCGCATGCGCACTGCCGACGTACACGCCAGTAATGGACGCTCGCACGGAATTATTCCCGCGGCAGGAATAAACGCGACTTTTTTACTTGAAAATCGACTGAAGAAACAAAATGACATACGAAATACTCCAAGTAAAAGACTTAAAATACATCGTCGGTATAAAATTATTGATAGTTGGACTGTTTTACGGTATTTATGAAATCATTAAATTTCGATATTTATGTCTTTCTATACTACGTTACGACTAACTTTTCGCCATGACGTCCAAACGCTCGAATATGGGAGGAGTGAAAGCAGACAATTCCTCCGGCTGTCAATTAAGCGTAATTGCGACAAAAAACCAGTCCATGTTCTGTCGAGTCCCAGTCTATTCCCGGACCACGTCGAATAAGAGGTCCGAGCCATTAGGAAATTGCTTGGCTAATAATAGCGCGTTGCCAGTTGCAACGTTACATAAAGTATAATGTAGTAAGCCGATGTATAGGTATTCATATTCCGCGTTACTAGATAGCTAAGCTGCTTTCGGAACGTAACAAATATTTTTTTGCTGGACTTTTATACAGGGTGAAAAATAATAGAGACGCGTACATACAATTTATAACAATGATAATGGCCGACTAATCCAGTGCAAGAGAAATGACGAGTTAAACGGAGAAATTTTCATGGGGGTCGATTAAAAGATTATTGTTTCCGGACGAGTACTCATTTCTCTTAATGAGTTCCAGCTAATCCTTTGCTCATTAGATTTCACCCCGTATAGAGATACGGTGCGGTATTAGCAACGCGTAGTTTATGTTTGAAAATGACTGCCACGTGTCCCACGCTGAAAATGGTGTCTCTGCTATTTCTTTAATTCAAATATCGATTAAACGAGCAGGGCGTAATTCCCATGAAAATTCAAACAGTCTCAAGGATAATTTCACTATAAATTAACATACAAAGCTAAGAAAGTATCAGGAGATTTCAAAATTACATTCTCATCTGGAAATCATTGCAGTACACCAGGTATTTCTTTTTTCTATCTGGACCAAATGACTGTCATCTCATCCTAATCACAGACTTCTTTGAATTCAATGGAAATTCAACCACACCTACCACTGTGGTATCCATGAAATTTTTTCCAGCATCCATAAAGATACGAATTTTCAATCTTCTCTCCAGTCACGAGTCTCCCCATTCTGTTTATGCAGTCTGCTGCAGTTTCCCAACAGATTTCTCTGCAGCATCTGAGCACAGCCGTCATTGTATCACGGCAACAAGACTTTCCCATTGTTACTCTACATGCAACCCAACGTCACAGAGTCCAAACGCGCAGAATCCTGGTCCAGGACGACAGGATGAAACTTTTTGAAATGCCAAAAATTTTAATATTTTTTAAATCCTACTGTAACATTTTTTTCAACGATTTTCAAATTCATCTTTCAATCACTGCACGACTTTATCAAGTCAAATATCTCACTTTCCCGATTTCTCAATAAAATTCCCTATCCATCTCCTATCCTTATCGCTCCCGTTTCCCGTTCATTATACAAGGACCCTACCTGTTCATCCCGCGGTACCCTAAGGATCCTGCCGAAGAAAGGACGATAATGGTCCAGGCAAATTAATTATAAAATATAAATTAGGACTGAACTTTGAGTCTTGTATTTCCTGAAGGGGAAACAAGGACGGGACTAAGGGATGAAAGATGAAATTATTATCCATGGACCCTGTTCCGGGGTATACGAAAATTTCAAATGATTATCAATGCACAATGAATCAGCATCCCGAAATTTAATCTCCCTAAAAAAGTTTTTTATCTCAACGATGAATATACAACGAACGTTAACGATCATCAGGCCTGAGCCTTGGATCATTATCAATCTACTGTACAAGTACAGAATATAAAGTACTAAGAGATTTCCCTTGAGAACGATAAATAAAAAAAAAGCTGAAAAAAAATTTCAAACGACAAATGAAAGTGTTCGAACGATTGCGTAATTAATTGGAAAGGCAATTAAACGTTTTGAGGGAAAGTTTATAGCTTTGCACGATATTGCGTAATATTTGCGATTAAAATTAATGTTGATATGAAGAAATGTATTTTTGCCAGTATTACTAGAGAAATCATTAAGACGTAAACGCAATGCAATTCGCAGATCACCGTAAAACCGAGCAATCTTTTCTCTCCTTGTGAAATCCAAGATCGAGACGCGGATCGGCGAAGGATCGTGAAATCTTGTCGCATTTAAAAACTATCCCATAATCGCACAATCGACCTCGATGACTCTCCGTTACGTGAGCGAAGTATAGGTTAAAAACCGATCGAAGCGTGACATTCGATTTTTGGAAAAGATCACGATATTTCATTGGAATATATTAATGATGTCACGAATCTCCTTAAGACTGTCCTCGTAGATGTAACGATAGCTTCCGGAAGTGTCTACTCGAGTGTAGATCCATTAAAGAGAGGTGACTGAAGGAACCGGAAGTATCAATAGAACAGATAGAAGGGTAAAGATGAAACCGGAAACGGTGTCTAACAGAACGTAACGCCCTTCCCATCTTGAACCTGATGCTGCCTGGTGTACGTAAGGTACGACGCCATTTTGTAACACGCATCGCTGCCGATAGAAAAATCACAGTGATCCACGTGAAAATTGTGAAATAAAGGCGTGTTCGGATGAAGCGACCGAACGCTCCTAATGATAGACTCTTTAGATAAGATGTATAAAGGTACTCACCTTGAGGTAGGAACCGTAGTACTTGGTGACGAAGGGACTGTCACATTGTGACAGCACCATGATCTCTTGCTGGATGTCCTCGATCTCATCTTCAGCTTCCTCTAGATCGATGATCTTTATGGCGACGACCTGTTGGGTTCTGTTGTCGATACCTTTGAAGACCTCGCCGAAGCTGCCTTTGCCGATTCTTTCCTGTTTCGTGAATATCAGCTCGGGGTCTACTTTCTGGAATGAAAAAAGAAAGGGAAAAATTTAATAAAAAGTTTTTTTTAACCAAATACCAATCCTTAGTCTTATTAAAGATTTTGTCGCGTGGGAAAAAAACGTACTAAGAGTTACGTAAGACTTTCCCCGGTGCACCGTCGTCCTTCGGTCATTAATCGAATGCACTTATGCACCGCTGCAATGCAGTTCTCCTTGGCTCCTTTCTAACGGATGATACGTGCACCGAGAGGAGTCACGAGACAAAAGTGCAAATCGCTATGGTGCAACTAATTAGGATCGATATCGAGTGTCAACGTGACGTTGAGCTTAGAAGTTATTGGTCTATTGAGCCATTGCTCGATATACTGGGTGATCTATAAAAAAAAAAGGTAGCCGACCGAAAGATACGGATGAAGTAAAAGTGCATGAGAAATAAAATAAAAGTACGAAGTTTGACTTTAAAAAGAAGATTTTTGTAATTCATTTTTTTACCAAAAAATTTCAGTCATTGTTTTTGCACAACCCTGTAGATAAATTTTGAATAAGACACGGACGTGCGCCTGACAAGGGACGATACAGCCGCGTTTCGATTTGACATGCTAATTTATTCGGTAAGCTCGGTCCGAGTCAGTTGGGAGCCATTGAATTTCGGCGGGATATTTAAATATCCAAGGAAAGTGACAGCCGAGGAACGAGCGTGATATCAGAATCTGCAAAGCAGATATCCAACCGATATATCCAACATTTCCAATACCGGCGGCCATGTTGAATTTTCATGAAAGTCGTGACAATTTAATTTCACCCTGCGACTGGGATTACGCGATCCGATATTTTCTATGTACGGTTCAAGGCGGATTTACATTTGCGATAACGCCCATGTAACCCAAAGGTTTCGTGCTTTGCGAATCTAGTCCACCCGTAATGTAGCTGAGTCGAGAGCAAGTATAATCAGCCGTGAACTTTTCCCAGTAAAAGTAACGAAGAAACGAGGAACCCCTCATAATTAAACTAGACTCAAAGATAAGGAACACTGAAACACTTAATCCATGAATTAAATTAAAGTCTCTAGGTGCTCGTCGAACAATTCAATCTTTCAGTCGCTTGACCTTTCAATCGTCCAATTACACCCCTCGCCCCTTCCACTCCGCCAAGAACCGGTCCATCGGCACTTTTTCACGAAATTTCACGTTTTTTTCATCGAATCTCCGAGAAATTATTTTTTCATCATTTTTCTCTCCGTCAACTATCCTTTAGCACAATTACCATAATTCGTAAAATTAATTAATTCGTAATAAATTAATTAAAAAGAACACAGCTTCCCTCGCGTTCTCCTTAATTATTCAATTTTTTCCTATCTCTCCCATACGTTATATCTATCGGACCAAAAAATTTATAAAAATCTCCACGTGTCGCGGAACTTCCGAACCTTATTTCAGTGCCGTGTCAAAGGTCAAACCTACCAAGTTCCCAGATTAGACGTATCGAGGTATTCGAGTAGGCAGATAAATTTAGTCAAGGAATTCCTTAATTCATCAGTGGTAAGGATGTAGGCCTACCTAATTCACGTAAGTATAATATATAGCTATACAGGATGCCATAGTCGGTTTGAGGTAAACGAGGTAAAGGAATATATAACATACACACACATATATATATATATATAGCACTAATTCCGAGTTACTGCACACTCGAAAATCCCAGGCATGCAAACTCGCGGCACAAATTATAATTAGTGAGTGTCAGCGACACAGAGGCTCAAGTAAACGGCAGTGCTACTCGAGTAGGTCAAAGGTCGGTAGGAGATTGAATAACACGAGTAGGTAGGAGGCGCAGCCGCTTAACAAGGCTTCGTTGATATTGCCTACCGAAAGGCGGTAAGAACCAACCCTTAAAGTCTCCAGTACGGTACCGGGAACGTGACGGGCGAAGGGTAGTAAAACAGAAAGCAAGATGGTTGACATCGACTTAAATCAATGTGAAGAGACCTGAGGAATATCTGAGAACTCCACGAGAACTATTGAAAGAGCCTATTGTTGAATCATTTTAAAGAGATTTTGAAAAAGTGCGGTGCTGGAGTTGACACCCGCGTAGAACCTCAATTTTTGGAAAATTCATATTTTAACGATGTTACGTAGCAGAAATATTGTTAAAACCTACCAGGAAGAACGTACTATAGAACTCCTCGAGAATTATTGAAAAAGCCTATTGTTGAAAAATTTTTGAGAAATTGCGTTGATAACTTCGCACCCGGGTAGCAGAAGGGGGAAAGAAAAGGATTGGAAAGATGATAATGTGGTTTCGCTTTTGGCTCATGAGATATTTCATGTTTCATAGGAACGTGATCTGGACGGTATTGTGAGAACGTAGAGATGGTATATATATAGATACAAGGTATATTATGGGTTTTTATGTTTTTTTTTTATATTGTTGGTAGCATATACATGGTTTTAACTTTGATAATGAGACTAATCTTGACGCGCGGTATGCACAGTGATTGTTAGGTTAGGTTGGCAGCGCAACGAAGATTGCGTAAACGACGTAGGCCCACGCGATTGGATGCAATGAGAGTCATCGGGCGGTTGCGGAGTTCAGCGGCCTTTTAATTTCACGGGAGAGAAAGTGCATAGGTGCGTGAAGGAAGGAACTTGGGAATATTTATTAATTGGATTCCGAAGACGTATTAAATTACGTCGAGAGTTATTTCGATCATGGTATAGTTGTATGGTATGCATATATAGATTGTGGTATGATCGATAGATTGACTATACCTTTCAGGACGTGGTAGCCTATTAATATCACACTGAGAAATTGCGCAAGTCGATTAAAGCGTCACAGTGTGTATTTTTCGTAACGCGTATTACGAACGTTGGTACACATGACTTTGGTCCGTGTTCATTTATTAAGGTTGGCGTAGAATTTTTTTTTTACGTTACCTATGCATTTTCATTTTGACCAGAGCAGTCTTCCGCGCTGCCGGCGTGGCACGCATGAATATTCATTTAATTAAAAAGGAATAAAGGCGGATGCTCAATAATGGTCGTTGCGACTATTTCTGGTAATTTTTTTTTTTTCGTTTATCAGATGGAGGATCTAGTGATATACGGCGGGGTGAAAATTGGACTTTTAATCTTTCATTAATTCTACGCCCTTTTGGATATGGGGCCGATATCCCCACTGCAGCGCTGGTATTTTATTTCTAGGGAATTTTTTTTCCCCACCTGCACGAGACTGTCCCGACCGACCACGGTGGAGCAGAACTGCGCAGAAATCTTTTTGGAATTCGCTGACGGTGACTCACGGGAATGTGTAAATTCAAGAATCCGGGTCCACAGCCCACGGGTCAGGGACGACGAAGAAGACTCGGTCGAGTCCCTCAAGGTCTGTTGTATACCTAACGTTGGTATTTCACCCCGAGTTGTTGGCATCACTGGTGGTAATAAACGAGGGAGGAGTCGAGTACTTTAATTCGTGATTTAAGATCATAGCGGGTACTTTATTTTTTCTCGTCCTCCGCCTTTGGATTTCAGGTTAAGGCTACGCCACTGGGTTCTTGACGTTTCGACATTCTTAGTTGTTTAAGGAGTGGATGAAATTATTTGGATGCAAGATATATGCTAATGACTACTTACGCCTATGGATGGGCTTACGCGGACACTGTTGCATTATGAAAAATTGCACGAAGCCAATGGCGCAGGCGCAGTTGACTATTACGGAGAGAACGAAGTACACTGGGAAAATCGATTTCGCAAATCTTTTCTTGGATTCCGACCCAACCCATGGGTTAACGTTAGGTGGAAGGACGCGTGAGTTAAGGAGAAAATGAAAGGTTTTTCATATGTTACATTACGAGAAATTAATATTGCATTGTCGTAACATGAGAAAGTAAGACCAAAAGGGTACGGCGTGGCCGTTCTATGTCGATGTGATAGGAAAAAAAATGTACACAAAAAATCCAACATGGCTACCACGTGAAAACTTTTAATTTTCAAGAATACCATTTTTTTCGCATTTTCAACACACCCTGTAGATTTATATATTAGAGTAAGTACAAGGAGCCTAGAACCCATGAAACAACTGGATTCTATGCTTTACACTCTCAATGATCGTGTTATCATTCGCCTCTGGTAATATCCAATTTAAATGCAAATAAACGTTTCTCGAAAGGAGGCCGAGATGGAAAAAGAGGAAGTCTGAGAAGAAAAAAAACAAAGAGGAGATCACTACTCATTCATAGTGATATCGTGTACCGTTTAGTGATAACAATCCCAGGAATTTTAAATGTCTCCCCCCCCTCGGCCCGCCTTATTCGCGAAGATAAAAGTCGCTGGTTTCAAGAAAAAAAAAAATTAATTCCCAGCCATTCCAGCGAGGTTGGACCATAGGTGGCATATAAAGCCACCACACATGCCCACATAAGTGGGTAAACAGAAAAAAAATAATCTCGCCTGAGCGAATCCAAACTTCACGGTATATCACGTACACCTACACTACAGCAAGTATATCTCAGGTATACGGCATTAGTCCAGCTTCACGTTTACAGTTCTCAAACCAGTCCTGGACCAGTTCCTGTTACACCGGTATTCCCCTAGTATACGAGATACACAGGAATTTGTAAAAAAAAAATTATCCCATTGTCGTACCCCTCGGTGACAGTCCAGTACGCGGCCATTTTATAGTCTGCGAGTGCAATTTCTTTGGAAAATAATGAAAATGGGATTGAAAGGTAAAGATGGGGAATTATTGAAAAATATAAAAATAGTTATACTCGGTCCGGCATAACTTTCACTCGGTACGACAAGTTGGCGATAAAAGGGAAGGTATAGGTTATAAGTTGGACGATGAAAAAATAAAATGCGCAAAAAAAATAAAGTAAAACGAGAAAACATTTTTTGTTTCGCATCGAGCCAAGGTCATTCCACTAGGTGAGTCTACTTGGATCGTAGATGCCTGCAAGTCTGAGTCGAGTCTGAGGTCTGAGCTGCCATACGAGCTGTGCTGAACCAGACAAGAGATTCCGATAGTCTGTAATACGATGCCATCGAGTTACTTTCTAACAGGCGAACTGAACTCCTGCTGGACAGAGGATGGATTTTTTTTTTTCAAGTTACTCGAGGTCGTGGAACTTTTAGCGTTGGAATAAGTCTTGTGGGATCAGCCAGATCCCTAGGGGATTATGTTCGAATGCAGTTTGCGGTTTAAAGTTGTGGTATGAAATTGACCGATTCAATTTTCAATTTTATTTTATGTACTTCTACCGACGCTCGGGTAGGTTCGGCATGACTCGGTGAACTTCGGCTAGTTCAAACGAAATGGTAAGCGGGACTGCATGGAGAAAAGTTACTAGAATATCTGTAACGATATTACATGTACGGTCTAGGGACTTTTTAGTTCAGACCCAGACAAATGCAATTCACCTGGAGAGTATTTCGATTTAAACTTTTAATTGAATTGGGAAATCGGTTATGCGCTGTTGAGGTTAGGTTTTTTTTTTAGACAAAGTTATTAACTGTCACAGTTGGATAACCTGGTTCTAGTGACAATGCGTTTCAGCAACTTGCGTGGATGTATAGAGACGATTTTTTTCTCTTCTTTTTTTGTATGTTTCTCTCCTGTCGATTCTCCGTAGTTCATGATCGTACGGACACCCGGTATATTCTAACGCCAAGCCTTTCTAGACCTCTAAGCCTTATACGTTATTCCACAGCGCGCTTTTCTAGATACTCGTGGCGCATAAACGGCGTCTTTCTCGTACCGTTAACGATTAACTTTGTGGCCGAATGTGCTTTGGATTATTTATGTAGGTAGCAAGGGAGTGGCGGGTCGCGATTAATACTCGTTAATTATACTGGGTGTTGGTGAAGGACGTTACGGTCAGTAAGAAAAACTTTAACGGTCTACGGTGAAACGGGAGGAGAAAAAATATAATAGTAAAAAAGTTGGGTACTGTTATCATGCAAAGAAAGAAAAAAACAATCATGAAGAAATGGGTCATTATGGAATTTCACGACATATATTTATACTGATATATCAACCCGAGCAAATAACATGCATGAGTCAGTCGAGCGACTCTTGGAATTTCAGAGTGAATAAATCGATAAGAGAGAAAAAAAGGAACGAAACGGAAATAAAAAGAGAAAGCTCTCAAGTGAAAAAGTCAAAGACAATTTCATTATTATCACATGGCGCTGTTAGCGTACGATAACGTAAACGCCGAAATGAATGTTTTGGCAAATGTTTTAAGCCCCACGCACAACTCGGCGACAATATGGGTACCGCATTATTATTCCCAGCGCTCGGGTCGTAATGTGTTTTACGATTTTCAATTTACGCCACGCACGATGAACTTTACTATATATACATATATATCCTTAAGGCGGATATCTATGTCCTTCAACATACCGGTAAGGCGTTCGGATTTTTATCTGATAAATCATTCGATAAGCACCCCTAGGTCCACTCATATGGTACATGAATGACAGTAATAACCTTTAAAGATATTTATAAAAATTTCCATATATCTCGTAGGCATTTTTCTTCTCATTTACTAAGTTCAGGAAAAACTCACCGATGGCGCTGTACTTCGTTGGGTTCCGCTCCGTGTATTTGGCAACGAAGCACTTTTTGGGTTATTCGCCAGAGGCCTCTGACTCTCCCGTCTGGAAGGTGGCGGCGGTGGGTGCGATAAGGGTCTGCCGGGACTTCTTTGATTTTGAGAATGATACTGACCCCCGCTCCAGGGTTGACGAGAGAGATAGCCGACATATCCGCCGGAAATAAATTGCGCCGATCCGTTCAGGTGGGGCGGTGCCATTACGGCCGTTTGTTGCGTTTGCGTACCGTTACGCATTTTTTTTTAAACTTTTAACGGCGGTTCAAATATCCCGCCTTTTTTTACACTATACTGTTAGAACCTGCGTACAGTCCTCTATGAGATTCCACGACGTTCGTACACTCCGGACATTTTATTTTATCAGACTGTCTCCTTCACTACCCCCAACACATTCTTCGAGAATTTTTACTCTGTTGGGTTTTTTCTTCCATACAGATTTTCTTCTTATTTTCACTTCTGATAAAAATTTTTTTTATCTCACGGACCCTTCGGGCTTCGGACTCCGGGGTGAATCTGACACGATCGAAGGAAAATAAGTCGAGGCTTACAATTTTCGAATTTTTTTTTGACGTTTATAAAAAAAATTATCAGACATAACGCGTGAATCTTATCTAATCGTGAAATACGTTTTTATGAAATTCCTTTATAATCAGAACTATTGTCAGAATGGATCTACTCGAAATGGCGTAGGATTTTGTAAAATTAAAAAATCGTTCTACGTATTCTCATATACGATGTCTGTTTAAGAATCTGCCTTTTCACGCCTATGAACTTGCGATGTTGTCATTATCGCACTGGCTTATCATCGCCGTTTATCTCGGATGAGTTTCACTTGGCCAATCACGCAGAGATGACATTAAGAAAACTACGGTATTAACCAGTAATATAAAATCAGATATAACCTAAAGTGTCATAGATCCCGCACGGTAAGATGATCGATCGATCAACATGATGATTCGAGCTGATTCCAACCTAAAGATTTGCAAAAGGCGTAACGTTCGAGGGGTTGAAAAACTTTCGTGAAATTAACGATAAACCAAAAATGATTTACCTGTGCTGTAATCAATGTTATCGATTAAAATTAAAGTCACAGTCATATATTTTTTTTTTTAAATTACCAAGATATCGAAATTTCGTAACGAACAATATATACATATATACATAGTCTAATTCGACGTCCTAGATCTTCTCGATTCGTCTATGGCAAAGAAAGATGAATCGGTCACGCCATTACATGACAATCTCCAGGCTATCGACCCAATCGAAAAAGTGTATCGATCGTAAGAAAAGAGAATAGACGAACGTGGTAGAAGAGAAAAAAAAAATTAGCCAATAAGATAGATTCGCCAAATCATCCAAAATGTTACGTTAGGAAATTACGAAAGCGTGATAGATTCTAGCGATTCCCGTCTAATTTCCTCGCTTCGATCTTTTATCGATAGAAAATATTTCCAAAAAATTATTATCGATCAGATTCGATTAAATTTGAAAAAAAAGATTTTTTTTATCTACAGCAAAGATCAACGATGTACGTATATCTCGTTGAGTTACTTTCTACGGGTACAGGAGTTACGATAAAACTGGAGCAAAAGACAAGATCACGACGGAACGCAATCGCGGGCAACTTCGTGTTTCTCGGGTCGTGGCTTCTTCCGGGATTTGGTGTAAAAAGCGCTAAAAATAAAAGACACGAAGCGAAACCACCGCTGGCGGCGGAAAAAGCGTTTCGTGACTTTTTTTTAAAATCTTTTTCTCTTTCTTTTGTATTCTTTTATTTTTCTTCCAATACCACGTGGTACGACAGACTTACTTTACGTTCTATATATCTATATATACACTCCTAGTAATGGGTATAGGAATGACTGACAAAGCTTGCCAACAGGAAAAAAAAGTATTGCGGTCGCAGATCAAATCGTTCGAGGCAATTTCACGGGTTTAGAGAAATTTGGCGTTTTGACGGACGCTAACGGAGAGTCGGAATAACGGTAAGAAGGATTTCTTTATTTTTCTTATCTTATGTATCTTTCTTCTCTTTCTTGTTACGGATGGGGGGGAACGGCCATTGCGATTCTATCGCGCGCGAAATGCGACATCGAACTTCGGCGCGTGTCATGAATTTTTTTTTGAGTTCCTATGTCGATCACGTGAAAATTTCCCCGGCATGGCTGAAGCCAATTTTTGGATATAAAAAAATAATATAAAAATAAGGTACCCGGAATATTATTAATTTTTTTTATCGCGTATAGTGACGCGTAATTTGAGTTTTTGTTGCAATTTTCATGGTATTCCTAAGACTTTAAAAATGATAAGCATTGATATCCGGTCAATAAATGGTTGATTGGACGAGCTTGTAAAATCAACAAAGAATTTTGGCTTTTTGATAAGACAGATAAGAACGATTGATCCGCATGAGACATCATTCCTATTACGTGAGATACCTCTGTGTATATCCAAAATTGTGTACACTGAGAAAATTTATTTATGACAACGAAACTTGATTGCGGGATGACAATAATTTTGATTTGCGAAAAAATTAAAAAATATCAGCACGAGCGTAAAAAATAGAAAATCCATGTATCAACAAATAAATGACCGAAAATTTAATATACAAAAAGACTGTCCGATTAATCATAAAACAAGAGTGACATAATGACTATAGCAAAATTGGTCAATACCGTTTTACGTAAATGGTATATACTGTTAATTGCGTCATAGTCGAAAGTGAAAAATCATTAGCAGCAGGTATAAGCCATTAAGCGCGTTGACAGACACAGTGCAATTGTGAAAGTAAAAATTACCCAGATACGAAATTTCGAGTGCACAATTAATTTGCCGAAGTGTAGCGAAACCCACGTAAGGTGAACGTTCGAAAGGTCAGAAAGATAAAAGATTTCGCAAAGCGAGCAAAGTTTCGTCGGCCTAACCTAGCGCCGACTCTCGTTCTCCATTCCCGTGTTGCAAGTCGTCACAGTACGAATCGGAGAAAACGTGGGAAAATAGCCATTAGCGAAACATGACCTAGAGCGACGGGTCGGGACCCGCCTCGAAAGACAAACAATTATATAAGGGAATAATAACAAAAAAGTTCCTCTCCCACCAAAAAAATCCAAAAACAACTCCAAGAATTTAAGGATGAAAAATATTTGTCATAAAAGAAAAACCAAAAACGTGTGTTCGCAAAGTTCATAATATATGAACGTCTTGTGCGCATGCGCCAGATTGTTTACTACCGTTGCCATGGGTTCCGCCATAGAAATAAAAGAATCGCTAATCGCGATCGGTGACGGGAGAAATCGAACTAGTCGTTAACCGATCTTTAATTGTTAATCGTATCGCGTAAGCGGATATGAGAGCTACTTAAGGTCATAGGTACCAGTGTGACGGTACCTTAACGCACAGCTTGTATTTTAATGCCCGCCAGTAACTGTATATGCATGTATATACACAATGGTAAGAAAAGTATAGGAGGAGCGGAGCCTAACAATCCGGAAAATTCGTCTTGGCTTTACGTGAAAGTTTCTTGTGGATGGTACCCCTGTGCAATGGGTTCCAAAGTACCAGGGATGAAAGTCCCTAGGCATATATTTATCTATTGGACAATGGAATATTACCAGAGAATTCAGGCACGGAATGGGCACGGGTCTCGGCCGAGTACTCGAAGTAGATACTTGACGTGATGGGTCAGACAAAGCAGTACACGTGACGTGTAACTGCAGTGAGTAGTAACGGATAATAAAATCTTCAGAGAATATATATACATGCATACACCAGATGTTGCTACTGATATGTAAATACAGAAACAGAGTAAATATTTTCTAGGGAATTATCGTTGAATAAAAGATGAGTTAACAAGACGTTGAGAGTCCAAGTTGATAAATACTAAAGTCCGTAAAAATAAGCAAAAGACGGTTTGAGTCTACAAAACGAATCGGCTAATGAATTTTGTTCAGTTCTAATTTATATAACGTCCCAGTAAAAGAACCTTTTTTTTCTGTCTTTCTCCCTGTCAAGTGAAAGTGAACGAGCGAACACGCTGGATACAAACAGTATAGACTTGGTACTGCAGTCGAAGCGAAGAAACACGTTCCACGGAAGTCAATTAGCGGGGAGTGATATTTTTTTCAAAAATCTCGTCGACAGATTAAAAATGCAGTTTCGAAATATAGTTACCTAGGAAAGTGATATGTCAAAATAAAATTTTGTTCCTTCTACCCGCAAGTCCTAAATACCTGAAAATTAAATGTGACAGCTGTCAAGTGAAAAAGGTCCGATTAAAGCCAGACACAGATCTATTAAAAGAACGCGACTTTTACGAGTAACAATTATTTCGAGCAGCCAAAGAACCTACACAGCCTCAACTTCCATTCTCCTTTCGACACACGGTATATATGCGTATGTGGAATCACCCACCGTCCACTCCACATACGATGGTTTTATGCTCTATATATCCTGGCCACAAGTAGGATTAACCTACCGTGCCGAAAAAAAAAAACACTAGCTTACTTTATCCCGAATGCACAAAATTCTCGATATTTAATCACTCGATCAATTATCATCGATCAAACACATCGACAGATCGATCACTGGATTTTAGTAAAAAAAATTTCCCTAAAATTCACCGCACACGTTGAAACACCTTAACGACGTTGATTGTCGCAGTTTGATCTACGCGTATAGATCATTGGACACTGTGGGATCCATGGGATTGATTCATTTTGGATCATCAAACGTACGTTACCCGTACAATCCTATATAAAATCACACGCTCTGATCGATCCTGACCAAATGATCACGTGTCTGCTCCCTTAAATTGCCTCGCGCACTGGTCACTTGCGTGCGCGTAGAAAATCCCGTAAAATCCAAAAAGTCGCATTCCCGTACCGAAGTAATTCGAAAAAGCGCGCGGATCTGTCAGATATTGTCCGCGGTCGGATCGTAACTGACACGAGGTGGCGGAGTAGCGCGAAGAAAGGTAAGTCGAGTCGAGTCTAGCCAGAGGTTCTTCGTGGGACTTCGGAGAGTTGAAGTGGGGACTGAGAGTCATGAAAAATAAAGACACCGGGTATACACGGTATGCCGTGTACATACCGGGCGCCAGGTCCTCGATAGAGATAAACACGTTAGCGTACTGTACACATGTAAATGCATAATTAAAATATCAGTAAATTGTACAAAAAATGCCTATACGCAGTGGCTTCCGGTATTTAGGCAAACATCAAAAGTGGTCAAAATTAAATATAAAAAAAAGGTTCATCAACATTCGACAGTATAAAAAACGTCAAAACAGGAAACGAGATGAAATAAACGAGGGAGCTTCTTTGTCTCCGCTAATTAGACAAACCACGTAATAAATTAATTTTCTAATTAAAGATATTTCCCACCTACGATGCATCTTCGATATAACCATCCAAGATACAGGTAAATATACCTGGATGGTGTAAAAAAAATAAGAACCGTGCTAATTATTTGATTACAGCAAATAATATCGTAATTGATTACGTAATTTCACTAGGAAATTATAAGGCGTGTCTGGCGAAAGTAATACCACGTATCTGCGCGCCCGTTACTTTAATTGTTATCGTGACTTTTGCGTACGAACGTAGGTAAAGTCAGGATTGAAAATTAACCTGTTATTATATATTCGTACGTCCATCGTATTTTTCATGCCAGGAAAATTCAATTGGAAGACGATTCGCTGCACGGATTAACGGGCTCGGCCTTAAAACCGGAAGTCGGCATTGTCTATGGCTCATTGTTCGAATGCGACGCTCGAGCGACGCTCAGGGACAGGCGTCGGTTGGACATGGTTTGTTTTGACGTGCTTGTCTTCCGTCACTGCGTTTACCGTGGTCGTCCCGATCCCTGCGCGTTTCGCTATTGTCGTAAACGATAATGAAGGACAACTGGACGATGCCATTTGCCTTTAATACGATCGTTCAATACTTTTTACGTACCTCTTACGTTCATCCTATGAAAGGTCCAAAGCTGAAGAAATACAAGGGTCAGATTAGAACCGATAACCGATCGATCGGTTAGGAGTTTCGATAGTTCTGCGAATTTATTCTTTTAGCGACCTTCGTCACGGCAAATTATTTGACTCGAGCACGATTGCGTCATACGCGCGTACGTTGAGCCTAATGAAATTGTGATAAGAGCACAGCGAAATATTCGTATCAAATTTACTCAGTTCGTATGACGATAGACTGGGTTGAGTCACCCTGTACTATTCGGTAAAAGATAACAAATTACGTACGAACTGATTAAAATCTAATTGTCATCTCACGCGAACTTAGAGTTGAATAATCATTAAAAAAAAAAGAATCCATAATCAAAATCCTGATTTTATAATTTTTCGTAAAAAATTCAAAAAATTCCTCATTTTCAATAAAATTTCACGCACAGATTGTCCCACGAATAATTTCGTACTAGACGTAGCAAAGAGTAACAAAATGTAAAAAAAATGCTTTCCAAAAAGATCAAGTGCCGGTCCTATAGTTTGACCATGACACCCAACTTTAAATCTGCCTCCGAACGTTCGCCAGCTTGACAGATCATTACCTCTTATCGGACAGAAACTCAGGCAGTACCGAACCTGCGCTAGACCGATGAATCGAAAATACAAAAGTACATTCGGTACCATAAATATTCTTCCATCCAGTGTAAGGCCGATTTTCATCAACGAAACTTAATAATACAACATATCGTGCTACATATAACCCGTGTCGATTAAATAAATATAGCGTCCGATCTTATCCGTCCAATTCGCCTGGATAGTCGCTCGCGTTTCGCAATTCCAAAACTTAAAATGTCGTTGCACAACCTTGCTGTCTGCGCGCAGCTGACAATGGCGCGAAGTTAGTATAGCGAAGTGAAAGGCAGCAGCAGCTACAGAGCACCGGGTAGATATCGTAAGGGACGTCAGAGACACAATCGGTTGGTGAACTAGTCTGTATATATATATGCACAGAGAGAGTGAAGGTAGGAGGAGCAGTTTACATAAAGAACGAAAAAAAATGAAATAAAAGAGAAGGATGGAAAAGATTGTAAAGGAGACGAGAAAGAAACATAATCAATACTAATAAGAATAGATGTTAAATCGACAAAATAATCGATAAAAAAATTAACCCTATATAAAGCTAGCCCCCTCAAGTATGGATTTTCATAAATTTTCTTTTTCACGTTCTTTACTAAGATTTGCACCCTTTTTACTTTCGTTTGCACGCTCACAGTTTTTTAAAAATTCAAGATAAGTACGTAGCAAGTACAGCGTCTAGACGCCATTTTTTTTTGAGTTTTTCAAAAAACTATCGTTTGCTAATCTTTCCTATCAGTCCCATTCGAAAGAGTGTAGTACACTCCTGACGGTGTGTTCCATATGCTGAACACAGGAAATTGGCATCTAATTTTTATAAATACCTTTTTTTGGAAATGACCAGAACTATTTTTAAAGACCATCAAAAACTATGGAACTCTGCTGGACGAAAAAGGAACTATAGTTTATTTTGAGATTCCACCATATGAGATTCCAGCTTCACAATGGCGTATAATGTATGCTAATACCAAAAGCGATTGGTATCAAAGACCATAACGAAGGTGAAGCAGAAAATGTAACGACATTTAAGAAGATCAGCGACCCTGTGTTAATATGTAACATACGATATTTCTAATATCGCGAAATATTATGTAATTCGCAATAACCCTTTCATATACCATACCAATGAATAGTATATCTATATATGATCTAACGTGAGATTTATAATTTTTTTATTGATCCTTTCAACCCGTAACAGCACTTTCCCTGCCTTTCCACTAGATTCCCACGGGATACGTAATAAAGCCAAAAGTCCCACACGTTCTGATTAATAATTCCGCGTACTCGAATTACCTCGCAAAATACGATTTATACCCAGTGTCAATTATCAAACGTCATATACCCGCCACCTTGGCAATCCTTACCTGTTCGATTTAACCAAATGCAGACACAGTGTATTCCCCTTCGTATCCTAAGAAAAAAAAATCCAGACCGAATCGCATGGAACATATCGTTCATAAATATTAAATTGAGGACGCGCCCAGTCGTTAGTAAATACTGGATGACGTAGGGGAGAGAAGTCGCGCGGAATACGAATTACCGGGTAGCAGGAAACTTGCCAAATTCTCCATTATCGCATTTCCACCCCCCACCTACCGTGGAACCGAAATTCCTCTTTCGAAAAAAGCACCGCGAGTGGGCGTGACGAGTCATGCAGAAAAGATAAAAAATTAAGAAATTTTTTTTTTAAATTTTCGCGGTCTATAGCGTCCACGGGTCTTATACAAGGTCTCCAGTCAGTTAACGCTCGCTGCCTATACCTACAGTCCTTTTCACCTATACGAGGAAGGAGCTTACGGCAGGTCACCGTTTACAACGGTTCTCTCTATAAGGCCATTACGAGGGGGACCATCAGAGAGAGGATGAGTTTTACCCTGCGGAACTTCCTGCTTTGTGCTCACACGTTATATACGGATGCATTAATGACCGTAAGTGTTTAATGGTGTAGCTCTCGCTACATATTAAACCAGTAAAACGTGTAGTAGTCCGGTACACAGGTGAGCCACCGTGTCAAAGTTCAGTTAACGTTAAACGACTGATGGTCTTGAACGGTGATATGGAAATTATTGGACACCCGTTATAACGCACACGGGATACAGCCCCTATATGAAAATATAGAGAAACATTTTTAAAGAGGCGAACCTGCACTCGACGTGCTGAGAATCTTGAACCAGATTCAAATAGCACAGTACACCCTGTATACATATACAGGGTTATTCATATTAAACTTACCGTAAGGTAAGTCGGTCATTCGATTTCTATGGCAAAGCTCGACTTCGGCCCAGATAAGTCTCTACTGAATCGCCCTGTACGCGTGTGAACCGTGTTTAATTTTAGCACGTGAAATCGTTAAGAAACTTGACTGAGCTTTTTCGCGCCACCCTGAGGCGAGGAGCTCGAGGAGCTTTTCCACCCCCCTAGGAGTTCAACGAACTTTTAACGAAGCTAAACATAGATATAGATATATATATGCAATAACCCGAACAACCCCCTACCTCGTAAATAATATTCGAAATTCTTCGTGATTATGGATTTTTCATATTTTCCCATCTTCTTCGCTCTTTTATTTTTTAAAACCACCCTCTTTTTATCTTGAGAAAAATCTATTTTCATCCCTTAGTATCTTCCAGATAAAGAGTGACGCAGGTCTACCTACGGACACAGTGCTGGCTGGAGAACCAATGAATATCGAGAGCGATGAGCGCGGATCGTTTTTCAAGGGTGAAAAAAAAAGATAGAAAATCTTGCCGATCGATAAGGTCACAACCTACCTTACCGAGGCCGACCTCCTTCGTTAGACTTTAAAATGGAAAAAACCTTCGTGGTTGGCTGACTGTTACGTAAAACCACCCTCGCGTGCGAGGGTGCAGTAGAAAAGTTCTCAAGACTCGAAGTATTTTTTTTTTCTGGAAACATAGCCAACCCCCAGAGTCTTAGCGCACAAGGGTGGCTCAAAGAGTGATTTGATTACCGCAGGGTGAATTTCTAAGTGGCGAATTCGTCGTCGTCATTACCCCGGTAATGAGATCCTGCAATACCCGCAAATTGACCCACGAAACTTTCAATCTATCCGGCTCTGTTCACACCGAGCAAAATTTCATTGATTTATATTTACGTGAAAAATAAAAGAATTTTTTAATAATAAAATATCGCCCCCCCCCCCTCCTCCTCCTCCCTCTACGCACGCGTCTATCGGCGACATACAATTTCAACCAAGCGACAGATACACAGTCAAGACTTTAATCCAGTCGCTAATTAACTCCTTTGCGTACGTCCCTTTATAGTCGGAGGGTTATCGGTACGAATGGTACAAAGGACTTAATCTCCCCGGTTCATTTGCATCTGCTCCCTTCGAGAGCAGATCTCCGACTGACGGAACGTATAAGCGTCCTTGTGTCTCTCTCAGTCCCGATAAACGTAATTGACTCATATATTCCAAGAGCGCCATATATATATATATACTTAATCTCCCATACAAAAGAACGGTGCCGCCGATTGGCTCCTTTAACGATATCAGACTATCGATATACGTTGAAATCCATAAAAAAAAAGTCAGCATTGAATATTTATACCGATTTCGATTCCGTCATAAAGAAATCGTTGATGCAAATCTAGAATACAGAGAAGAGAGAATTACGTAACAATGGGCTCTCCTCCCTGCAGACTCCCCGGGTACTCTCGGCGGAAGTGGAATTCGCTTGGAAAATTGTGAGGAACGTTCAAGCACCTGACGGAGCAAAATCGTAATAAACTCCAGTCTGGCTCTGGCGCAGGGTTCTCTCGCGGAAGGAAGAATGGGGCTCAAGCCGCGTTCACATCGCGAATATAGATACGATTCGACGAGCTTCTGTCAGCGAAATGTCGCGTTCCTTTGTCGTCGTGACGATGCGGGGGGGGATTTTAATATAAATTTTGAAATTTCGCGAAAATCTTTAATTTTAAAATATTTTAATTTTCAAAATACGATTTGATTGTATCCCGTTCGTATTTCTCTGGACTACTTGGATTTTCGTTCTTACCTCAACAGGTGCGCCGCTAGATAACGTCGGAAGAATCTTCGGTTTCGTGATAAGAAATAAAATTGCATTTTTTATTCGCATCGCCACGAACGTAGCGGTACGACGTCACGTGTGCCGAGTTAAAGTGAAATTGCGTGAGAAAAAAAAAATGGACGCCATCGTTCACGATACTCACCGACTTGTTGCCGACAGCCTCGTTCAGGTTGTTCACGTTGTTGTTGATGCGATTGTTGTTATTAATATTTTGACTGGCACCGGTGTTGCCGTTGTTGTTCCCGTGATTCCCGTTGCCGCTGTGCTTGTTGTGCTTATGCAAGATCATGGCGGCGAACATCTTGGCACCGACGTTCCTTTTCCCGAGCGGCCGTCGGGACGCCTCTCCGCGTATATTGTCTTTCGGGGATGCACCCTGGCTACTCGCCAGTTCAGCTCATAACTCGCGCTAGCGCCGCGAGCAGATCGATATGTAGATATTGCAGATAAGGAGCTACGTGAAGGACACGTGAATTAGCGGGTAAAGGAGCGTCCACACGTTTTCGCAACTGCAGGGATGAATGAATGGAAAAAAGAGAAAAAATTGTCAACCGAAAAATCGGAAAATTCGACAACCTACAGGGTTGCCAAGAATTGAATTTGGATTTTGGGAGCGACCGGAGCAAATATCACACACTGGACGCACGTGTGTAAAATTAAGATTAACGTATACACATATGTATATATACTGTTGTTGTTCGTCTTTTTTTTTTATTATTTTATATATACTATCGTATATAAAGGATGCCTATGAACTTCTACCCACGAGCCTACAAAATAAAAGCTCAAAGACTCATACAGCTACCATCCACACCAACGTGCGTGAAACCATGCGTGAAAATCTCGAGTGCCCGATCCATTCTTAATTGGAGCAATTAACGCGCACCGTAGAGAGGGTAGCCAGCACGCAAGGGCATAAAAGCCGATTAAAATTAATTAATCGAAGATACGACGTATTTATTCACTCGTGCATAACGACAGACTAATCACGCACGATTAATAAATTAACCCATCGGAGGCAAATGATCGAGTGCCAGCGTCTATCTGGAGCGATCAGGATCCCAATAAAATTTTTAATTACCCCCCTAGAGAGTCAAGTCAGCGCGTTCCCGTGATACCAGCCTTAATAAAAAGTTACAAATTCCCTAGGAAAAAAAAAAAATTCCCATACGTCATCAGTCAGGATCCTCGTTATCGATAATGAAGTTCAATGCATTCCATGCTGATTTTCCTCCAACCCATATGGACCAATCCCCTTCCCGGTATACCCCAGGCACCTGGTCCCAAGTCATCTTGACGTGTAATGAATTAAAATCAAGCCCCCCGGTATACCGTTGCAGCGGATCCACAGTAGCCACCCGTAACGTAGATCCCCATATGCAATACGTTAAGCCACTAACGTCCTATAGGTACAGATCTGTAGGTACAGAGTAAACGTGCGTTCGTCTACAGTAACTTGGGTTACTCGGCTACTCGGCACCACTTACGATACACGGGGTGGGTCACTAAAAATAATCACCGGCAGAACACGCGAGGCAAAAGCGGCAAGGTAGAAAAATCCATAACCCGTACGGCGTAACTATACCGTACGCGGTGGCATTTATCGCAGAATTGAAAATACGTGCACATACGTTACATACGTATAACGCACGTAGGTACCGATGGTCGGTAGCGATCGGAGGCAGAAGCGTCGGGTATCGATCGGTTATAAATAGCCAAGGTGCAACGTACCATGAGAACCACCCACAAGATATAATTTCGATAGCAGCCAATAACGAACAGTGAATTAACTGCAAGAGCCGGTATGACACAGGGATGTTTTTTGTCCCGATGGTTTAAGACACGTAATACGTAAAAGCCAGTACCACACCGGGTTAATCGATGCGAAACAATATAGAAATGAAATATTGTCATTTCCCATAGCAAAGCACGAGTCACCCGTTATACGAAAAAGTTACTAGTCTTCAAAAATTTCGCAGGCCCGGGATTATCGATTACAATTGATTTTCAATAAATATTATTACTCATACCCTACGGTCACGCTTCCCGACGTGGAAGTTGCTCGAAGTCCTACCAGGAGGCGTTGGCGGCGCAATTGGAACGCGTAGGTACGAATAGTCGTGGCTGCTTTGAGAAGCGACCTAATTTCATTAGGGCGAATCCACGTAGAACGTAGATAGTGCCCGGATCAAGAAATACAGTGAGAATTCAAAGTACAGGACCGATCTTGATAACGGGGTACCGACTGAGCTTTATTTCAGGTCAGTTTTTCACGAACTAAAAAGATCGACTGTACTCGTGTTACAGGTTGGCATGAGAATCGGCACGGGGGGTATACTTGGTGTCCAGAAGGTAACGCGATCCCCGTGGCGCCGTATCGCTTCCAGGCGACGCCCCCCCCCCCAACCCCTCTGACTGATTGCGAAACTCGACTAGCCGTTAAAAGAAACAGGTTCACTCGACGTTGCGGAGTGCGGAAACCGCATGCGGAATCAGGATCGGAGGTGTCTTTATCGGGTGCAGGAGAGTGCACGGTGAGATTTTTGACTCGGCCGATTTCCTCGAGTGAGCTTAAAATGGGGGGGTTGAAGTACCTCCCGAGAGTATTTATGTATGTGTATATATATATGTATACGTATAGGAAGAAACGGACGACGACGCCGACGTCGAAATTACCGTCGTAAATAACGTTCCGAGTTAAAGTTTCTTGCAAACTCCAACGTCCTGCATAGCCACCCTTGTCCCCCTCGCCCGAGTATCAGTTATGTATATAGGTATATGCATATTCGGTACACGAGCACTTTCAGCTCGTAACAAAGTCCTGGCGAATTTTACGATATCGCAGTGCGTATACGAAAGGTAAAAAAAAAGAGGGAAAAAAAATACAAAACCTACGCTACATTCGTAACGATAATTACGTGAGGTTCAAGGGTGAGGAGTGACGTCTCAGGTACTCTCGTAAAAGGATACTGGTAAACTCATCGTTAAAGGCAGCATTTCCACTGTATCCATGGAAACTTAAAGAGTTATTATAATTTAGTGCTATTAAATTGCTATTCGGTTGCTGTTCACCGAATTTAATTGCTGTCTTTTACCGGCTTAAAATTAAGGGCAACGTCGGGTGAAGAAAAAGTTAAAGCCGTGATGCATAATCTTAGGGAAAAAAAAATGGCGAAAATCTAATGAAAAATTATTGTACGATTTAATTGCTATAGTAATTAAAAACTGACGTCACAGTAAGAAACAAGTCAGCATCCCTGATGTGTAATCCAAGCTGGAAATGGGTAAACTCGGAAAATTTTAATGATGGTTCAAATTTCGAAAGATCAATGGAACCGCCAGCTTTTTCGGGGTCCGATTATAACCCGCGTTCGCGTCGGGCCCAAATATATGCAGAATGTACGTATACGCGTGACGCGTACGTGGGGACCACGCGAGTCATGTTTTCCATACGTGAGGTGCACGTGGAAAATGTCACGTATGCAGCGAATTCGCCGATGACGTGAATTACGGTTGAAGTTGAAAATGCATATTTGTTTATTGACGCTTTTTTTTTAATTGTATCTAATTTTTCTCCAGTTATCGACTCGGTTCTGCAGCCCGCGGATGACGTGTGGAAGCATGTGTGACGTATGTATGCTCATATGTTTCCACCTGCTCCGCTCGTATGCAGCCAGTGTTACGTGTCGAATTTGCATAACGCGTGCACGTGGTGGAGACTTGGAGATCGTGTGTACGTAATATACATATGTGTATCGGTACGTCATATGTAGTGCTGGTAGTCTGGGGGTGGAGGGGAGGGGACATTTCCTGTCGCGGCGACGGACACGCGTTTTCATAGGCGTGTGGACGCTTATAACTGGCACATACGTATCTGCCTTGTGGTCGAGCGCAAACGGCGAGTGACGTTTATTCTATAGCTCGAATTATTGGCGCAATACGCGAAAGGGAAAATTATGCAACGATATTTTTGGGGTCGGATGAATTTTCGAATTAGATTTTAGGGTGGGGGTGGGTGGATGTTTGTTGGTTATTTATACAGGTATATATATAGGTATACATTGGTTATTTATACAGGTATATATATATTGATTTGCGAATTGCACGAGTACACAATGAGCGTCGCGCAATTAAATTATTGGGATTAAACAGCTTGATTGCGCGTCGAAGTTAATTCTGTGGGAATTTGGTTGACGTTTTTGCATTTAATTTCATTGAGGACAGCGCCTGCTGTGTATTTCATTGGTCGATCTGAGTTTTGGAAATTTTTCGAAATTCCCTGATAAGACTAAAATATTAGGATCAGTTGGGACAAAGATAGTGGTTGATTTTTCGCGTGTGTTACCTTGCGAACGCGGCTTAAGGACAATGGTCGAAAAGTTTAAATGAAACTGTCGTAAGGAAACAATGCGCGACAGGAATGTAGGTTACGTACGCGTATGGGGATATCGAAAGAGAGAGAATGTCCCCGTCGGAATTGTATGGCCGAGTTTTCATGAATCCTATCGAGTGTGCGACAGTCGAAGTTTCGTTCAAGGTCGATTCGCAGGAGGCACGACTGAATTGATACGCGTCGAGGTGAAAAAAAGAGTCGAGGATTATCCGTCGGACAAGTTCAATTTCAATTAGTTCGAGAAAAGCGTCACGAGATGTCGGGTCCGACAGCGTCCGGACGAAAATTCAAATCAATTATACGAATAATCAATAAGTTCGATAATCAACGTCTTATCGATCAGTCGACGAACGGCTATGTCGAGCGTGGAAAATAATCAGGAATGCTAATTAAAGCCCGGAAATGACGAATGCACCTCGCTTCCCCGAGAATAAAGGATTGTTCGATCAGCTTATACAGAAAATAGATTTTCTCCGACTAATTTTTGTCGCGTCTGTACTATCGAAAATTGATTTTTTTTTCTTCTTCCCGCTCGGAAAATTTACAAAATTTCATACGAACATCCCGTATCGTTACCACGTCTGGCGATACGAAAAAAAAAAAACCATGACAATCCCGTCGATCCTCAAGGCGAGTCTCTACGTGCACGACCAGCGACTAAATATGGGCGAGAAGAGGAATTTCGCGAGAGAGTCCCGGAGGCCAAAGATTTCTTTGGCTCGCGACAACCGGTTTTCCTCCTTTCTTCCCAGCGTAACAGGTAACGTCCCCGCGAGTAGACAGACCGGAGAGACGGCTGACGTTTTAGCCGGCGTCGGATGGACGAGACGTCGGCGACGGTCAGTTCGTCATGTGACGATGATTTTATGGCGCGACGGATTTCATCATTCGACAATAAAATACGCGTGACGGAATTCACTGCGGAAAGGCACGAACCGTTACGACCTATAAATAGATATACAAACGCATCGAGTATCGGATGAATTTTTTTTAGAATTTTTAGGTAAACTTGACTATATTAAAAAAAAATTATTATTTTTAGACAGGTTATTACGAATTTCACGTCAATTACCGGAATTTACCTAATCATAAAATCCAATGATCGCGCGTGACTAGAAATGATAACACAACGCTATCCGAAAACACTGGTAAGATCTTCTCCCGAAGGACGGGATAAATCTTCCCGATTTACAGTGGGGCGTTCCCCCGTGGGATAAATTCCGGGAGACAAAGGACCATAGTGATAAGCTGTCTGGTTCGTTGAACGGAGAACTGGTTATTGACATTATCGAATTTACGAATTCCCCCCCAGCGTTCCCACTATATCTACCTCTATCTTCTCACTGGGATTTCGTAAGGACCATTCCGGGATGCTGCGTGGGGAAAAGTTATCTCCGACAACGATGCAGGATCCCGGCTCGCGTCCACCCTTAAAAACTTTTTCTTAATTAACTTTAGTAATTTCACAATCGTGAGCCAGGGGGTGGCGGCACGAAACGATTACCACGATTTCCTCGCAGACCACGGGGCTGGTTCGTTTCCAAGCGGCGATATCGCCAGAACGCTATTTCTACGTTCGCTCGTTATCACGCGATGCAGGTCAACAAGTTGAAAATTGGTATCACTGTCAGTTGCGAAATGTCAGCATCTCCTTCAAGAGGATATTATAACTGTTTCTGGTTATTACGTATATTAAGTCGAGAGTAGTCTATGTGTATCCGTCACGGTGGTGCCCCTTCAATTGCATTACATAAAAAAAAAAGATTCGTCACTCCTCCGCGTTGCATTAACACAAATGCAAAATTTCGTTAAATTAGGTAAAATATGAATTCCGATAAAATTTTCTTCCCTTACACGGATCGCAAGATCCCAAAAAATACTTGATACTCAGAGAAAGTGACCCTCGATTATTTCTTGATTAAAATAAAAATCACTAAATTCCATTCACCCTGCAGCTACGTAGCATAAAAAAATAAAAATGGATTTTCCGAATTTTTTCGAAAACGTGAATCCCGCAAAAAAACGTCCACGCACAATGCAACGAGTGCCCGAGTGAGACTGGCAAAGTGAAATTTCACGAGGAAGCTGCGACTGCAGCCGTGGAACTTACGAGGCGGGGGCGGAAGGGGGGTAGGTTGATAAGACGAAGATATGCCACGAGCGAAGGGTTGATAACGGAGAAGGCCACCGGTACCGAGGGTAGCCGCGCGTCGACTGAATTCGCTTCCGAATCCGCAAGGGGAACGTGACGTCGCCGGGCGTCGCGACGCAAGGCAAACACACCCCTGACTCTAGCCGACAACCCCCACTATGACCATCGCACTATAGATATACCAGCCACCACTAGCGCCAAAGGCTGTCCTACCCCCGCAGCCAGCCAAGAGACCATCCCTTAAGGCCGTATCGGCACGCGGCCACCCTTTACGTCGGAGGGGGGGTGAGCGGGGGGGTGTCTGCTCCTGAAATTACTTCGCCAACCCCTCCCCTTCCGTCCACCCTGCAAAAAGCTTTCCTCGCGAAAAGTTCAACCGCGACTCGGGGGTGTCTAGTAGGTTTACGGAAATAAATTAGATACATTCCGTGTACCAGGAGGATATATGGCTCTCTCGTAACGAGCTTGAGAAGGAGAAAAAAAAACAACCCTTAAGTTACCACTTGAAATTCCATAGCTCGATAAGGGGGGTTGCTGTTACCGCAATCTTGAAATTGCCAGTTCCAATGGTTATAACGATCCTGGGTATTTATTGCAATTTTATATATATATATATACTCTGTTCTCGATAACTATTGATATTTTCCCTTATCAAAATTGACAGATGGAAAGTTATCAGAACGCCCGTGTGTTTGTTTGCGAAAAAAAAGAATGAGGGCTTACGAGTGTCATTATTAGGATCGATATTGATCGGATATCAAGACTGTCAATTATCCACGTGTCTTATCATCACTTGTTCTTTTATCATACCCGCCTCTGTAGACCAGGGAATGATTCTCGATTACGTTCAATTTAATTGGCGAATATTGTGAGGAAGGGGCGAAGAAGACAAGATGGTATAATCCTTTGATGGAATGTCGAGTCGATTATTCGCAATGTAAATTAGCCAAGAGTCTTGATCAATGACAACAACGACCACGTGGACCCGTAACTTTTGACAGGAGGATGTAAACAAAAATCGGATTCGCGTCAAAACTCCCGCGCGAATTAAATTAACCCATGGCAATGAAAAAATTCTGAAAGGATCGTTAGCAACCGGGTAAGCCAGTGGGTCCCCGCATAATATAAGACCTGGCATAGTCGCATTTCCTGGCCACCGTGTATAACGAAGCAGTGCCGCCACAAGGATGGCTTCTGCGGTTCTGGTATTACAGCAGTGATACATTATTTAGCCGCCACACGCGACTGGAATCTCGCGATAAGATGAAATAATAATAATAGTAAAATACCTGTAAATCAGACGAGACGCAGATGATAGTAACGCGCCCGAAAATTTGTACACGGAATTTCGAAAGATGCTGCTTACCTGTAACAAAAAAAAATTGCAAAACAATTAAAGCCTGGTCCACAACAATCTCAGTGTTGCAATTATTTTTTTTTCACTCAAAAATGACGATACGGCAGAACCGTGTGCCCAGCATCCCGACTAGGATTCATCTCGCAATACCGAGAAGCGTTCGGGACGATTATTCATCCGGGTTATCCCGATTTCCTGGCATGAGAATAATTTAAGGATCCTGAAAGGAGCCTCCACACACTGCTTTAAGATTCGGAAGCCATTACAGCATGGAGATTGAGTGACGAACTAAGAAGAAAGAGACCAATCGATCATCAATATATCAAGGAGAGCAAAAGATTGGCAGGTTTCGCGTAGAATCCAGTCGCTGGGTCAGGGGGTTAAATTTACAGGGTGACTCCAACTTTATTCCCCATAGATTCACATTTTTTTTTTCTCCATGGACCACGCATACACTCAAACCAATATATATATACACGAGTGCACGTGCTCGATCCTAACTTGCTTTATGAACTCGTGCCAGCATCCCAGAGTATCCTGAAAGGGGATGGTATATGAGGTACAGTCTCTGGGAAGACGCCAGGAAGACTAGACGAAAATCTCCTTGGCAGAGCCGATGCTCGCTGAATCACTAAGACTTCGCACGAGGCACGAGGTCATCCCGAATGCTTGGGGATGGACCCAGGAGGAGGCTGGGCTGGACCGAAGCACAGATCGTGATCGAGTGTTAGATAAAATAATTTTTTCCGATACATCAGAGTATTTAAGAACAATGTATTTTTACGTGTAAATAAATTGATTCAACCATGACGTAGGCGCATCAAGATAACGAGATCCGTCTCGTGTTCGAGTACCCAGCATCTTCTGCGCGAATGATCACAGAGACGTCTGACGTCCTCAAGCGGTACTAAGGAGACACGTGACTCGTGGGAAATGGAACGAGTGCGTTTTGAATCGACCTGTAGAGTACGACGGGTGCCTACAGAGGTTCAGTCGATTGGACATTTTTTTATGCAATCACGATAAGAGTGTCTAGAATAAAAATCTGTCAAGGACACGTAACCAACCAGAAAAGATACGTGGTTGATAAATAATAGACTAAAAAATATATATTGATTTAGTAAAAAAAAAATATAAAATCCACGTCGTTTAACGCGTGAATAAAAAAAGTCTCAGACCCGCGTAAAGAAGGGAAACTCCGAAAAAAAAAAAACGATTACGAAATTTGAATGTCAAGGAAAGTCCCTATGGCACAGATCAATGGACTACGATACCGAAGTGTCTTGCAGGACCGTATGCGCTTTTCCATCAGAATTCCCAGCGACCGGTGCATCCCGGTGCATTTACAGCTAGAATGCACTTTTCGCGAATAGCCTCGCGCTGTCGCCGTCGGCCAGAGTCTCGCTCCGTAAGCAAGCGACAGAATCTCCCAAAGGCAACGGGAGATCGTAAGGCCTCTGTCGTCGAGATAAAATCAAGTGGGGATAAAAGATGCTGGACCATCTGATGCTGGAAAAAAAAGAGGACCGAAAAAAAATATAAAGCGACAAGAACGACAGGACACGAGTCAATTTTAATACAGAGTGTTTCCTTTATATGGCAGCAGGATTTTTAATGCATTGGTATTTACATTTAATTCTGAAGAGTAAGGGGAGCGAAGGGGCGAAGAAGGGGGGAAGGATCCTTTAATCAAACGATACCCCGGATTGTCCAATCGATTCCAAGAACGAGCAATTGATCGCGAATTAATTATACGGCCAACCCGATTGGATCCTTTGAAACTACCTGTATACGCAGCACTGTACTTGTCTGTTGTCAGAATTTAATCAACGACAGATTCCACGAAGAGTCAATAGTAGGATGTATTGATGAGTCCCCGTGTCCATTAAATGGGAGGCAGTTCGCACTATTAATTACAGTATATAATCCTTTTTTTAATTAATTATCCGAACGTAATCGATCGCTCAAAATTTCACAAAAATCCGATAAAATCACGTTATCAGAATAATTTTCAAAACTTTCGTAAATTAAAAAAAATTTTCCTAGTCTCCGTAAACCAAGACGATTCTCGATCGGTTCCTTTTATAGTTTCCATAGTTCGGAGATATTAATTGAAATAAAAAAAAAATTCAAATTCACCCTTAAATCAAACGTCGATAAAAATAACGATTGGCAAATCGATCACGACTTCCCTATCTCCGACTTGCATTCGTTCGTAGTATTCACGAACGGACTATAGGTGCACCACCACACTTGATTGAGGGTGGTGAACTCTTAGATCCTCTATATACATATATACCCTACGGTTGTTACCCTGAGCATCGACCGTCTGCCATCCTCGTGTCCTGGGGCAAGGACCTTTACCCCCGTATCCTTAGAATGGCTTTCCTCGTCAATTTATACATATGTACATAAATACATTCCCGGACCGCCCCCTAAGTCCAAAGGATTCTAAAATGTTAATTTACTAAATTCACCCCTTAGCTACATTATATGCAGAAAAGTAACTAAAATCACCCATTATTTTCCCTATGACATATATATACGTAACGTATCGACATATATAGATATAAACTCTCTCAAAATCCCCATACCAATATGAACCTGGCACTTGAGTTAAAGAAATTAAATATTTTTTTGGCCTTTGATCTACTTCACCGGTCAGATAATATCAGCCCAGCTTCCCAAGGTTCGTCATGCCGAATAACCTGTACCAGAACGATTTATTTGGCAGGGAGTGGTCCAAACAGATTTTATCCGGATTCGCGTCCCGAGTCGGATAAAAGTTGAAGTATCAAATTGATCTTCGTTCGAGTGGTTGCCAGGTGGATTAATCACCCCCCCCCTCCACCTGTAAACAATTAATCATCCAAAAATAAAAGACTACAACCCCTGCTCCCACCTGGGACCACCCACAACTCACAGAGAAGTCACTGCAGATCGGAGTAAACGAAGCGCGAGAATTGGTCCAGCACGAAGACTCGGATCGATCAATCAGTTCGCAACGGACGATCTCGTTATAAAAAGAGCGGCATATTTAAAACGAGAAAAAGGATCGTTAGCACGGTGCGAGGTAGCCTTAATGTAGGCACGCGTAAAACGCGTAACAAAAAATTATATATATGCTTTTCCTCTATGCTGATTGGTAATCGTACGGTCGTTCGTTGCGTGCAAATTTATCGCTTGTCGTGCGGTTTCGCGATGTATAGTCGATTTGACATATTGCTGTTGCCACAGAAACACAAGGATACGAAGTAATTGTGTGATCGTTTATGGTGAGCTGGTTCGGCGCATGCGCAGTAAGTATGTGGTAGTGATAAGAAAACAGTGTGGACCGTGTCGAACAAGAGAATAAAAAAAAAATATTTAAAAAAAAAGTTTGCAACAGTCTCTGGAAACGATCGATCGCTTTTTTTTGCTTAAAAAAAAAGAGAGGACAATATGGCGGAAGAGAGAGAGAGAGAGAGATAAGATTAAGGCAGCGGTCGGTTTAGTCGCGGTGCAACCAGTTTCAGGTAACGATAATGCGAGGAGACAAGGAAACGCCAGGCGATACAAGACCGGAGTACTGCTAGCCAAGAAACTAAAGGTGTATCCACACGGTGAGGTGTTTTTACGAATCTTTATAAATATATATATATATATATATTTCTCTTAAATACATTCAAGATAATCCGTTAGAATGTTACGATGACGTTGGCTTGAATTATGAATTGGATAAGAGTCACGTGGAGAATTTTGGTGAATCGGGGTAAAAATTCGCAAAGATATCGTCGGTCGTAAAGCTTCCTGCGCAATGGTAAAGGCGCATTGGCAACGCGGCCAACAGGTGTAAATATACGGTGAGACATAGCGCGGTGCTACGTAAATTCTTTCGAGCAACGGTATCGCCTCCAAAGATTTCACCATAGAGTCGGATTCCGAATGGACGACAGAGAAGCTACGGAACCGATCGGTAGAAGCGTGAGTATTGCACGCGGTTACATGGGTACATGTTATAGGTTTAAGGTACAGGTGGGTATGTGAGTATATTGGTACGTACATACATTACGGTCATGCATATGAGAATAACGTGTGTGAAAGAGTTACGCCCATACCGGTATTTCGTTCTGGCATTGCGACAAGGAGTGGGATGGAGAATGTGTCACCGTGCGAGAACGAGGAAGAAGAAAACTGAAGCCGCATTCTCAGGAGAGATATTCAAATAATTGTTCAGCTACTTTACACGAGCGATCAGTATGTTAAACATTTTCGATAGGTTTAGGAACGCTTTGGTTATTCGTTGGGTATTGGGATGTTCCCATAGTGAACGGAGAAAAGGAGAACGAAAAACAAGAAGATAAAAAATAAAAAATCACGGATGACTTCATCTCGAAGAAATTTAGACCCACTTTAGCGTTTTATACCGGTAGATCCTTCGGGCGTTATTTACAACGGAACGACGCGACGAAATGTAAAGCAAGGACGCGAGGTATGCAGACTCTCTCGTATTTCCATGAAATACGAGAGAAAGAGAGGCAGATATTTCGGACAAAAGTTGTGAATAAAGGCTCCTCGCGACCCTCGCGACTGAAAAGCCGTCTGTTTTAAGGGCCCGGCGAAAAAAAGGAAAAGGTGAACTGAAGGTTCTCATGGAAACCCGCCTTAAGACGTCAGAGGGACGCGGGACAAAGAAAATCTCCAGGCAAATTGCTCGACGTCGCTGTGGACCCACCCTACCTTTTCACTCTCACCCCACGACCAACCACCCCCTTCGTCTTCATATTCGCCTTTACGCCTCGCGTCTGTGTTAAGGAAACGGTACTGACAAATACATATCTGTATACATATATACGTACAGTAGTAGCACTGCGATATCGCCTTAAGGTATCCCTAGCCTCTTTACCGGGAGATAGAAAGAATTTTCTATAACGGCACAGATAATTGATACTGTCAATGAGAATTTTCAACGCAGCTACCTGATACGCGTGGATCATTGAAATCAAGACTTGACGTTTCGAATGTTAATATACGCATGACGTTCGTATTCGATGACTCTTTTTTTATGACAAAACCTTTTTCGATCCATTTTCATTTTTTTTTTATTTATACTCGGGAAAACTTCCGACAAGCATCCTACATAGGTAAAGGCCTCTTTGTGACTCGGTGGGTTACGTGAGGATGAGCAGAGATCAGGAGGGCGGGAGGGGAGGGACTGAAGATGCACCGTCATCAAGCAGCCATGTTTTTAATGAGTCCTCACGGATCCTACCGAGGTCTCCGTGTGTATCGTTATGCTGGTGTACACACGTCACTCGGTGTCGTTCCAAGTAATTCCGGAAAGAGAAAAAAAGTACCAGCAAGATACCAGAGGAGAACAGCGCAAAAAAAAATTTCGAAAAGAACTGTACGTCGAAGAATAACAATGACATGGGATAAAATCATCAAATTCGTGAACACACCTCGGACCGAGTCGCGCGTAACGGTATAGGAATGAATAATTTGAAAAATTGAAAATTTTGAAATTTTTTACGTACATTTTTTCATATTCAAATTTGTCGTTTGAGTTTCCAACCGACAATTTTTGGTTTAATTGCTAATCGCGAGTGACTTCCGCAAGGACGTGTGACGTAACAGCTGATAAGTAACGAGACGCAATGTCCCATAATAACAATAAAAGGTCATTCTGCAACGACGTCGTATACGCGTCACGTGTTGCGTATGAGGCGCTTGCGTAATCCCTTGCCAATTTTTCGATCCCGATCTTGGTTCCTTGAGAATCAGCCTAGAGTCCAGAGTGAGACGAATTCGGTGCGAGTGCATAATCCGAAGATCAAGTTGCAAAGTGCAGGCCAAGTGCAGTTTCCGGGGATCACTCAGTTCGGCCGTTTGATTCGGGAACGGAAGTGGTGAGAGCTCGACGGGAAGTCCGAAATGTCTGTCTTATATTTTCGTGGAATTTCGAAAAAAAAAAGCCAATCCCGACCATCCCGAGAACAGCTGAGTAAGTAGGTAAGAATCCTAAGACAAACGGAAGTACGAGTAAAGAATTCCATTATCCTGAAAATGCAGTTTGCGTCGTCCTTTTCCTTCGTGGCACAGAGACCCGACAGACTGGAGTACCTCATTTCCGTCTTCAGCCGTCCTTTTATATCCTGCGAAAGTCCTTGTCCCGTCCGTCCCATTCTCACCGTCCAATTAACGATTCCCGACCCTCGGCAAGATTGACAGACGATTCCCAAATTACATTCTGCATTACCGACTGTCGATACGAGCGTGGCTGATGCTGGGCGAGGCTTCCTGGACCAAGGTAGATATTCCTTAGGGATAGGACGAGAGGAGGGTCCAGGATGCTTTGTGCTCGTCGTCGTAATTTCACGTGTGAAGAAAAAGTCACGTGACTTCCGTGTAGATGACAGAGGATCAATACCCGGCTGAATATCTCGGCAATGCACCAGCAGACGTGCAACACCCTGTACAGCCTCTTCCAGAAGGAAGTTTTTCTTAAATTTTTCATCGCTACTGGGTAATTCCATCTCAGGCATCCCGGATGCCAATGATACCCAAGCTCAATGAAACCCCAAACCCGCTAAATCATGGAATGACATTTTCATGATTTTTAACAGCCATGAATGCGTTCGTAAAATTATCAAATTTCGTCCCATGGCTTCGAATACATTATACGAAATTGGATAACGTTATACGGAATTGGATAAGGACAAAGAACGAACTTGAAAAAAGCCACAGAGTCCATCGGCGCCTCTTATCGTGAACAGAAGTGCCTGAAGGCTAACCGGGTTATTTTTTTTAGAGGTTAGATCGAGGTTTTATCGAGTTTCTCCACATATGGGATACACACGGTACATACGGGATACACGCACGCGTCAAAGCGGAATCGGAATTTCCTTTCACCGCGTGCGGCCTATCCTGTTAAATCACACTTCTTGCGCGCTTCCAGTTTACTCATTGCGCAACCGATAAAAAGTGAAATTTCGAAACGTTCAAAATTCGTGATTTTTAAACGAAAAATTTTAAAAAAAAACGAGCATATAAAAGAAACCGTACAAATAAAAATATGCAGTCCCCAAGCACGTTACTGCGCTCTGTACCGATAATCTGATACGATGTATTTTAACGATACGCGTTTCCGCGAAAACGTAAACAAAATTTATCTCACGCGACATTTCCAGCTTTTATTCTAAAATGCATACACATGCGTGGACATATATCCTGTAGCCGCTATCGCATCCGGATTCTCCGGTTCTTCGGCATCGTCGTTTGTCTCTGACTTGGTTGGCGCCAGACAAAAGGAGAACCGACATGCAACAGCAGACAGACGAACGAACGACTGAACAGACAGACGTATACGGCGTGTGAAGTTAAAAAGTGCCGTTATTCTCGATTGGATTGAGAAACGAAAAAGGCTTGAGACGTAGTCGAAAATAAAAAACTTTAAAAAATATCCGAGGGCATCGAAGTAAAAAATTTTTTTAATTTCTTACACGTACGAATAAATTACTCGGAGAATCTTTGGCAATCGGTCTTCTCGCGTGCGGCCATTATCGTTAGGAAAAAAAAAAACATGCAGTACTGCAACTTTACCATATTCCGATTAGGCGGCCATTGTTATTTTTATTTCCCACAGCCACGTCCGACAGGCTTATGAACTTGAACGAGCCTTGAGCGCCGATAAAAAAAAAATATTAAAAGAAGAAACATGCAAGCGCATATGCCTCTCGATGCCGACGCCTCTTCGGTCATCATCGGCACGATTCGGGTCGGTTCGGTCGAGCGCGAAATAGCGAGTCGACAATTACCACGTTTTACGAGGTAGCCAATACGTTTACGAGTAACCGGTCGAAAGAATAACAGATGGTAGATGCTTTACGGTTCTATGGAACAATTACCATGAAAGTTATGGGAGGTCCCATTTAGTTTCTTCCTCTTATGAATCCGTCGGCCGTATAAGTCCCTCTCGCTTCTCTCTTTGTCGCGTAGGAAGAAAAAAGCTGAGAGTAAATGTATCCCTGGATCCTGAAATCCCCGGAAAAAAAGAAATGGAAACGAGTAAAGGAAAGCGTCAAGGGGAGTTTCGCAGAGACGACCGACTCGGGGCAGATTGGTTGGGTAGTTTAATGGAGATAAGGACTCACCCTTATTTCCAGAGTGGTTACGTGAACTTGATGGATGATACCACTTTTACCGGAAAGCAGGTAAATACCCATGTAATTTAATGCGAATTCCGTAAAGGTATCGTGACGGACTGTGACGGGTGATAACAATGAAATTTCCCCCAAAAAAAAAATATTTTCATAATTTACCAAAATCTCATCAGGTTCTCAGGACTGTCGCTTTATATATATTTTTATATATTTTCATTTTCCACGTGAAACCGGAAGTCCTTAGTCCCGGCTACTCTATCGCAAAAAATTATCGCATCGAGCGGGGGGCATAGCGACTAAGTTAGTGGCGCCGACATTTATCGCCTCGTGGAAACAATCGTGAAGGTCGCAGCATTGAAAACCAACCGTCGTCATAGAACGAGACATTCTCGGTGACGTGAACGATTAAAACTTGAAAATTCCAAAAATTTGGATATTACCTTTAAAGATACATCAAAATCTAGAAATATTTCTATACCCGTAAACAAAATTTGGATATTAGTTTAGAAGTCCGTCGAAAAAATTTTCCGTAAACTGAACATCCCTATCCTGATGGAAAATATCGTTTTTGACTTAAAAAAAAAATAGCCCAGATAAGTCGAACGTGCGAAGGAACTTAGGTACAGTCGGATACAAGAGTTAAAATAACAATACATCTATATATACGTTTAACGTAAGTTCACAGTCTGACTCATCGCAGCCGCACGACCTTATGCATACGTAATGGCTGCCGTGCCGTTGTCCCGTGCTAATTACGCAAATATACCTCATCGAACGACAGTCGTTGAAATCCTTGAGGATTCGCCTTTACGTCCGGTAAATATTTCATCCAGAAATCGACACCGCGAACGTTCATATATCACTGGGTAAATGTGGCGGATCGAAGACAATGCCACTGGCATCAAAAGAACTGGACTGTGTCGTGCAAGTTTCCGTGACGTAAGGTCGGTACGACGGGTTAAGCGACTCCGCATGCATTCTGCGCCATAAATGGAGTCGCTACGCCATTGATATGACCCAAGGGAAGTTTTATTCGTAATTGCGAAAGCTTCCTTCTGCTTGGGCCAAATACCCTTCGCGTGTTACGAGCGAAATGGTTAGGCTGGCGAATAAGGCAAATGATAATGGCAACAACAAGGAGTCATTAAACTCTTGTGAAGACTGATAAAAAATCGCAATAAAAATCCAATGCAAAAATCGCGTGGATGAACCAACCTTAATATATGCGGAATACACGGATGACTAATACATCGAGTGGTTAACGTATGATATAAAAAAAATTGTCCACAAAATTTTTTCATTTAAAAAAAAATCATCCCCGAATGCTTGGCCTCGTTTTCCACGTATAACCCGCAGCTACGGTACGTACGACAATCTGGATCCACCAGGAAGCCCAGAGCTACACCTGGAAACGCAACACAATGGCGCATTGTCTGCAGCCAAGCGCCAGGTTTAATCACGGATGTTGCCCGCCTTTGTCAATTTACATAGTTCAATCCCTGAGCTGTCTGCTGTAAACGAACGCCCACGTATTTCGACGCTCGGCAAGAGGCGAAGAAATAAAAGCCGGGATAATAACCGTGAAAGCATTAAGGAAATAAATAAATAAAATTGACGGTCTCCGTTTACATGCGTGGAGAGCAATTTTACGTCACATGACGCATTCCTACCATACGAGGCCTTTCCCAATAATCTGGTATCATACCCCGTATATATAAACACATACATTCCTTACGCAAGAAAAAATATCCAAATAATTTGTCATTTTGCAAAAATTTATCCCGGCCCTTTTACGGTCAGGTAAATCACCTCGCCCGCACTACTTTGACGGATGACTAAATCTATTTCGTATTTCAAAAACGTGATTCAACCAGGTTGCGTGTACGGTCGCCCACGTGCGAACGGTGTCAAATTTATCGAAAGGTCTGCACTCTCTGGCATTCACCGAGAGCACAGACCGGTGCTTGAATTTCGTGAGACCAACGGACCCACCGAGCGGTCGTACCGGCATCCTGAACTACCGTCGACGGGACCAGGTCCGCCTACGCCAGCCTCGGAAAAGGTTACCCGGAGCAAGATCAGCGGCCGATCTATTTTCTGACAGGCAGTATACGGCCTAGTATAATATCTAAAGGGAGATTGACGACTCCGCTGCACGCAGCGCATGGGTATTACCTAGGGAATTTATTGCCTGTACGGTTGGTTGGTACGAACTGCAGATAACTTCTCGTCACACCGCGTCTGTGACCTTTTCCGCTGAAAGGGCAGAAACAAAGGATTCGAGTGCACAGTCATGAATTAACAGTAATCGCCCACGCGACCGAGTCGTATATTAATATATATACATATACACCCTGTAGACCCATGTGCGAACCACATCATGGTTCTCGATAAGCATTGGCGAAACAATACACCGATAAATTCCCTAGGGACGATCTTCGAAGCGGTAACTACGGCACGGACTTTCAGATAAGAAACAATAGGAGGCTGATATCGTTTGACCGGTTGTCATCGAGCTTGCCACCCGTTTTCAAGTAGAAACGACGGGAGTCATTGCGGCAGCGTTTACAATCATTGTCTCGAGGCAGCTGTGTATTACATGGATTGACAGTACCGTCACGACAAAGCCATTGAGTATTCGTTGACATAAATTATCACTGGCTACTATTCGTTACGTTCCATTTTAAACGACCGATCGGAATATTAATATGCAGTATTTCTCAAACTAATTTACGTAAAAACTGTCTACACCGCCATTATCTTTCGCACGGACCCGAGTGCCGAATGCAAGTAGGTACGCGATGCGCTTCGAAACAGTCGCAAGGCGAGTACGCAAGTAGGTAGACGCGTCAAGTCTATGCGCATGCGCACCAGGTACAAGACCAATGGCGCGTTTAGCAGTACGAAATTGTACATGCGTTCGTACGTGTATTAAGGGCGAATATATTCGCAAGCACGAATTTAGGTGTCGACTAAAAGCGACAATTTCGCAAGACACGGCCTTGCGTAGCAGGACTTGAATATTTACGTTGCCAGATTGCATACGGTTAGCCGTAAAAAAAATTACGAGTTTATCACGTAAAACAGAGTGACATATCCCGTCGAGCCTAGCTGAAGGTATTCATACACGACGTTATAAATATTGTAAATAAATTATTTGTAATAATCTAATAATAAATAACGTGTACGGGGCAAGGAAAACATTGCCACGATAAATGACTACGTGTATCTTCACTCTGGAAGCCATAGCAGTGACGTAACACCGGAATACGAGGGTGCTGAAGTAGAATTGCAACACCCTGGGACCGCTGCATGTAGAGACAGTAAAATTTCAATCGATACGCCACTGAGTGGGTACCAGGTGCTCGTCTCCGAGGACTGCCCTTTTCACGTCCGTTCGTCGTTTACGTGCGAGCCCTTTTTTCTTTTCGATTTTCATGCGTTTCCCGGTGAGGAACCAATAATTTATAAGAGCCGCAATTAGTCCGGGAAACGTAACAGCTTTGTTATTTGACGTCAGGTAGATAGGATCAGGTACGGAGTTACTGAACAGATAGACGGACTGCGAGAGATTTTATTGGAAAAGGTGATAAAAATAAATCAGTGCTATCCAATTTTACTCGCAGCGACCCGAGGTGGAGTTTTCCCGTTCAAATAACGTGGACACGTATCGGTTGGGTGGATGACGTTGAAAAATTGTGTATTTTCTGTTTGTACGTTTTTAAACCACGAGAGAATTTCTAGGTTAAATGGCGACGGAGATGGGGAGTCAAGGGGGCAGAGCAAGTGTCGCGGATAGTAATCAATGTAATCCGATCAGCAAGTATCAATTACTCTTCGGCTCCCTTGAGTTCTTCAGAAATCAATAGAGTGAGTCCAACTATGCTGCGTGAAATTCATTATCGTTTCCAGGGTTTGATGGTGATACGTGTTTGTCCCGTGTACGTACACTGTAGCGCATTGATGCAACCTCCAAATACGTAAAGTCAATATAACGCGTAGGCAACTACGAGTTGCAACGTATGAAGAAATTTCAAGGCGCTTCGTGTCACGTTGAATTGTACCGAACGGCGGCACGTGTTACGTGAGAATACGGTATAACGTTTGCTGGGCAAATATATTTATCTTTCGCAACTGCTGGTACCGTCTTGGTACGTTACGAATTCGTATACGAGAAGTTAACGTTAACAAAGCAAACTTTTACGCGGCAGGGGTCTGTCGTATTGGAACGGTTTGCTATGGGTTGGAGATTCGCAGCTAGCAGTTGGCAACGCTTGCATAATACGAAGCCGGTATATTCGAACGTTCAGATACATCGAGAAGTTTGAGAGATAAGACGAGTTATATTGGAGAATAAAAAAGAAATTACAAACTTTATAATACTGACAAGATTATGTGTCTTATTGGTTATTCGAATGAATCTAGTGCGAGTAAATATTGGGTAAATATATCACTCGTATTATGTGGCTTGTAGGCAGAAGCTAAGTAAATAGATGAATATGACTGAATATGACGATCCAGTGACATAAGCACGTTATATGGATATGTATGAATGACGTTTTGAAATATAGTCCAAGCGAGGTTCTTGCTTGTTGAAAGTTATCTAGGAAAGAATGGGATTAAGGAAGACTTGACAGTTTGCCAGCTGTGCGCAAGAGCCAGGGTTAGGTTAGATTTCGGTAGGTTTGAGGGGGTCGCGAGGTGATCCAAGGAATCGAACGACTGGCCAAAAAGGTTGCGATACTTGCAGCTGGGTATATAGGGATCGAGGAGTAAGAAGTGGTACACAATGAGAGATATATAAAAGACAACAAAAAAGTAGCAAACTCACCTCGTTGAAGGCCATCTTCTTCGCTATGTTTCCGGACTCGCGTCTGCTCCCGGTGACTCCTTGTCCCACTGCACGGACAGCAGAAAATCCTCGTGATGTGCTGCCCGGCCACTACTACTTCCAGCAGCTGATCTCGCAGCCCAAACCTGTACGCAGGCCAGGATAGGGCATCGAAAACACCAGCACTCGCGACACCACGACGACGACACTCTCGACGGACCTGTCTGCTGGGAAACGTCCGCGGCGGCGACACACATACGTCACGGAACGAACACTTTTGACCCCTGAAAAACACCGACCGAACTTCACCCTCTTAGCATCCCCTTCGCGATCCCGATCGACCTTCCCAAGATCCTGGGAAAATCTGGCATTCCTCAGGTGGGACCGTGGAACACCTTCGATCGGACTTGCTAACAATTCACGACACGGACGCGATATACGTGCTTATTTAAAATATACTTAAAAGTATTCTATCGCGACGTACTTATGTTATCGATCACCCGAAGTAGACCCAGTCTTCGCACCTGTTCTCAGCGTTGTTTTTTTCGCGTATTTATATCAGCCGCAGAACTATCCGCAAACAGATGAGCGCCATCTTGGTTTCTGATGTCGCGGAACGAACGATGCGCGCGACGCCGACACAGCTGTGAACGGGGAAGCCGATGGCTGTTCTGTTCGAAAGACCACGTGAGAGTAATCTACTGTTCATTGGCTGACGTTTGGGAGCGGCTTTCTCAAACTTAAATTCGAACACCAGATAGTTCCTATTGGGCGAGGATTAAACTATTGTGAGAGACGGTAATTGGAAATTTAATGACCTCAGCCACTGGACTCGTCACTTATAATTTAATAAGGCATACTTTTTTTTATAATTTATTGCCGACCGAGTAGCAGGTATGTTAGACAAGGTTGGGTCAGGTCGTATGCCATCTTGGGATTTAATACGAAAATGGCCGCTAGGGCACGCCTTTGCTTCATACTACGGAAAATCGTCATTGCGGTCGGTACGTGAAAATTGTCTTTGCGACTTTTCCGTAATTCAGTGTTTCTTTGGTGATTAATTGTCTGATTAAACTTCACGTAATACTCGCGGGTGTTACGTGGTACGCAATTCGCAATTGAGTCTAATAAGAGGACTGTTAAAGTTGGGAAAATGGGTAGGTCCAGGTCGAGAAGTAAATCGCCTAGCCGGAGGCGTCACAAGAGCAAACATTCCCGTAAACGCTCCAAGTCACGCGAAAAGCGATCGAGTAGCAAGTACTCCGAGAAGCCAAAAGAACGCAGCTCCAAGTCTAGGTGAGCATCATCTTCTGGAGAGCTATCTCGTTTGGAATTTTTTATCGACCAAGTGTTCTGTTGTGTTTCTCGCCGGCCATTTTGCCATTTTCTTTGATTTTTCCCCTGGCACTGACCACTCAACTTTGGAGTAAGGCACTTGGCATTGAGAACTGTTGATTAAAACTTGTTTACCACGTTTACATTCTTGCGTAATTTCTATCCCTGAATTATCATGACATTACAAATCAGAATATTCCATGATTTATAATTCTACTTTGTGTATGTATTACATGAAGGATTATAGTATGCATGTTTTACCGTAGGAAGAGATCGCACTCTGCAACATCCAGTAGCGGTTCAGATGTCTCCGATGATGTGCATATTGTTAGTCACAAAAAACGCTCCTATAGGGATAGAGACCGAAAGATGGATGAGGTCGAAAGGCTGGCAGAAATGGAGCGACAGAGGTAAGGCACAGAGATATGTCTTGGTGTCCTGTTCCTCTTTGGGTGAACACGGATGTCTCTAAAAATAATGTTTTGCAGAACTCTAAGTCTATAAGTTGTTTTTGTAATTGTGTTATGACAGGAAAAAGAAAGAATTAGCGAACAAAATCCTTGCCACGAGTGCGATTGGGTAAGATTTGAGTATCCAAATTTCAAGGTGGTGGTTAACTGGTTTTTCAATCTTGAGCTACGTTCGTGTTAGACTTTTAAGCATGCTTTCCATTATTTCAATTCTAATAGCACGAACTCCATATCTATCTAAAAGAGTCCAAGTACTATGCAGTATTACATTATTAAGTGAAATCCGTGTTTGCTCGATATGACTCGGGTTAACATGTGTAAAGTAAAGATGAAGATAAATAGCATATGCCATATCGTAGTACCCTTACATGGGTAATACGTTGGATTAATATCAGAACCAGACACCCGATGCTCATCTGCCAACAGGAGGCAACGCGAAGTCGAACAGAAGATGGTCGAGGAGGAGGCAGCAAAACGAATCGAAGAACTTGTACAGAAACGTGTTGAAGAGGAACTAGAGAAACGTAAGGAGGAGATCGAAGCCGAAGTGCAGAGGCGAGTAGAAGAGGCTAAGAGGGCCATGGAACGGCAGATGATGGAGGAGATGGAATGGCGCCAGGCCAAGCTTCGCGAGGAGGAGAAACGAAGAGAGGTAAGACCAATCCAGAGAAACATTGGCCGGTATTAGCCCAAACGCTGTTACACTTAAAGCGCACGGCGAGTGTGCTGCTTTGACGTTGCACCAACTCGTTTCAACAAATTTCCTTAAAGACACGAGGTTTGTTTCGCTATTTATCCCTTGAACGGCAAAGGAACTTAAATTATTTTCACCAACTGCGAAGCATATTAGAACACAGAAATATTTTATACGAATGCCTGTCGAAGAGTATTTTTTCAAAGATTCCCATATCTTCCATAAAGTTCTAATAATTTGCTTCATCCAAGAATGCAGATTAGCTTGCAAATTCTTATGAATAATCAGTGTAACAATTAGAATTAAATTTTCGAGCATCGTGCCTTTCATGGCTCACGTGGAATCAACCTCCATCATTTTGTGTCACTGCCATGAATTCATCCCATTAATAGCGCATCGTCACAGCGTTTGGGCTTGAAGCGTTGTGGTTCGCGCGAACTTGCTGAAAATTATAAATTTGACGACCACATTGCTTCGCCTTCCCAACATCCACCGAGGTCGCGCTGTTGGGGAGATATATTTTTATTTATTTATCCTTCTTTTTTGTAACCATTGTAAAGGTTCTCGTACCATAGACGCATGCGTCGGTTATTTGCGAACGGTGTATTGTACCTGTACCATGTATATATCTACATAACAATATAACCAATCGTCGTATGGAGTCCTGACCGACAGTGATATCGGTGACTGAAAGATCTACTGAGACTTCGGTGGGCGATTAATACTCGCCTTTAGGATTTTCCAGTTCGTCGATCGTGTCAGTCGGGCGAACGATGAATTATTGTCGAGATCTAGTTTGTATCTGCAAATGTGAGCATCCAGGTTGTCGTCGCTTTATGGACTTTAAGGAAAATTAAAAGGAAATACGAAAGTATGCAAAGGAAAAAAAAAAAGAAAATAGAGACCATGGAGACAGAGGAGAAAGAAAATACGTAGGAGAGCGCGCGGAGAAAAATTAAAGAAAGGAAAATATTTAAACACAGAAAAAGATACGTCTGAGTGACTACGAAATAGTGATCCCAAGAGAAAAGAAAAACTTTGTAATTTATTTTAACTCGAAAACTCGAGATTTAATCGAGGATAAAATAAAGTTATTTATTTATGCAAAACATAGGTCAGTGGTATTCTTCCCCGGGCGGTCATTGAACGTTAACTAATTGTTGCTACATCTTGGAACGATATACCGATATAAGAATTATATTCGCACCGCATTACTCGCAGATACGACACGGACAATCGATTTTCAAAAATTTTACAGTGACGTACTTGTCACGTTCAAAAAGCAAAAATTCACCTCACCAAACTCGCTTTGCACTGCACGATATCTAACACACGAAGTCCTTTGTGTTTGTCACCTTTGACCTGCCTAGCAAAGTCGGATATCAAGTCAAAGAGGGCTTTCGCTATTTGATCAAAAGATACAGAAATAAAATCGATTCACAGGGATCATAATTCTTTGAATAAAATATCGGATATAGAATATTTCTTTATTTTTCTTTTTACTTCAAACGTATCATCAACTGTCAGGCGTCTCGGTCCTAGACACGTTTCCTACAGTGAAAATGATTAACCCTCGTTAAATGTCCTGATTTCCGGCCAAATGGCCAGTGTCCCTCGTATCGAGCCGACATTAAGTTTTACCCACGTTCCAACGCGGATATCAATAGACTTGCACCAAGAGCCTCCTATGAATCTGAGGGGAAAAAACAAGCAGTTTCTTTAGAAAGGGGGACATAGACTTTAATTAAGGGGCCAGTATTAGAATCCCATAGCAACAAAGCACGACCTAGCGATATATAGGTCGCCTTCCTAACTGACTACCAACAGAAGATGCCGGTTTTTTACTCACTGCCGAGTGATTGTTGATGAAGAAGGCATCCCCTACGTGCTGGCGTGAGCTTCATTCAGGTATTATCCAATTTATATATTCATAATTCATTATATACCAAATATTATTATTATCGTTCTTTATTGACACACTTTTTACCACCAGTTTCATTACTAGGAGCCACGATATATTGTGATTGGTTAAAATACGAATTTATCGGACGGCCGCATACCGTCGACAGGTCGGGCGGATGGCACGATATTTATTCTTCTTCCCCTGCTTGAAATAAAAGACAAAAAAAACGAAAGAATAACTTGCCATTTTTCGGATTGCTCTTCGAGTCCTTTATCGTCGTCCGGCGATTTTTATCGATCGCGAAAATGTGTTGCCTTTTGCCAAGATCATTTGGCGACCTGGCACGACATTTCTCTGCATGCATACCGATTCGGATTACATTGAACTTTTTTATATTCGAAGGCATCTTTACGTTAGAGTCCGCTGTGTCTCTTGTCCGGTTTGATCTTTGCGAATTTACTTTATAACGTGGTCAATTCGCAAGAGAAGCTCGGGACGAAGAGATGCTCTGTATAAGAAACGTGAGCAATTGGTTTTTTTTCTTTTTTCCAATGTGATAACGTCACTCCGAGCCATCCACCCTCTCTGGACTCGACCTCAAAATTTCACCTATCCCCGGCTGCCTTCCCTGCATAAAAGAGGTTCTTAGGATGTGTAACACTAGGCTCTTGACATAGCGGCACTATGATTTTTGGACATGAACGGTGTAAAACGACAGCAGTTACCACCAACAGTGTTTATTGCGTTATGTAAACGTTTGCCATTGTCGTTGTAGGAGGAAGAGCGGAAAAAGCGCGAGGAACTTGAGAGGATCATGGAGGAGAACAACAAAAAGATCGAGGAGGCCCAGAAGAAGCTGGTGAGTAATCGGATATGGGATTTTGCTTTTCGTATCTTATCTGACGTACTCGTCCTTAGGATTATACTTTTTGTGTCATTGGGTATTCGACCGTCCTTCATTTTTATGGGTCTTTCTTTTCAGGCCGAGGAAAGACTGGCTATGGTCGAGGAGCAGCGGCTGATGGAAGAGGAGAGACAGAGAATGAGAAAGGAACACGAGAAACGTGTCAAGGAGGAGCAGAAGAAGATCCTCGGCAAGAACAACTCCAGGCCGAAATTGTCCTTTACGCTTAAACCAGTTACGTGAGTCTGTACTAGCTGCGCGCAGACGCGTATGTGATATTCGTGCGTTCTTGTCGGTTCTGGAGGACTTTTTCAAAACCTGCAAGAATCAACAACCTTCGTTAGCTACCACACGTAGTGTACGTACCTTTTTAATATGTCGTAATGAGGTGACTTAGCCGGTTTATACAATCGGACACTTCTCGCGACTACTTTAAAACCTCATTTCACTTCACTTCACTTTTTACTTCAGATTGCTGAAATACTGCCGGAGCGGTTCATTCGATCGTTTTGGGATCCTTTGGGATAGTCTCGAAATTATTGGATTTACTGACTGTGATGGCGAGAATTTCATGCAGTCGTGTTCACGCGAGTTACGTCATTTACTAGAGGGACAAGCTCTGTTTTTTTCTCAATTTTTTTTTGGAACTTTTAACATTTATTTGAGAGAGAACGTCTAATGATTTCTTATCACGAGGTTCGGCTCGGTATATGAAATCATAATGATTTGGATGAACCAAATTTCATCCGTTGATATTTTTATTTCAATGTGGTCACGTTGAGAGTTACCCGTACCACGTGGTGTAATTTAAATCTGACAGATGAATTTGCATATGCTATATTTGAGAATCCAACAATTTGAGAATCTCCTACCAATGAATTGTCTTCTATAAATAGACAATTAGCAAGACACCTCGTCGCTTGATTTCTAAAGATATCGGTAATGGCGGACCGGTTGTTTCATTTTACCTGTGTAAAGTGTTGATTATTCTAATAGTGAGATAACGTTCATTTCGTTCATTTTATTCCACGCGAAAAGATATATCATTAATGTTCACGAGAGCTCACTCTGACCTGACGTATCTTAAAATTCGATTGTACTGTAAAATAATCATGATTCCATAAAAGTGTACAATATAACGCAGGACACGAGCAGAATGCTGTTTTGTACGAATAATCATTAGGGATGGGAACAAAAATATACAGTTGTAAATGTTCCATACCTGTTTGTATAGTCATGCCGCAAAATGAAATCTGTTGATACAAGATTGTATAATCACGAAAATGTTACTTGTAAAATAAACGGGTTTTTATTAACCGGTCATTGTACCTCATCTATTTACTTCTAGCTTATGTCTTGTAATCGTAAGAGAATATGGAAAATCGAAATTTGTATTATGAAAAATCCAAATGCTATATTTATACTCATCGGATTTAATTGTTTATAGTTTAAAAATTATCAGTTGCTTTTGTAGTATCCTAACTTTTGACTAAATAAATAGTATTCTCAGAACCACCAATGGAAAAATTAAGTAAGGTTATTTGCTGAATCGAATAAATATCAGTATCATTTATCGAACAGAGTTATACGTTTATTAATTAGGGTTAAGGGGGTGTATTTTTCTGTTTAGCATTTATACCTTTTCCAAGAATAAACATGTTAGCGCCCAAGTAGGGCTGAAAATTTGTAACTTGCTGTTGGTAGGCCAAAACGAAGTTACCAGTATCAGCCTTTGGATTGGACGGATAATCCAGTATTACTGTGAAACAAGTAAAATTTATACCCTTTAGACGTTTAGGTGATTGATGTTATCAATTTAAGTGCTATTAATGTAGGTCACCCTTTATTAGACTCTCCAGTACTTCCGGATACAGTCTTGCAGTTACTCGAGTACTGGGTGGATGCATTCGGGGATTGGTATTGATCTCTATCAGCCACACTGATAAGTCATCCATTATCATGAAATCTGCACCATACAATTCAAAACTACAACGTCGTTTATCCATATGCTCCTGTGCTGCTATCGTGGTGGCTACAATGGCTTCACACATTTTTGGATAAATTTCATCGTACCAGGGTTCACCCTTGTGACCGGATTTTCTGTAATAATTGAATTGTGAATAAAAGTCTACTTTGAGGTAACAAGTAAAATTATATACTTGAGGTAATCATTGATTTTTTCACAGTCCCAATCCTGGGAGCGAACAGAATTCTTTTGGTCTGCATATTTACACTGTACTGCGGTGTTGCAAATATGAACAGCTTCGTGATAATGAGAGAAAGTAAATGGTCTGGAGCTAAATCTTAAGAGAGCTTCCCTTGAATATAAAAAAGTCAATGGTATTAATAAGAATTATTGTACTTATATAAATGCTAATGATGACTGCGAAAGAAATACTTGTATATCCAAATGTTTAGAGGATAACTTTTTGTTACCAGGTACCATTGTCTCACATCAAATTTTGTATCATGGACAAGTAATGGTCTCTCTATAATTATATGGTACACTTTTAATAGCTGTCTTATATACTATTTAGAAAGTTACAATAACCAATAGACAAACCAATGTATTTTTGTACAACAAAATAATCCTTAGGACTATCGTGAACCTTTTTAATGATATGAGTCAACTTGTGACTTATCACAATACCAGTTCCACAGCAAAGATCACTGGGTTTCAAGATCCATATGTTTCTCATGCCATTTAATTTGTATTGTGGATCAATATCCTCCACTTTCTTTAAAATCTGCACAGCTTGTTTGTACATTTCCTATGAAATATTTCAGGAATGAAAGCGAATGAATTATAAGGGAAAGGGTAGGAAGCATAAAATTAATTTGTTACAGAAAATTATTATACATGTATCGACAACCCTTCTGTGCTTGCCAAATTATCTTGTTCGAGTGGCAATAGGCCATTTCCATGATGAACAACTTTTATGTAGTCATCGATAAAAGAATCCCATTCCTGATAAGGTATTTCTATTTCAGATCTATCCAAGTACTCATCTCCAACCACAGCTACATATTCTTCGCATCTTTTAATGGCGAATTCAATTTGCTTTGCTGATATTTGATTGGCACCTACTCCAATCAATTCTGCTTCTTCGTTGACGCGATCCACGAACCATTTTAAAAGACTAACTGCAGCTGTTCTTCTGTAGTCTTCGACAAAGGTATTTCTCTCACGACCGACATTATAATTTCTTGGACACTGGACACTGGATACATTGTCTTCGTAATACCAATGGGCGTCCTGAAGTATAGTCGCCATACCCAACTGTCAAGGGACCATAAACATTTTTTAATTGCTTTAATATTTATCAATAATTTTAACGAACCTTGGACGTGTAAATGAAGGACTTTTGAAATCTGTTGAGCAATGTGTCTTGCTTGATACTACTGTTCCAATCTACGAATTCGTTTCTGCAATCCCAAATGAAATTTGGCGCGGTGTGTTTTAATGCGTGGAAAATTATTGCTTTTTCGTTCAAGCTGCCATCCTGGTTTTGAATGGTGCCTAAAGATGGTGCATCCAAACTAGCTACGCTTCCTAAAATATAGGAATTGTTGAAATTTTTTTTTTCTATTCTGTTTTACGTAATTGCCTTACCGTATGGTAAATTTCGAGATTTTGTCGATTCGTATTTCTGTACCCAGCCTCTTTTCTTCAAGGAATCTTCCAGGTAGGGAATGTCTCCACGAATTAGAAATATTTTGTGATTCTAGATATTAGAGTGGAATCAGAAATTAAGGCTCCGAGGAATATATTGTTTTGGTATGGATCTGACTGAATTACCTTTATGGCTTTTTCAACTTGTTGCTGAATTATCATCTGGTGTTCTTTTTTACTAAGATTATTTGAGGAATTAGGTGAACTTATTTGCAAAGATTCTTCTAGTCTTTGATCTTCGCTAGTTCCTTTTTTTCGATTGTTACCGTTTAGAGATTCGGATAACGGATCAGATTTTGCGACTGCTGACGAGTCCTTGAGATTGGAATTATTTTGAGATATTATTTGACGTTTTTGGGAAGACGGTGATAAGTTTTCATTCGGTGATAACAGACGATAATATTCCTTTGACGTTTTTGCGGAGTTCGCAGAACTCGTCGTTGGGTTTGTTATCACAGCTTTTGCAATTTTTGGACTCTTCTTGACAGTTTTTGGCAATTTTAATCCACAGGTCGTAGATCCGTAATAAAGCGAATGATAATTTTCATTGCCAAATATATTTGGAACAGGTCGATTCCATTTTTCGAAAACTCGTTGAAGATGACTGTTTTCCCTAGATTTAGAACATGTCTTCGCTTCATCCTCCTGTTGTTTCTCGGTAGTTTGACTTTTCCCATAAATTATTTTACGATTTTGTTTACTGTCTCTTTTAACATCTGGATCAATGTTAAGAAAATTATTTACTATTAATAACAAAACTTTCTTTGCATAAGAGACAATACAATAAAAAAAACTAAGTTACCTGAACTATACAGAGGGTTAATCCTATCAGCATATGATTGACTGACAGGTTCCTGCGTCAAATTTGATTCTAGACGCGTTTGGTCATTTGATTGTGCCATATTTTTCATATCAGTGAACATGCGATCGGTGAATCCTGATTAGTAAAATTGAATTTAAGAAAAGACCGTGATAATTTTCGAACGATTTATCAGGAGTGAAGATGATACAAAATTTTGTTAATTTTGTCGAAATGTCACCATGTTCATGCTTATCGCTTTCATTCGTCTCACGTTTTCCAATGCAACACAGCATCGTTCTCAAATTAGCTTATCGTTCTTTATTTAAATCAATTATGCTTAATTCCAATTTTTTATTCTTTGCCTAATTACATAATCAAATAGATTTAAACACAATTAAATATGATCTCATTAATTATGCTGTTTAATCGTTTGACATTCGTGAATTCCTCAGCATTGAGACTGCGTCAAAAAGTATTTATGAATCGATTGCCACGAGTCGAACGCTGGAAAATTTTGCACGGCTGTTCCTGGCGATTCTGAGCACGTTGACCTTGGCTTTTTTTTCCTCTTAATTGGCGGCTCGTACGAGGCATTTGAATTCGCAATAGAATTTTTCATTGCCAAATCCTTCCAAGTCTCATGGACCCGTTTGTATTTGTTCAAAGCGTCCTCCATGTCCTGGTCCAGCATTCTCTCAAGTTCTGCATTCTTGAAGATTGGTTTTCCATAATTAATTTTTTTATCCGTCGTCGACAAATTTTTCATCTCCTGATTTTCATCTCTACGTTCTAACGAGCTACTGGAACAAGTCATTGTTCCTGCTACGTTCTTGACCGTCACAGGAATTATTTTTGGATTTTCTTCCTTCGCAGACTCCTCGATATTCTCCATTGCGTTCATTATCTCTTGGACGTTTTTCAACAGACTCTTGTTTCTCTCTAATTTATATTTCATCGATCTTGTCCTATTTAAATTATCCGCGCTATTGACTTCTGGCTTCATATTATCGACCTCGTTACGATCGGGAAGGGTTTTAGAAATTTTCGATCGATTGGTGAACGCAAATCGCACTTTTTGAATAGGTTCTTTTTTCTGTTCCCGATTCAAAATCAGTTTATTAATTGTCTTTGAATTCTCCTTGCTCTCAACCTTTCTTATCTTTCCCCTTGGCCCTTGCTCCGATCTCTCCATCATTTTCTGACTATCAGTCATCGTTAACTTTCGTGACCTATGACCCAACTTTTTCCTAAAACCTGACGACCCCTCCGTCTCCTTCCTACCAGACGGTTTTCTCAGTCTTTCGTACTCGCAGCTTGGTAACTCTGCAGAATTCGTTCTTACAGATAACAACTGGTCCATCATCTCTCTCATCTGCTTAAACTCCTCATGTTCATCAATTCGTTTCACCGAGTCCTTAATCATCCCTTTTCTTTCAACAAACTTGTCCTCGTCATCTTTTTCAAATTCCAGCATCCGATTTCCATCTTCAGTCTCGCTCTCGTCAGAGTTCATTCTCGATTTATCTCTCGAAACAGCATCTTTATCGATCTTAATATTATTTCTTCTCTTAGTAATCCTCTTAATAGATACTGGCTTGATGTATGTCCTCGTTGCTGAAATATCCTCATTTTCCTCATTTGAATTTCCCGCCATACCTATACCTGAACTCACTGATCTTATCATGGTATCAGAATCCCAAGTATCTTCGATCTTATCAATGTCTATGGAATTATCAATATTCATTCCTTCGGTTCCAGGAGCATCTTCTTCTATCATATAAAATTGCTGATCTACCGGTAAAGACTCCAGCCATCTCACAACTTGTATCGTGTTATCAGACTCGCTATCAGATTCGCTATAGCTGTCCGATAGTATGGGTACGTGATTGTCATCGCTCCAGGAGATGTTCCTCTTTCCTGTCTTCGGTATACGATGACGGAAGTAAGTGCACTGAAAGTTATCACGCGACTGGATCATCCGCAACCCATAAGGATTCTCTGCTTCCGTCGATCCGATCTTCGTGGGATTCCCCATTGACGAACCTTCTCCGGCGGCTCCTTGTCTTCCGGAATTCGCGAGCAAGACGGACTGCGCCATTCCACGCGATCAGTATGGCAAGAAAGAATGCGAGATTATTTAATTGCTCGCGAATAAACATTAAATTATTTATCAAAAATATATTCGAATCACTGTTGCAGAAATGATTTTTGTTTGGTTATAAAATTCTATTAGAATTTTTCCATTGAATTTACGTGTTATTGCGTGCAAAACGGTTATTGGGAATTTTCGTAACTTTTTTTTTCATATTTATGGAAACGTCCGATTCTATTGTTTTATTCGTATCGATACTGCGACTAGTGATTTTACATTCGAGGTTATCGTTTACTTCTTTTTTTTTTTGGGAACATCTTGATACTTTATTACCGGTACATTATTTTTGTAAGATTAAATATAGATATTTAATGATAATTAAGAAATTAGTTGTGGATTCTGTTAGGAGGCAATTGGTAGTTATTGATGCTAATTTGTCATTTTGTAAGACCCAATCCAACCGCGTACATGTCTGTTATGTCGAGAAGAATTTTTTTCTTCTTTTGTGGATTTTTCTTTCTTTGAGAACCTTGATTTTTGTTCTTTGTCTTTCCTGTGCTGCTTGGAATCAGGAGAGACGGCAGTGGTGGCACCTCGAGAGGAACTGTTCCATTTCTCTTATATTTATTAATAGCATCTCTCATGGCAGTGCTGATGATCTGTATGAAATTGTAATTTTTTTCATTTATGTAATCGAGTAAGTCATATATTAATATACCTTCTCTTCGTTTTGCTTAGCCTGAGACTTTTCAGTTTTCAAAAGTACCGAACGGTCGCTTTGTTGTTGAAGTTTTATAATTTTCGAAATCAAACTCTGCCGCTCCGACGACGCATCTGATCTCGTATTCGCAATGGCGGTAGCTGCCGTTCTGTTTTTGCTCTTAGTCTTTTGTCTTGGGCTCTTAGAACTTCCAATTGGCTTAGAAGAGTTTTTCTACGATGAAGAAAAGCTTCGTCAGCTGTTACTCGTAATCCTCATAGAATCTTTTACCTGGTTCAATGCTGGAGATTTTATTTTTGTATTCTGTAACGGGATGGCAGTACTGGTACTAGTAGCAGTGGATTCATGTTTGACAGATACGATTGATGTTTTTGATGACTTAGAAGGTGCAGTAGCTGGTAATGATTGTCGCATCTTAGGAGATTCCAGTTTGTAGCAGGTATAAAATTCTTGATCTAATTGAATTTCTAGTTCCTCTATCAAATCCACTATTACCGGTCCTATGTAGCTATGCACGGTTGATTTCTTTTTTGGTAGAGAGATCTACAAAATTATAATACCAGTATGTATCTGTGCATCGATTAGAAATTGTTTCTAGCCTGAGGAATAATTTTACCGGTGGCGATTTTGAAACTAGACTCAGCTTGGAATCCTGCGAGTTAGAATTGTGTTTCTTCTCGCAAGTTGTTATTCTCGTTCCTTGCAGTGACAGTGCGGCACCCAAATACGGCTGACAACTTGGCATCCTTTGTTTATAAGCCAACTCAAATTCACCAGTGTCCGCATTTTTATCCTCGCGAAAATCGATAACCACTGGAGATAAAAATAATTCACGAGAATGTTATAAGCTTGCTTATTAGGTTGAACAATTATCTATTTACCTTTAATAGTGTCTTCCATAACCTGCCGACATAAACGCGTAGTCACACTGGTAGTGTAGTTCATATCAGGATGACTATTAATTTCAATCAGCCAAACAGAAAAATCCTCCATTACCATAAAATCAGCGCCATACAATTCAAAACTATTTTTACGTCTGTCCATGGCTTCCTGGCTAGCCAATAAGGAGCCAACCAAACCCTGTTTCATTCCTGGATAAATGAGCTCATCCCAAGCGTCGCTATGACCCTGTGTTCTGTATAAAAAATAGAATAATTATAAAAATGATGAAAATCCAAAATAAAATAACGAATCGAACAATCGTGGAATCTTACTTGAGGAATTGCTTAAACGTTGTAGCGTCCCACATGTTATCTGACGGAAGCGCAGGATCTCTGTCGTTACTGTTTTTGTATTTGCACTGAATAGCATGATTGCACAAGTGAATGGATTCATGAAAATCCGTAAGACAAAATTTTTGTGAGCAAAACCTTAGGTAGCTTTCCCTGAACAAAAAAATAATATTTAATATAATATTTAGCATCTGAACGATATATTTAATTGCCTATGTTTTCTCAATCAAAAAGTGCCAATGTATAAAGTTGCAGTAGAGCAACGATCAGCTCTACGGTATTCAAATTGGATTAAGATTGATTAACTTATTAAATAATTTACAGCAAACAATATACCTCCGCACGGATCGTCCAAGTTCTAAAACTAATTGCGTATTTGATTATTTTTATTTACTGGGTATTTATGGCAGTTATTTTAGATTTAGTACAAGCATAATACATTTTCTTCAATCATCTTTATTATTAGGCTAATTACCATCCGGGGTTATATTTAGCGAATTACTATAATTAGCTACACTCTGTCAGAGGTATATTCTATTTATAAACCGAATAAAACGAACCCTTCTATAAGGGATGGTAATGTAGTAGCCTACCTGTACATCCACAGAGTCAAGGGTTGTGCACACGACACAATGAACCACTGTCTGATGTCAAATTTAGTACTGTACACCAAGAATGGTCGTTCTGTTAGTAAGAAAGATGAGCAATTTATTAACCTAATTATATTATATTATAAAATACCGTATTTAAAAAAATTACCAATATATTTCTGAACCACGTAACGGGTGTCTGATTTATTAGCTGGATTAACTTTAGCCACTACATCCTCAAGTCTGTTCATGAGAGTAATTCCACGACCTCTACTTTTATTTCCAGGTTTTAAAATCCAAACATTTGTGATACCATCCATGTCCAATTGGGGCCAGTACTTCCGGATCCTCTTGAGGATGTGCCTCGAGGCCAGAAAGTATTTCTAAAGGAAGTCAATGAAATGTAAAATATACAAAGTGTTTCCCAGGGTCTTTGGAACACACTGTATATACACTGGTTATCTAACTCACATGAAAAGGTACATTGTTCCTAACAAAAACAGCTTGACCCTGAATGATCTTGTAATACCAGCAGATAAATTGATCCCATTGATGGGACCAGACCCTCTCAACTTCCTGATCGATATCCTCGTGCGATTGGGCACCAATATAGTCGCTGCAACGTCTAATAGCAAAATCTAATGCTTTCAGAGGAATTGTACCAGTCGGTGACCTGGTTGCGTTTTCACCCTCGGTGTTGATCTTGTCTACGAGCCACTTGAGTAAGCTGAGACACGCAGTGAACCTGATGGAATTTATATTATAGTCTTCAAATTATCACGAGCGACTAGAAAACCTATTTTGGTTCACGAGATAAGGAAACAAAATTATAAGAAATTCGTGAACCATTATATGAAGCCAGCTCTGATAGATTTGACAATCAGAAGTTATGTCTGATCTTACCGGAAGTCTTCAACGAAGGCGTGCATTTGATCACCCTGGCATATGTTATAGCAACGTGGAAATAACGTGTTGGCAACACCAGCCTCGTAGTACCAATGCATTTGTCTGACATTTGAACAAAGGCCCACCTGGAGAATTGATTTTCGTAAGAACAATCGTATTCGTAAGAATATTTATCTTAAATTTATTCTGCTGCAGGTTCATGTACGTCAAGCTCACCTGATAAAATTCTACAGCCATATTGAACCTGAATCTATGATTATTTTTACCTTGGAGGTGAAGCCAGCTCGACAGAATCTATTAAAAATTGTAGTTTTATTATCCTGAGTTGGCCATCCTGGCCACTCTGAGCCAGTGTTCCAAAGGAAGTCGACAGTGTGGTTGCTGAGCATTTTTGAAATGAGTTGACGTTCGCTTTGCTGATCCTTTAGGTCACCTATTCCAGCTAGCAGAGCTACTGGGCTCGAATCGACAGTCATATGCTGATCAGCTATTAGTTTTGTGATGTATAAATTATTAATATTGGTATATCAATACAAAACAATTATATCTAATAGTCTGATTAATACCGTTAGTAATTTTCTTATAGAATTTCTCGCACCATCCTCTCTTCAACATGCATTCTCGAACCACGCGTGATCTTCCATATATCATAAAAGTCCGATGAGCAGCAATTGCATCTTTAACTATTCGTTTAATACGAAGAAATCTTTCTTGCAATGTCGGTGGTAAAATTGAGTTTAATTCGTTGCTGCCTGTCTTGGACGAAACGGAGTCACAGCCTTGAAAGAAAATTAAAGGTTTGTCATAGTAAGAGGGTTGTGACAATTTTTCCATTTAATAAATTTACCAACCATTTTCAGATTTCAAAATGGAATCAGTATCCCTGGCGATCGTAATGGATTTCTCGGATATATCCAAAGTCTCATCCTTGCTCTCGTCCTTTTCAATTTTCTCCATTTTTTCCGCATCTTGGGACCCAGGACTCTCCGATTCCGCATCGTTCACGTTCATGTGGTGCAGGTTTTACCTGTCCTGTATTTTGACTACGTAGACGTCTACTAAGAATTCAGTTTCATTTCTTCACGAGATTCGATTAAGGTCCACCTGATTAGACGAATCTAAAAATTAGCTAATAAAAGTCTGACGATCTCATTTTGATTTTTTTCCAAATTGTAACCGGGTCAAGTTCGACATAGATACAATCGTATCTCATGACAACTGAAAACCTTGACCTCGACTTTTCAATGAGCCCGAAGCTTTTCAAATCGATTATTACCAATCATCCATCCGTTCCTATACCTGTTGAGCAATTTATACATTTCATCAATAGCACTCCATTTCCTTTCTATACAGTATAAAATAATTCCTTTTGAATTTCGTATCTCAAATTAGAATAAGACTCGATCTTCGCACCGTAGCTCTTCCAGTTACAATTCCAAACAAATCAATTGACCTTAATCTGATCCCATTATAGTTTAATTATCAAACACTGATAGACCGCCACCCGCGATATCCGTCCCTTCCATAAAACTTTTATCTATTAAAACCCATGAGAACTTCAAATAAAACTTTCTTTATTTTTCAGAAAAGAAAACCCGTAAGCACCGCCACCAAATGGTAGCGGCGATATCTTAGGTATGAACCAGGTGAAAAAGTTCAACTGTCACCATAAGGGTGGAAGCGATGGCTCGCGGGTGGCGTTCGCCAGCAAACTGATCGGCGGTTCCGCATTTCAACAGTAAACCGCGTACAGGGACCATGTGTCGGTGTTTGGAATCCGGAATTCCGCAGGCGCGGAGGAGCAGGGAAGAGCGATTCCAGGGGTTGGATTGAAGAAGGTGCACGGGGTGGTTCGGGATAAGATCGGGGGGGTGTTTTCCTGGAGCGAGTGGGTCGGTGGTGATGCGAGGGGGTTTCGAGGCTTACGAGCGGCGTACCAGGCACCTTCCTAGTCTCCGTTGGGTTACCCTCACACATGCCCAAGAATCTAGGTAAGAACGTCAACGCAATCGGGGTTAATCAACTATCCGCTATCTTCGACTTGCATTCTCTGACCCACTTAGATGTTAGCCACGCGGTGGTTATGCATTACCCTTATTAGCTAATTGCTCCCAGTAATTTATGTTTCACCTGGAGAACTTTCAATTGGGTCGGAAAATTTGTTGGCCAAGAAGAAATTACAGGGGGCACCAACGCACGAGTTACGTGTTTGAAAATAGGTTATGCTTGATTTTGGATGGATGGATGGATCATGGATACATTGGATGTTTAGCCATTTAGTTTGACTCGTATTTCTGCATTTAGAAATCTATCGGATGCGTGATCGTGTGTGAACAATTCTGTTTTATTTATGGAAAATTGATTTATGCATGTACTGTCTCTGCTGGCCGTGTGTGGAATGATAAGGAGCTTGTTATTTGAATTATTTTTGTTTACGTAAGGTTCTATGTTAATTTATACAAATGAGATGTGTGCTTTATAAATATGACTATTGCCATATCACCTGCTGATAAGCTCAATTGTATATGTTATTGTTAGATTGTCAGGTTTATCAACGTTTTAGAAATACTGTATGATTTGTTGCTTGGTAAGAATCTGGATAAGGTACTGATGGATTTGTAATGGGTTAACTATGTTGATAATGGGTTAAATGTTTGACTGACCATCGGAAGGGACTTTTGAGAGTCTGGATGGATTTTTAAACTGTCGAAGGATGATGGGATCTTGTAACGCGTACTGGTTTTACAATAATTTTCTTATACTTTAATCGGCATGTTCGACAATGTTTTATTTATAATACGAGAATATTGAAAATTTACAAAAAATGTTTTATCTCGAAAAAAGTATTACCAAAATGATAAACATGTCACTGTCTCTGATTCAGTCGTGACTAATTTCATGGGTAGTATATATTGAAGGTTAGTTAATTGAAGACTTATTATAAACTGCATTAAGTTACCAATTGTTTCATATTGCAGTTTGATTTCTGCAGGTAGCGTCACGGAAATACAGCAACTAATTGAACGCGAAATGGAATAAATTAGACAACGTCCGAGTTTCTTATCGTTGTAAGATTGTTGCATGCAAATTTTCGTATCCGATGAGCTGAAAAATGACAAGAGACTTTCGTGCACGGTCGATTTTAAAAGTAGCGCCACTGTACCCACCCTGAATCCTAGATTACTAGTACAGGTTAAACTCTAGAGTGACGTGGATACGAAGCAACTGTACAATCGATTTTCATTTCATTCTACGAAAGAACGCTATAGAGTGTAGGCTTCGTTCAAAGTATATTAGTTCAAGATGGCAAGTTTAGTACGAAAGGCGGCGCTACTGCTATTTACTGAAGGATGCATGGAAGAGTATTTTGAAAAATTTAATTTCCTTCATGGTACGTACTTTAGGGATAGATAACTGTAATTTATTTTTAGCGACCATAGAATCCTGTATTCTTGAGAGATTGCTAAAGATCTTTTTTTTATTAAAGGCAGGATTGTTTCTCTCTGTCATTGTTGCTGTTGTATGACGGTAGACACGTGGCATGACGAATTTCGGCGGCCAAATATAATGATCTTAAAAATTTACTGGGAATATTTATTTTTTGCAATTCAAAGTTTTGAGAGATCATGTCATTAAAGGATATTTGATATTGCTTCTATAGGCAAGATATTGGAGTATTGATAAGATACACATACAGAATTTATTGTTATACCATGGGGATTTTTGCTATTTGTAAATACTTGTTATTTTTAATAAGCTTCAGTTTGTTCATTTATCTAAATCTGGATGTTGAAAAATGTTGAACACTTTTTTTAAAATAAACTTTTGTAATAATGCTTATATTTTTAATGAATGTTTAATTGTTCTTATTCTAGGTGAATGTTTCAAGGCAACTCTTAGCAAGGGTCTAGGCTTAGGTATCATAGCAGGATCCCTATTAGGTTTGCATTTGCAGCTACTATTATTTTGCACATATGCGTTAGTAATGATTATATTAACATAGAAATTGTCTATTTACAGTGAAATTACCACAAATTTTAAAACTCCTCAAAAACAAAAGTGGCGAAGGCATAAACATTATCAGTGTGTTTTTGGATTTGTTTGCAATCACTGCAACAGTATCTTACAGTTTTCTCAATAAATTTCCTTTTAGGTAATATTTTGAAAAGTCTTATCACAAATTCATTCAAAGAGAAATATTATTATTATGGCTTATTTCAGCTCTTGGGGTGATGGAGTATTTCTTGGTATTCAAACTGCAGCTATTGCTGCATTAGTATTACATTACGGTGGCAATACTACAAAAGCTACTGCCTTTATTGCTGCGTACATATCAATTATTACTGCTGTAATAATTGGACTTGTTCCAGTAGATGTACTTTGGACTTGCCAAGCATTGAATGTTCCCATTTTACTTACTGGCAAGGTATTGTATGAATTTTCTTAAATTTTATGGGCTTCGCATATAGATCATTTACTAATTTTTATCGATTCTCATATACAATCCACTGAGCACGACCTTCTGGATCGTAAATAAATTCAATAAAAAAGTATCGAACAAGAATCAAGATCCATGAAATCATGCTTAGTGAATTGTATCGATGACCATCTGGTATAGTTTTTATTGTGGTACAATCTCTTGACTATATATAAGTTGCTAGTATATCAGTAATTTTTTTATAGAAGACTTAATTCTTATTTTCAGCTTATGCAAGCCTATACCAATTATTCAAATGGTAGTACGGGACAACTCTCAGCTACTACCTGTTTCATGTTGTTCTTTGGTTCGCTAGCCAGAATTTTTACTTCTGTTCAAGAAACTGGAGACACAATCATTATTATTACTTATATTGTTGCGACTTCCGCCAATGCTCTGATAGCTTCACAGCTCATATACTATTGGAATGTTGTACCAAAAGCAGCTAAGGATTCCAAAAAGAAGAAGCAATAAAGTTGAACACAGTTAATATATTATCTTCCAAACAGATTTAATGTAATTATAGCTTAGAGTATACGGTTTTAATGAATCGGTAGGCCTGCTTTTTCAGGATGCCGTTGAGGGTCAATTGTAAATACTAAATAGATAAGAACGTTTTTAGAAAAGAGAATATACGATACTCCAATTTAAAGAGAGACTGAGAATTCAATAGCGTTCTTCATTTATCTTTTTAGTATAATTATTCCATTAAATTATAATTTCAAAGATTTTTATCTCTCTCTTACAAATGTAATATACTATTTTTCCTTTTGTTCATTTGACGAGAGTACTGAAATTTTGCTTTAAGAAAAAATGTCATCTTCAATTTCATCACCTGTATAACGGACTCAGTTTCGAGATTCCAAAAAGAATCTAATAAAACACTTTCTAAATAACTAATTCTTTGTCTTCCATATAAAAAAATCCACATAAAGATGTCTCTCATTCATCATCCGTTAATATTGAAGCAGAGATGAGTGGGGAGATGCACAACGCTACGGTTTCAGGCGATTCCAAAAGCATGACGCTAAATCGTAGCGGCGAGTCCGGGTGCAGGATTTTCTGACCATCGCCTTCGTCGATAATGCATATCCCGTCGTAGCCGAGCTGAACGTGATCACGAACGTGTAGCCTGGCCGGCAGAGGTTCTCCGTAA
>JARQTJ010000107.1:89029-202985 GCA_030142635.1 Trachelus troglodyta | reverse complement strand
CTGATCAGTTCAGCTCGGCTACGACGGGATATGCATTATCGACGGAGGCGATGATCACGAAATCCTCCTCCCGGACTTGCCGCTATTATTTAGCGCCATGTTTTTGATATCGCCTAAAACCGTAGCGTTGTGCATCTCCCTACTTATCTCTGGTTGAAGTTACTATAGGAACAGCGTCCAAAGGTACCGAGTCACCGGAAGTGCCGGCGACATTTTAATCGATGACAGTAGTTCCCAAAGTGCCCGGCCGCGCAGGGGTCGCTATCAACATACCTCCTTTCCGTTTTACTCACTGGCGCCGTAACTCACGCAACGTACGACTCGCCGGAAGCTTAGTCGTTTTATCGCCGAGGATGGCTGCGTACTGACTGTGTTTTTATAGTGTGAATCGTGTGGAAGAGACGAGATATTAATCCAGAAAGAAGGTGAGTAATAAAAGTGCCCAAAAAGTAGAGTAAATATAATATAATATAAAGAGAAACAAAGCGCATAGGCGGTTGCTGGGATGATGTTTGGTCATTGCGCGGTACTATGGCGTCGTAGTAGCTTTCGCAACTCGGATACGGCCAAACGACCATTTTGTTATCAGTAAATCAATAGCGCGCTGACTAGTACGTTGTCCATCGTTTTGCTGGCAATATTATCCTCTGTTATTATCACTCCACTACTCGACGGAATACATTCTCAGTTTTTACCTTCCATCATAATACCGGTACGCCCACCGAATTCCTCCGCCAAGGTAACTATCATAACGAACCGGTTCTACGAGTCGCTGCTTTGCGCACGAGCTCGGTGAAAGCTTTCGATTTTCATAATTATTTATTTAGAATTAATTCTCACGATCTCATTCTTATTGCTAAAGATTTATATATTTTTTCTTGCCCTCCCTTTTCTCCCTGTTTTCATAGAACCGTTTGTTTCTCGGTTGTAAACACAGCATCGATGGTAATCGTCTATCGAGGTTGGGTATAACATACATACGTAGTGCACGAGTGTCTGGCTTTTTAGATTGGATTCAATGAGATATAGGTTAATATCTCTATATATTGTATCGATCGCCTGTGATCGAGAATGCCTTTTTTTTTTTAAATGTATACGTTTATTTTCTATATCTATATTATTGGAACCCTGCGATCAATCCGATCGAATCGGTCAGCCTATTTGAACAAGGCGATTTCATAGTCTTACAGGTTAGATTGGTCGCACGGTCGCACCGGTGAGAGTCGGAATGGAGTCGATGGACGCGCGCCTCGTGGCGCAGGCGTTGAACTACCACGGTCAGCAGTTGCAGAAAGTTTGGGAAGGGGAGCGCAACGAGAACGAGCTGGCTATGCTCAATCTCAAGGAACCTAACTTCGAAATCTATCAGCAACGCCAAAAGACCCTTAGGTATTTGATTGTAATCATGTCGGTGAGCGCGCGCACGCTCGTGTCCTACTCATCTGGAAGTCCTTTCGATGCCACACTTCGATTTTGATGAAAACTTTATTGCTTCAAGTATAGTGTTTGCTCCTTGTAAGAGAAAATGATTAAGGAAAATAACTTTAGGGAGTATACGTATATATTTTTTGTTTACTTAACTCATTTATTACTTATGAAACTTGAATTCATCAGGTGACTGGATTTTGTTTGAAATATTCTTTCAGATTTAATATCGCTATGATTCTGTCCAACAAAATTTATAGAATATCTTGTAAAGCAGCTGTGGTTTGTTCCAAAACTGTCTTATCGCTAATGTGAGAAAAGCACATGTCGATTGTTTTTTAGTCCAACTAGAGATAATGAAATGGTGATGTTTCATCAAAAATCAGAAGTGAATATGGAAAGATCATAGGCTTCCTTGTATGGGAAAGTATCAGGATCGAGAAAACTCCTTTCGTTCGTAGCCTTGGGGACAGGGGAAAAAGACTGAAGCTTCAGCAATTCCTTGCTAAGAAAGCGGATGCTCTCTATGACAAGTCAAACTTAGAGAAGACTGTCGAGCCCATTAGACAGGAGCTTGGAGATGAAGGTAAGTGGGCGTGGATTTTTGTTTTTCATCTGCGGAGTGCTGAAACCTATTGCCCAGGGTACCAGAAATTTCCATTTCCTTCCAGAATTTTATGCAACAATGCCGGGACTCGATTCTTTTGTCACCATGGAGAAATCACAGCGCATTAGGAACTTTTTAGAGGTAACTCCATTGCCCATCTGTCTCTGGAGAGAATGCATTTGTACCAAAAGTTCCACATGTGTAATGATTGCTGCGCCTGTTTGCAGAGTTTGGTTGTCGGGGACGTAATTTACGCTCAAGTGATGGGTAAAAGTGCCGCGGGCCTTCTTCTGAAGGTTCTTTGCAACTGCAGTGACTGTCCCAGAGTTGTCACAGACCTAGGTGTTAAGGTATAATCAATTCCATCCAGATTGAACACTTGAATTGCATGAGTCAGGTTATGGGCTTATTACGTGTGGACGGTAGAACGGATAGTAGAGTTCAGTAAGTTTCCTCAGTATCGGTAACACTTATCTCACCAGAGAGACTAAAAGAAAAACAAAAAAAAATAGTTCAATATAAATAATCAAGTAACAACTGATCACAAATGTTTCATATTTCCACAAATGACCTCAATTTTCAAAAGTTATAACAGTATTAGCATGTTCATTTCCAACAGTCCGACAGTGCAATTATCAAAACCCATATAAATACCAGTTTAACAAAATTATACCAAATTCATTATAGCCTAATAAGTACACCGCTAGATGAAAAGGTCCACGCGTAATAAGTATTAACTTCAAGATGAAGGTACACATTGATTCCACTCTGGTATGCCCTAACCATATCAGATAGGAATGACGCAGTGGTTACCTCCAGTACAAAAAAAAAATTGATTTGAAGTTTCACAGCGATTGTTATGCACGTGCAAAGTCATAACGATTGCGACGATTCCGTCGCATGTGCAGCAGTGACAGAACTGCGATCATTTATAAATTATGCATAATTAAATTAAACTTGTTAGTCAGTCACGTGAAACGTTATGCATAAAACGTTACCGGTAGCGGTATCACGTTGTGCCTAGAAGCTTACGTCAAAATAACATGATAAATCTAGCTTTGTGAATAGAGACACGAATCAGGTAAAAGATTGGCAAAGAAAAAGATGAATTTAAGAAAATTCGATAACTCAGTCACGACAATGCCGTCTCGGTAGTCGGAAGCGTCTATGAAAATCCTAACATTCGCGCTCTTTTCGCTAGGCCTTGATATTGAATACGGCCACAGTGCCGGCGGTGGACAAGAAAGGAGTGACAAGAGGCTACATGGCCAACGATCTGGTCTGCGTCGTAGTGAGTGAGGTTAACGTTGAGGCTGAGCGTGTCGTTGCCGTTATGAACGTTCCCGCCCGTGAGGGCCAGGCACCGCACCCACCTATGGGTCTTATCCATTCCGACGATCTGCCGGAGGCTTACAAGTAAGTTACGCCGAACTAGATAATTTAATAAAGCACAAACCGAAACCACTGACCTCCATGCCCGATTATTAAGAATTTTCTATTTTTCAGTAATTTATTAATTTTTTTTTCTTGTCCCAAACCACGTGCCAATGAAGTGCTCTACCAGGAACGTTACTCGAATTGTCATTCTACGATGAACACAGGCGATGCAACTTGTGTGCGACTGGTAGGGTATTTCTTGGTAACGTGACTGAGACTTTCAGTAACTTTGAAAGTGACGGGTACGAAGATAACCTTTTAAATAATGTAACGTTCACGTGCCTGGAGCACTTGGGATTGATTAGTAATTTTTGATGTCCGCCATTTAAAAGCAATGTCCCTTTAATAAGAATCGTTGGGATATCTGTATAGCTTTGTTAATCTAGAAATTGTTGCGGCAGAGACAAATAATCGTCGGGACTTGTATTGTTGTCGAATCTGTAGTTGATCTGTCAGTCGAGTAGAGTCGGTTTCGCATTGTCCGTGTTCCACGCGTTCGTATCTGACCTTTGACCCATATTGAAGAGGGCCGAATTAACGTGGAAGGTAAGGCAAAAGAATGGCGATTAATTGAGGGAGATTTGAAATATTATTTTTTAACAATCGCATTGCGATACTAACCACATCAAAGGTAAATCAGACTTGACTCCTCTGACACGTTTTTATGAATCTAGGTGCCAGACACTCTATGTAACGTAAAAGTCGATAGTCGGTATGATGATGAGTTTATAATGCGATACAAATGATTCGAACCTTGAGCATTGGTTGACGTGGCTCTGTTCCGCACACGTTCCTATCTACGTTTGTGATATATTACTCTCAAAGCACCAGCCAAACTATGGCGTCAAAATGACATCAATGTGTCTTTTGAGATTGAATTTCCAGTATGAGACTTGAGCCTTGGGTTGGTCAGATTGGGTGCAGCAGACGGTAGGTATAATAATGATGTACAGTTGTTTGGTCTCTTGATAGGACAGTTAGATCAATGTTTAAGTACCAATTTTAATGGAATAGAAATTTAGCAGAAAAACAATAGAAGATTTCCTAATTTACAAGGTAGTTTGTTGATTTATTTATTCCACGAGCTATGTACGTCATATCTCATTGATTTGGCGACAAACGATACAATAATCATCAGTCAGGTTACCAGTGCATTATTTCAATCTATCAATAATGTGCAGTCAAAGACACGGTAGTTGCATGGTGTGAGAATTTATTTAAAAAAAATATTTGTTGCTTTAGATTAGTTACAAAAATATATAAAAAAAGTCATCGAGTTCAAAGGAGAGACCAAGCAACAAAAGGTTTAGACAAATTCAACCTTTATATATATAAATATATATAATAGGCTCGAAAGGATTGCGGCTTAGCATAGTAATTAATGCCTCGTTTAAACTTACAGCTTGTATTGACAAATAAAAAAAAAGATGTCGTTCAAATTGACACCACAAAGCTCAAAAACAGGCGAGCATACTGCTACTACCAATACTACTACTACTACTACCTACTACTACTACTACTACTACTACCTACTACTACATCTAAAAAAAATTTTTTTTGTCAACTTGGAAGACAAAAATACTCAGGCGTGGCTCCCAACCTATTCTAGGGCTATGCAATTTGTTTCGTTGCACAAAAAAAATATACCTAAAACCAAAAATATCACCATCGATCGATAATAGGCTGTGTGCTTTTGTGTTGAGAGAGAGAGAGAGACAAACATACCCATGATTACAAAACGTGATAGAACCAAAAATATCTAAAATCCAATTGAACAGTACATAAAATAAAAAAAGTCTATACGTCTTAGCGATCGAGAAAGGTGAGACATGACTAATGTGAGTTGACATAATAATGAGGTTGTATCATTGTAAAATGTAAGCTAAGAGACTTTGTGGTAATAAAGGAAGCACAACGACCTTCTTTATGGCGTCCCTAGCGCATAATTGCAGAACCAGGTTGCTCGTTAACGTTTAAAATTGTGGATTTGGATGTTCTCTAATGCCACATGGTATGATGGACCACATAGGAATAGATATGTGTGATTAACGAGAGAAACAAGATTGCTGGTAAATACCGTTTGGCATTAGGGTGGTATCCTTGAATAATTCATGCAGACCGAAAGACAGGAGGTGATAATGCACGATATAAAATAAATATATAAATATGGGAGACACGCAGAGGAGACAGAGCAAGAGAGAAAAGAGAGAAGCCATGGAGGCATAAAAATAAGCAATGGTTAATGAGACACGGCGGAACGGAAAACTGTATCTTTAAAAAGTGGATTTTACCTAAATAGATGGAATTGCATAATGGACAGACAATGCGAACACGACGAGATGTCAGAAAGCACTGGATTTTGTACGATGGATCCATAATGCCCCTGCAAGTCGTCTCAAAAAACCTAAAACGTATCTTTTGAGCACAGCCAACGGAGAAATGATTGTTCGGTCGACATGATTATTCGATCTCTAGTTTCTCCGTTAACCGAGCATATCCGGTTCGTTTCTCGGTGGGATTGAACGTGTGATTATGGCCCTGTGATAATACGACGTTCTTTTCTCTCTTATGTGATGTAGGAAAGCAATGGACAACAAAGGAGAGAGTTATGAAACGATCTTGGAGAATAGCACTGGGTTCAACAATCCAAACAACATTAAATATCTATGCGACTTGAAGGGACTCGGACAGGAGAACCATTCGAATATGGTTGGTCTCCGGTATGTAAAATTTTATATTTCATTTATTATCATTGCTTGATATTAATGGATTTTTTTTTGGGCACCTTATAACGAGAACAAATTCTTGTATCTACAGAGAAAGATTTCCACCAAATGAATATGCCACTGAGCTTAGGCAAACTCAAGCAAGCAAGTGGGCCTTCCGTAGCGTCGCTGAAGGGATTGATCATTTCAAGGCAGGACGACATTCCGAAGCTTTTCAGTGCCTCAATAAAGCACTCACTGTCGATCCGCGAAATGTTGAGGGCTTGGTGGCTCGTGGAGCACTGTAAGTTATGTGGATGACTGTAGTGGCCTTGGCGAATTCTTGTTAGGTTTGATATAACAATGTTCTTATCTTGCTTTGCAGTTATGCAAACAGTGGCAGCTTCAAGAAGGCCATCGATGACTTCGAGACTGCACTGAAATTGAACCAGACACATACGAATGCTAGGAAATATATGGCGGAGACGTTGGTTGCTCTTGGTAGAAGTTACGAGGACGAGGAGAAGTTTGAGGACGCCAGGAAGGCATACGAGAACTGTTTAGCCATTGCGCCTTTTCACGAGGAGGCGAGGAATTCTATTGAGTATATAAAGACGAAGACGCTGACGGTACCTCTGAATCCGTTGGATACGTTTAAGATTGTGGAGAACGAGAATGAGATTGGAGACGGGAAGAAGGAGAAGAAGAAGCGTAAGAAGGAGAGAAAATCAAGGTCGAAGAAGCGTCAGAGGTGGAGCTCCAGCTCGAGCTCTTCGTCCAGTGGCTCCTCTAGCTCGTCCAGTTCGGATTCTAGTAGCTCCTCGTCCTCTGGCAGCTCCAGGTCGGCTTCTCGTTCGCCAAATCGTAAGAGGAAGCATAAGAAGGATCATCGCGGTTCCTTGTCGCCTCTGAGCAAACGTATGGCGCAGTATAATAATCCTCCGGCGATTGCTACTTCAGCTTCTCATGATCCAATTACGTCGGTACCTTATGCTGTTAACACCCGGGATAAGATGGACGACTATGAGATCAAGGTACGCAAATTCTTCGAGTAGATCAAGGATCGAGTTCAATAACGTGAATCGTTAATATGTGCTAGACGTTATCCTCGTTGTTGGAATCGTTCCTGGTCTGTTCCTAAAATTTGCGCATCGTGATCTCATGTGTTACCCCTTTTTATCTAGGTAAGAAAATTCTTGGAGGAGACTACCAGGTGGAAGCGCGAACGCGAAAAGGAAAAGAAGCATTCCGAGAGCGAGAAGATGAAGAAGAAGAAGAAAAAGGAGAAGAAGGGCAAAGACAAGGAGAAGGAGGACAAGAAGAGTCGCAAGAAGAAGAAGAAGGAAGAGCGTAAGAAACGAAAGAACAAGGATAAGCTAGAGCGGGACTTGGAAGCACTGAAGAAATCCTCCCTGCCGGATCTTGAGCAGCTGGAGTCAAAGCTGAACGCTTATTATGCCAAAGTCGAGAAGGAAACTGCGGTTCTGAAAAGGTTGGATTTCATATTTTCATGGTTGTGTCATACTCGCTATGTCGCGGTTATCACTGCTTTTATCGTTGTCTTATCATCTTGCACGATGGTACCTTGAGCCATCTTAATTCGTTGCGCACGCGTGTCCTGTGCGTCACACGGTTGCACAGATTTAATTCAGCATCATTAACGGCAGGGCTGGCCTAACACGGACCGTTCGAGAGGTTCTCTTTACGAGAAAGAGAAGCAAAAAAAAAGAGCTTTTTGCTTGTTCACTTTGTCCCCCATGATATGCGTGTATCTATCACATGACATTTGGCACAATACACGGTAGCCGCGTAGTCCAGAGAGGCTGTCTCATTATTATTTATGTTTTTATATTTACTAGGTGTGTAGCACAGTATAATGACATAGCTTTCCCTCTTAGCAACGCGGAGAAGCTCGCGGAAAGTTCGCGAAGGGAGGAAGAGCTTCGTAGGGAAAGAGAAAGGGAGCGTGAAAGAGACGAAGCTTCTAAAGCCTACCACGAGCGGGATACCAGGTTGCCGATGTCCGCGCAACAGCGTAAAGGTGCGAATATCAGTTTAGAGAACAAAATTTAAGAGATTCTTCTGTTGACATTGTCATTTTCCATTAACTTCGATTGAAATTCTCTATTCTCAATTATTCGTTTTTCTCGTTGAATGTGGAAAAACGCGAACATCTTTCCTTCTTCTACCCGTGGTGACCTCCGTCTCTTTACAGAGATCCAGAGGAAACCTCTCACCGATATATTTGAGCAAGAATCTCAATTGATACACCCTGAGCCAAAGATACCGACTCTGGACACCGCGGCCCTCAACGCAAAGTGGAAGGCTGCCCAGGCCGCCAGGTAAATAATAGCTTCGATAGGTTCTTTCTACTTTGGTTACGGAACGTTAAAATTTATTAATAATAATAAAGAAACTATCTCGGGAATAACGAACAGCGTGATGCTACCACCGAGTGATGTCTCGCGCGACTTAGTTTAGTCTTCTAGGAACGTAGTTAACGTTTACGGTTAAGCTCAGGTTATGCAGGTGATCATTATTTACGTGCGGTATGATTGTATGATTATAGGCAGAAGGAAGTCCATCCCCAGAAGTGGCAAGATATACCACCGGAAAAGAAACTTCCGCCCGAAGTCGATAGCGACGAGGATGACGATAACGAGCTGGAGGAGAAACTACAGCGGGTTGCCCTCGAGAAATCTTTTAACATTCGTAAACAGATGCAAAGGGAATTAGTAGAGAAGCGGGCAGCAGCGCAACCGTTGTCGGCGCCGACACCGCCACCCCCATTGCCAAAGGAACCGCAATTACCGAAACCAGCGCCAGTGAAATATCCAACGCCTCAACCGCAAAACAAATTTCAATCTTACAAGGATCCTACAATGTCATTGTCACAAACGACACCTGGAAAATTCGGCTCAACGTCAAATCTTGGAGGAAAGTTTCAACCTATTGGACCAAGCGGTGGGGGTATTCATCCTCCGGAACCACCAGGTCCACGTCCGCCCCCATTGAAAAATCAAAGCCAGGCCAAAGGACCGAGAACCGATTCGGACAGTGACAACGAGCGCCAGCACAGGCAAACGCTAAAGAAACGGGATTCCAATGCCAGAGGTGGGATGTCCAAGAGAATGAGCAGAGACCGTCCCGCCAAAAGGTCAAGGAGTCGGTCTCGTAGTGCATCGAGTTCAGGATCCTCAAGATCACGATCGGCAAGACGCAGCAGATCCAGGTCGTACTCTAACCGTAGATCAGGAAGCTATGAACGAAAGTACAGTCGTTCACCTTCTGGTACCTATAGCAGATCACGCTCCAGGTCACGCTCCAGGTCCTACACCAGAAGTCGCAGTCGCAGCAGGTCCGGCGATCGTGGTTACTATCGCAAACGACAGTTCCGTCCTTACAACAATCGCGGAACCTACTACAAGCCCCGTTTCCAAGGTTTCAACAATCAGAATCACCGAGGAGGCAACAATTTCCAAAACCGCAACCGCTTCTACAACAACCAGCACAACAACCGCTTTGGCAACAGACGCGGAGGTGGGGGCTTCAATAACAGAGGCGGTGGTCGCGGTCGGGGTGGTAATCGTGGTGGCCGTTTCTTCCACGGGAAGCAAGGCTTTCGCGACTTCAGGGATCGCCGTGACTTCAGAGACCGAAGGGCCGTGTCGAGGGACAGATACAGTGACAGAAGCTACTCACCCGACCCGATGAGGAAGGTCGACGAAGCAAAGGAGAAGATCAACAAAATGTTAGAAGGCGGTGAGGAACCTGGTGATCATCAGCAGAGCGGAGCATCCGGAGTGCCACCTAGCAAGAGACAAGATGGGCCTTTGAGTGAAGGTGAAGAGAGGGACGATGATGACTACGAGAGGTGGGGCGAGGGTCAGGGGGGCGACTCAGCTAACAAGGTTGGTTAGGTCGAAGTTCTGTGCTGGCTTTTCGAAAAGCAGAAAAGCCTGAGTTAGTCATGATGATGATGAGAATAATAAAGGATGAATTATAAAAATTAATAACGACGATGACCTTTGAGTCGCAAGGGCGAGAGTACAAGGCCACCGGGCCAAAAACTAACTCTCGTTTGTTGCTAGAGCGAGGAAGTTGGGCCTGTCGAGGATAACCTGGATGGCAAGGATCACTTCATTGAGCGCATGAAGCAGCGAAGCAAGAAGGTTTTAATCCAGAGAGACATCGCAGCTAAGATTTGGTAGAAATATCCTGATCGTGTATCACTCATCGATTCCACTTACCTGTGGTACACTGCTATCAAATTTAGAGACACTAATATATACCAATTTCTCTTATTTTCACTCTTTCTTCTTTTTCCTCTTCGTCTGTGATATACAGTCGCTCCAGTCAGCCGTTACCAGAATTTTCAATGATAAAGGTTGACACGAATTACTTGCCAGTTTTGCACAGGACTGTTTTTCTTTTTTTTTTATATACGATTATTCCTAGCAATTTAAAGTTTTACCAATCACAGTACACGTGTATTAATTGACTGATTTAATTGGCATTATCATTTATGCAATTAGTGTTATCACTCTTTATTGCATTTCTCGTTACATAGTTTCTTTTATCTAATCATTCCTCGACACAATATATTATGTAGTACTAGGTTTCTCTTTCTTTCTTTCTTTCTTACTTTTAATCAACATCTGCACCGACGGACACACTTACCGAATGAAGAGTAAATGGCAATTTGATACTGCATAATAGCAAATCCATATCACCGTGGTTTATCATAGTTTAAAATTGCACCACTATTGAAACACTATAGTTCTTTTACACGTGCTCTGATTTCATGACCTCGACAGGTCTTTGGATTACACACTTGTGCTTTTACGTATATTCTACGTAAATGTCTCCACTGTTCGTTTGTCCTTTTAAAAAGAAAACTCATTATCATTACAGTCCCACTGCGTTACGCTTTCACAGACCAGCCTCTTCCGTTGCATCTTCATTTTTCGACTGTTTGATTTTCTTTTTACAAATTCAAACCTATGTATCTATCTTGGAAAACGAGAGCATAAAACATTACGAAAAGAAGAACATGTCCTCGTCAGGGAAAACATCCTCGTGCGTTCTCATCAAAATGAAAAGAATAAAATGTTGCAAAGGTCAAAGACATTTTACCACATCGTCATTATGATTATTGACACTTATTTTACAACATTAGTGTACAAGTAACCGATAAGACAATTACTGTATGTTGAATGTAAACGCGTTGCTGTACAATTTAAAAATCCAATGAAACAAAAAGAAAAAAAAATATAACACCTTATAAAGCCAATGGGTCACTGAATTATTTTCTTGCACCTTGTGTTAACCACCCTTGTTATCTTTATTTGTGGCTATTTTTAATTATACCAACGGGGGTCAGAGGTCAGTGCATTGCAACGTGTATTCCAGCGAATCGACAATTTAAAAGGAAGTCGTTTACTGAGGAATTGCAAGACATTAAAGTTATCAAAACTTTTCAACCAGTTCTCTTTATCAAATCATTCGCATAAACTGATTACGCACTTTCCACAACTGACTATATAAAGCTGAGGTCGAGCTGATGCACTTTAGTTGCATTCAAAAAATTGCTACCATGACCTCGTTCAATCTATTAGTCATTCTCATAGGAATTGCACTTGCTGCTGGTGAAGTATCCAATCGAAAAGCTGTTCCTGATGGTAAGAAAGTTTTATGATAGTAATTAATGAAAGCTTGATTAATAATAATTCTTACCTTGCTTCGGATCTCTTGATCAATTTTATTAGAGAGCATCGATGGTCAGGGTGACCGAGCCATTTATATTGTAAGATGTGGATTTCGCGAAAAATTCGTCAGATGCAAAGCTAATCCAATATGTCAGAGAACTTGTGCTGATTTAGGTCCAGGTGTTCCTTGTTCACGATTCAAGAGCTGCATCGATGGGTGCGTTTGCATTAAAGGATATGTGCGTTCTAAATTAAATGGTCCATGTATCAATGCGAGAAGATGTCCAAAAGTGAGAAACTGAAATCTGTTAATTTTGACGATCGATTATGAATATTTTATTCGGTGTTGAATTGATTTTGTAAAATTATTGAATAATAAAGTATTGATTTATGGGTATATCGAGAGTTATTGGCATTTCATTATTTGGTCGTTTAATTAATTCGTTTTACAGATCTGATTTGATCTCTTTGGAGTGATGATTGTCTAATGGTTACTTGTGAGTGTGCGTGCAATCTGAAAGGGGTGGGGGGATGCCCCCGGGGGTGGGGAGTAGAGCGCAATGTGATAGCATCTGCGGTGGTTCAGTTTTCGCGCCGCCATTCACGTGTGCGGTTCATTTTGAGAAAGATTTGTCAACCTTATCTTTTTTTCATTTGTTATCTGTCTATGAATATTTCTAAAGAAGACAGTGTCATCCCTTTGGGTTCTAGTGGTCTTGAATTTTTTTAGCGTTTTCGAATGGCCGGATATTAAACCGATTAAATGTTTAGTCGATGAAGTATATTTTTAGTTTTTAAATATAAAAATATGTTAATTATATGATTTTTCAAACGACAGTGTAAATCGTTTAATTAAAACGTGAATTTTATTAATTAGTGTTAGTGTTTTTATACCGTGAAAATATCTATGGTGTACCTATGGATTTTGCAGTACGGATTCTACATACTTTACGGTAAGTTCATTTTATCTCACTAATATATCATAGAAAACGTATCAAAGTTTGACTACTAAAAGGCAGTTAAAGTCTATTCGATACAGTTTCCTGTACGACACTCTTAATAAGGGACGCAAACGTTTAAACGGTTCTGGTACTTTTGTTGAGCTCCCAAGCCGATCACGAAGGATCCGTCCAGGTCGAGCATCCATTGTGATTTTAATAAGCCTTATGCAAATTACAAATGAAATTGTCAGCAGCAGGCCCATGGTCCATTCTTCGTCGTTGATAGGGACAATTAGAAGAGCTTTGTCCGCTGACCACGCGTTGTCCGGCTGTCGAGCAACTTGAGTCCCAATCAGAGGACCACCCGCCAACTCCTAATGTTTATATCCGGTCCCCAGTACCGTTCACTTCCGACTTTTGTTCTCCAGCATCGACAGAACTTTCTCGGCTTCCTGTTCGAGCTTTCTCATCTGCGGTACCAAAAGCGCCAAAGCCATTCTAGGACATTGAATGGACGTAGGTCGGTCCTGGGTCACAGTGGAGAATCGTGGTCGGTTGGGTCCTTGTTCGTGTATTTTCCGAATTGTAAAGGATGAATCGTGAGTGCTCGACTGGAACGCTGGAATGGGATGAAAACACCGTTTAAAAATGGTTCCTCCAGGAATGGCGCCAAGGCCAACCCCAAGGAGTAGCCCAAAAAAGCTGGGCTAACGTAGGTGGGGTTCTTCGGTAAGAATCGAACGGAATCACGAAGGTTCTTGAGGTTGGAGGTTGGGGAAGAGATAAGTTTTTACGGTAGGGTTACTAACTTACGGACTCGGCATTGTCGAGTTCCCAGTGACGGGAGGACAATGCGCGTTCGGGACACAATGCTTCACTCTGGAATCTAAAGGTCTACCAACCTACAACCCCATCTAGCAATACCCACCCTTCCGAGGAACACCCCCAACCATCTTGCCGTTTTCATTTCTCCGATGACGATTTCATATTGCGGATTCTTTATATATATATATATTTTCTCCATATGGAAATACTCATCTGGAATAACGGAATCAACCCCGTTACACGCACCCGTAACACATTCAGCAAATGAATACTGAATACGATCTCTCATCCTTACATTCAATCACATACTGGTCTTCTGTATGTACATATGTCAGAGGGCAGTTTCCAGGATATGCGGCATTCACAACGGCAAACCGATATATCTTTTTTAAAAAAAAAAACCTAAACCTTGGGACATGTGGCATTGAAGTTCTAGCCTAATCTAATTTAACGAAGGCACTTCTTAGCCCAACACAACTCCGAATGTCTAAAAGCTCCGGGAAGCACCAAATGTCCTTATCACTGCCAATGCACCAGAAAAAAGGTCCTGGAAACCGCCTCTTGATATTTTTAAAAGGAACTTACATATACCATATTTGACGTAGTCAGAGTCTCAAGTATTTCAATCGCTCTTGCCTCTTTGGCTTTTCTATTTCTTTCAGGTACAAAGGCACATTGTTTCATCCCTCCGTTTCTCCCGGCTCTGCTACCCCGTACTCGTCCCACTCGTCCTCGTCGTTTCTATGGACACAAACGTCAGGCTAAAATAGTCCCCGCACCCCACACACGTGGACCACACGCTTTTGCAATTTATACACTCTCCACAGCTCTCCATCTTTCTCGTTCGGTACTCCCAGTATTCGTCAACAGTCCAATGGCCTGACTCTGGTTCAAGGAGGAGACGGCCAGAAAGGCGCACGCAGAAAGAACGACAAATAACTATAGCCATGGGTCTGCGGGAGTCTTCACCAACGTCAGACAATCCTTTCTCGTGCATTGAATAGTCGTCGCCCACTCGACACATCCTTTTGTCGCTGTTTATAATAGGCCTAGGATGGAGTACTCAGCCGCGCAGATCCTCAGGATCCGGGCATATACGTGGTGGAGATCTTTTGGGAAAATAGTAAAAAAGTGAGTTTAGGTTATATCGCTGGGAACCAAATCGGCTTAAGAGAATTGGTGGAAGTGCCGCTTTCATTGCCACGAATACGTGATAAGAAAGCTATACAAGGATCCACCAGACCTCCGTATCTTACCTGAACAAAGTTCTAAATATTCTCTAGGTCCTCTTGAATGATCATAAAATCTTGGCGGAAATAAACGTCTTAAAATCCTAGAATCAATGATTCATTTTTCATAATTCCAAAAATGTTTTACTAGTCATTAATTCTGGTGCTGAAATCTCTAGAATCGGTAATTTATTTTCTCCCTCGTTTTGAACCACGGAATCCTCATGATGGTGCGGATGATCCTTCAGTGATATAAAATACAATATACAGATGCATTCCATTGGCGCTGGTACCTTTGAAAGATTATGATGAACCTACGTCAGCGGTCTAGCCAGTGTGTGCTGCAGGAGTGTCCTGCGCGCTATTGATAAACCCTCTTTCAATAGCTGCGGATGGCGGTTCGGCGGTATCGATAATATTCGAGTGGTGAATGGCGAGTGGCTGAATAGCACAATGCAGCTCGCGTGATTAATAGACTTCCTGTGACTTTTATCGAAGTAAGATGTTACCTCGATCAGTTTCCTCGTGTTGACCAACTCGCGTCAGAGAACAATTGTATTCCTATAAAACGCAATTATTTCTTAGTGGAGAACTGGATAGTACAGTGCCGTTGAATAATATTAATTATACATAGGAATACTTACCTACAATTAGTCTGTATACATAAATCCATACATTATGATCTATTTCGGATCGTCTTGCAGGGTTCAGGTTATGTTCCGCTCGGCTCCTGTACCTTCTGCACATATCGCCGAAAACAAAAAGCTTCGAGATTCGATGTACGTATGTACATACGTTGATGCCAGTGGCGACAGCCCTCTTAGAATTTCGTCGTGCCACCCTATATATAATAATATGAAGTCTGGTATAGAAGCCGGTCGGGCTCCTGCTTTGTCATCGGACGAAAGGCTTTGTACCGATTATCTGCATACGCTGCCGAGTACGGCTTTCAACCTACCTTCTATCTCCGGTCTCTTGCTCGTCCTCATCCTCATTCTCATTCTCTGCCTCCTCTATAGAGAGGACACCCTGTATATATATCCACGTACACGGCACGGACTCGCTTTGAAGCCATCATGGAGTTTAGCGTAATCCGGCATACCCACGTTTACTATTAGAACTCTATTCGACATACGTTGTTGCTGTCCCTCGTGTTCAACCGACACAAGTTTAAGAGCGAGATGAAATTCCGACTGTAGGATGGCTTTGCGATGCGCCCGGAATTGCCGACCCTGTTTTCACGACGTAGCCTGTGGACGCGGCTTAAAAGTCTCTATGGTCGAGGCGAGGAGTGGGGATGGCCCAAGCCTAGCTTTCAAACGAACGCTGGTAACTCGGCATTGCTTTTGGTAAATTTGAATTTTTACTCGCGTTAGACAAATAAATAATTCTATTTTCAATCGATATTTCGTAGTTGACGTCTAGTGGCTTTATCGTATTTTTCTTTTTTTTTTCATTTTTACTTTATACCTTTTTACGTATTCCCGTTCTCTTAGATACCGAGGACCAACGGTCTTGGACTCTTCGGAGTATTTCGTATGTCTCTCTCTTTCTTTCTTGTTGTGACGTCTACGTCACTTTTATTTCTTTCTTCTTCGTCTCCTTCCTACCTCTCTTCTTTACTTTATTCTTCTTCTCTCTTTCACTCTTTCCTTTCGTATCTTTCTCTCTCCTTCTCTCTCTCTCTTTCATCTCGCGCGGGCTTCTCTCTCCCGGCTACATTCTTTTCAGTATTCATTCCGCAGTTTCTTGTACCGATACTTCCTTCTTTCATCGTCGCGTCATTCAAGCTTTTGATGCCGCGGCGACAAAGCTCTTTACTTTTTTCCGCGAATCAATGAAAGCACCAAGAGTCGGTTATATATTTATATATGGGATTGAAATACACATTTATATTACAATATACGTGTATAAGTATAGAGTCGTCTATAGACGAGAGCTCACGGGCATTGAACAGTGAGTACTTTAAATATTCTTCAGAACCAAAGGAAAACATAAAAATGGCTGTCGATCTTCTTTGAAAGTCCAACGCGATACAGGACACTCTTTAGAATCGATGGATATTTCGTACAGGTCGTCTTTACATTAATCAGTCTTTTTTTTTCACTCGATATAAATACTTCAGGAAGCTTTACAGCATTCATCGACTGTATATATATGGTGCTCGATATTAAATGACTACCTTAATTTAGGAATATCGGAGTAGGTGTTGTGATAGGGGATTGATGATATAATACAGGAAATATGACACCCTGTAAGAGTTCGATGGAGGTTTATACATATATACAGTACTGTAGAAGGTATCGCGGGAGCGACAGAGACAGAGAGTGAAACAGGCATAGAATAATAAAGGAAAGGCATAGTGTCCACGAATAACTCGCTCGCTCATTCGCTTGTTCGCTCGCTCGCCAGCAGCGTCATCATAAGACCTCTTTGTTCTCCGGCAATTTCAGCGGCATTGTCGCCGTCAACAATGTCCACTTGACATTCTGCTTCTCGCTCCCGCGCATTGTTAACCCATCCCCGTGTCTCCCTTTCAATCATAAAGCTCATCGTAGACGGCACGTACTGCCCGGACTGGCTTCACTCGTCATTACAGGGTGGCCATGATGGTCAGTGCCAAAAAAAAGAATTGCCATACTACCGTTAACCCCGATATACAAAGTTCACCCTTGTTTGATCTCAAAAAAATATCTAAAAAAAAAAACCGAAGGAATTTCAATTAATCGATTCCACTCTTACTTTTTAGACTTTTTCACTGAAATCTCTTCCCTTCTTATGGGATAATTTTTATTTTTTTTATCATTTTTTCGAAATATCTCTCAAATCCAATTTTATCTCATTTTCAAACAGCATCTTTTACCCAGGAATTGCTTACGTTTTCCATTCGCGTCAGAGACGCTTTAGGGAGGCTCTCCGCAATAGGACGAACCTCTCTCGGCCCTCTCCTCAGTGCTTTTCGCAAACTCGGCCCCACTCTCTCTCTCTCTCCCTCTCTCTCTCACTAACTATCTGCCTATTGTCCACATTGTAAGGTGGCTTCGTCCTTCTTGTGCACATTGTTTCCAGGCATTGTTTGACGCCGGTCCGCTCGCTTGCTCGTCTTTCTCTGGTCGTCGTTACGTCCACGCATTGTTTCCTCGTTGTTCCCTCTTCATCCCCTCCATCGTGATCTTCGCTCTTAACCAGCCCCTGCACTCTTTATGAAGTTATACATTGACTTCCACCCCCCATCCCTTGCTGGTGGCATCCCTTCTTTATTTTAATACGACCCCCTCCCACTGACCCCCGATCCTCCACCTTCGCGGCTCAAACGTCCCCCAACCCCTCGCGTATAGTAATTAAATATTCATCGGTAAGGGATGAAAAACAATTTTGGCAAATTTTAAGGGTAGTTTTTTGAAAAAAAAAAATTTCTATCACTCCTTCGCGCATTCTCTGCCATATCGCTCGCACGTAACTATGTGATCTTGGCGCAGCAGGGGGATGACGAGTCCAAGGGTCTACCGGAAGTGGGGTTGCTCTCGTGGATAGTACCTACGTGTGTTTTGCGACTGGCAACACCATAGAGCTTTATTCACGGGATGCATTGTTCTATTGTAACTCGGAGATGAGCGCATTACTTCCCCTTGTGTACCAACCCCTATTATATACTTGGTACATAACCTTATATATACCATACCACTGTACCTTTATCCTTCTGATATCTGACGATATTCTATACGGCCCCTGTGCTATTGCTCTTTTCATCGCGAACTATACAAGAATTCATTGATACAGAAATGCACGCTATACAGTCGTACATATAGAAATCGGCAAAACAAATAGACTAAAATGTATATATATATACTGTATAACATATATAGATATATAAATGTAATATTAAGATTTTTTGGACTGATGCGGTTTAAGTTTTCGAAACGAAAAGAAAATATTTTTTCATGAATCAGGTAAACAAATCAACGCGCGAACAAGGGTGTATAAGATGCATTGAGATATAGTAATTTTTTTTCTATAGTGCGATAAAACATGGCCGCCATTTCCGACTCGATCTCTTCTATGGATCACCGATATTCTGGTGCATAAAAGGAATCGAGAAATAACAGACGCGGAGAAGAAGACGAAAGAGGGATTGAGGATGAAGATGGGAAAGAAGTAGGAAGTTCTCATGCATGTGAAAGAAGCAAAATTTTTGTATAGTCTGCAATGGGGTATATACGTATATATAAAGCGAGTGGGGGGTGGGGATGCGTTCGCAAATCTACAGTATGGGGTGGAAGCACAATGCTTCACATCAATGACGCCATTGTGGACACGAATAACATATCCACCTGTGCTTTGCCCACCGTCCTATGTTCTCTCGACTGTTGGTCGTCGTGGCTGGATGCGAGTCAAATGAATAACCAGGCGCCTCCGCAGTTAAAAGTCGGACCTGAGAGACGTCGATGTTGTTGGAAAAAAAGTATGAAAAAAAATATAGATACTTATCAAAATCATTTTTTTACTTGTCAAATTGACAGTCGGTAGTCGCCAGTAGAGACAGTCGGTAACTAGTAAGACAATGCTTGTGGCGAAAGATGAAGTACCAGTATCTACTACTGCAGTAGAAACGGTGGTTTATGATCAGACAGGATGAGGGGGTTGAAGGGGTAAGAAGTAAAATTATTTTTTTCAGAGTAAGACATGTGGAATGCGATGACGAGAGAAGGCCGTGGACCAATAAGACGTCAGTCGATACTGGGATGCTGCGTTTGGGCGGGGAGTCGAAATTTAAATTAGGATCAAATATTTTGTAGAAGAAATTTTGAAGTAACAAGATCGCTGGTTTGACCATTTGCATTGTGCGATGAAAAATAAAAAAAATAGTTTGCTAATTGCTCACTGACCAGAGAGTCTCGCATTATTTTCGCACTGTGGCCAATTTGCTATGGTTTGATTTACGTGGATCTATACGTGTCTGTATATATAATATACATATATGTAGTAGAGTCGTTTCCGTAGTCAATTGTTAGGATTTGGTAAGGGGGTTGTAAAAGGGCCAAGAAGTACGTAGGCAGATTTAATTAGCATGGACCAAGGGTGGTCCTCGAGGGATGACGCGGGGGGCCGAAGGGGTTGCTGGGGGTATGGAATGGGATCCATAAGGGTGAGGTGGGGGCAGTTGGAGCGTTAAAGTTAAATGACGGTTGGCGGTTGCTTATTCTTCCCGACAACTGATGCTTGATAATCTGCGAAACCCACCCCTGTCCGACCACCCCTCTCGCCACCCCTTGTACTACCCTTGCCTTTTCTGCACCCAGTGGCACATCGACATCTCAATTCTGCTCGATAGTTGGCTGCCTGCGCAGGCCAATTCTCTCAATGGACCAACTCAGCCACGGACAGACTGGCTTAATTGTAGTTACCCCCCCCCCCCCTGGTCCATCCACCCCCACCTCACCCCATAGTTAAAATTTTGTTTTTGATCCACATTCCATCATTTTCCTTCGAGGACCCCTCGAAGCCTTTTTGATCCTCGGTACCTCTAAGGGATGTTTTTTTATCTCAATCGAAATAGACGAATTTCATGAACTTCGAATACGAGACTTATCAGGTGGCGATTTTAAGGGATGAAAGTAATGACAGACGAATTATCCCATGTGCTTTTCCACCCTTGACTCGACCTGTCTGCTTCATCCCTTTCGACGTTACATACCCCTATACCACCCTTACTACCTACCCCTGCCCCGTCACTTTCCTCCGCAATTTTTCCGCCACATTTGCCTTTGTCTCGCGACAACAATGCATCGCCGCTGCCGCGATGACATAAAAATATGTGCAGTCTCGTCTCTCTCTCTCTCTCTCGCACTATTCACTATTCACTCTCTCGCTCTCTCGCTCTCTCGCACTCTCATTCGCCGCCTCCCTCGCCCCCATATAACGTCTGCCTATTGTCAACACGGTCGGACCCGATGCTCGAATTAATTCATTCAGTATTCAGGATACGCCGACGCTTTCGTTCTCCAGCACTTCTTTTTTTTTAATAATAAAAATATACGAATAATAAGGGAGAAATTCCCGTTGACTAGTTACTCCTGCTCATTTACCAGTTTCCTTCTGCACTCTGTCACTCTTCGTATCTTAACAGGATCGTTCTCACCCGTTTCATCCCCCTACGGTCAAAGACTCATCCCCCACTTCAGCCCCTCTTACTTTTCATTAATTGAAATTTTTATTTTGACTTTTTGCTAGATCACAAAATAAGCAGATATGTGATGCGTACTGGGCATTTATAATATTATTTAAAAAATTATTTTTTTTTAGAGGAATTCATATAATTTCTCTTCTTATCGTAGCTTTTTACATGGAAGTTTTTTTGTGGGGTCTCACCCGACTATAGTCTACACGATCAAGGTTCCCAGAGAGTTCGACGATTCCAATTGCCACGCGAATATTGTTCCCATGGAATTTCGTCGGATACGCGAACAATGAGGATGCAAATGATCAGTCGAAGATCAATATAGGTTGGTCGACGATCAGAATTTTCCGCGGCTCGTTCCGCGCTTTCCTGATGGTAGACAAAAGAGGCTGGCGCCGCTTGACAATGTCGGATGGCATTACGTATGCAGGCACAGGGCTGCCTGGCTCTTTCGAATTCGCTGCATTCTGCCTCCTGCAGCCTTTCCGTCGCCCTACGCCTCCCCTTGCACTTCCTGGTCCCTTCGCGGAAACGATTTCGGGCTTGCTTTATTCTACAGTCGAAATTCTAATTGCCAATACACAGGCCATTCGGACCATTTCGGCCCTTGTTAACCATACAGCAGAGACTCCTTTTGTATGAATTAATTATCAATTGGGATCTTTGGCCTGTTGATTGGACTGGGCTTAATATTTTTCCTTGATTCAACATTTTTTTATGTTTATAGATTGTAAGGTGTGCAAATAACGTAAGACGTGATCGTTATTGTCATAATTGTATCGTGGGACAAACGGTGAACAAGGAGCATAAACGACTCTCTTGAGCAGGCAGTATTGCCAAATACACGATCAGCCTGCATTTCCAATTGACGTTGATGCTCACTTTAATAGTTATAATTGAAAAATTTGCCGCGGGAGGGCAGCGCTTGCTTATCGGTACTCGGGCGGGAGGGGGTAATGAGTGGCCTGCGGGAGGATTTATCGAGGCTCTTCAGTCTTCCAAGAGCCGATCTCCTATATTGACCTCTTGGACATCGCGATCTTTTCCTTCTTCCTTTGCTTCTTCCTTCCTCTGCATCTTTCGCTGTTATGATTCACCAATCGCTTCTTTATTCTTCTTCTTATCTGTCTGCTGAGGTATATTCATTCGATTATCTAATTCTTCTTTTTTATATAACGCGACTTCTATGTCTTTCTCTGTGCTACTTATTTTCCCTGCTTCTTGGCGATATCACTTTGGTATCGCAGTAAACTCCGTATGAAATACGCCAAGACGGTTCGAGCGGCGGCGAGTGACGGGTTGGCGTCGGCATCCCTTACTGCGCTCTCTAGGACTCCTCTAGGCTCGTGCTGCTCCACTTGGCGTACGGATGTCTCTTTCCAATCAGCCTCCGACGGGAAGACTTTCGTCTTGGGAGGAAATTGAAGATTCGGTTGGACCCGATCACGTGCATTTCGCACTCTAGACTGCTTAGTCCGGTCCGTTGCATTTGTCCTACGTTAATTGTCATGTTTCTCACGATTCTTCCACATTTGCGTAAACTTTTCCCTGAGGCCTTCGGCCCTTTTAGCGCCGTCACCCCCTGCACCCCCTACACCCCCCACCCACTACCTCAATTTCCGAAAACGCGCAACACCGCGAGTCTATTTAAATCGCTGCATCGCAGTCGGTCGCGATCGCGCGCGAAAATCCGGCTATTAATTCATTCTTAAAAAGTAAATAATTAGTTTAGTCGCGTGAACGAATCTCGTGTGCCCAACTACATGGACCGGACACGTTCAGCATACACAAGGAATCCAAAAAGCTACAGATCCTGTGGTGAGTACTATTTTCACGTAACTTTTTTTTTCTACTTGCCAAAAAATTTTTTGAAAACCACATTGACATATATATGTATATCTACACTTATTCCTACAACACATTAACCTCAAATCCACCGCATAGCAAATAAATCGGCCAAAACATAACCTCGTAATTCCCTGTACCGTTTTACAGTCTCTCAATGAGACAAGAGAGAGTTCTTATTATCCCTTAAGCATCGTTCACAACCGACGTCCCACGTCTTTCCATCTCCAAGAGAAACATTTTCAACGAACGACTCCACATATAATTCTTGAAGCGTCCCGTACAAAGTTTACTTGTACCCATTGGCCTTACAAGACGTAGATTCAGCTACAAAGGAGCGTCCGCATTAAAGCGTCGAGTGTCGAGCGTCGTTCCACGTAGCTGAATATGCCCAGGGCCGCTAATTAGGGAGTAATTGTCTCCCCTTTGAATTCGATGAAACTACTCCGGCCAAATCGAGCATAAGAAAGAAGTTATTAGCAAGGATGACGAACGGCAATGTCTAACCCAACCCAATTCAACCCGCTGCAGACTGTGGACGGACGTTAAGAGACGCCAAGAAAATCTACGATACGAATAACGTACGACGCCGTCGCTTAACCCGTAAGAAGGTGAATAAACAAAATTAAATTTCGGACGTCCTGAGTTCAATTCTCCTAGAAAATTTTTTCACTCCTTTCCCAGAGCGTCTCTCGACGTCCGACAGGCGTCCAGACGCGGCTGATCAAACAGGAGTTGAAATTTCGTCAAAAAATCCAGTTCAAGGCATAGTCAAAGCGTTAAGATTTTGAACGTAGAAAATGCCAATGTACCCACCCGGTATATAACTTGCCGTGTAATACCTGCTAGTTAACCGCGACGAACTGCGACCCGCGGCTGTTGGTAAGTTAATGAAGCTGTTTTACGTTTAATTAGAATCTCGGCTCTGATCCTCCGGCCATTCTTAGGCAGATCTCGCGGTTAATCCTGCCTGGGATATTAAGACGGCAGCCATCTTAGGTCGGGATCCCGCGTGCGGGTTCGCTTATTGGCGTCGGGCTCTAACGAATGAAATTAAAATCAACGTGAAAAAACAAACAGAGCTTCGACGTTTATTTTTTTTCATCACGGTCATACATGGCTCTGGAATAATTTACCTCTCGTTTATCCCACTTTGAACGGCTGCCGGAATCCAAGGAGAAGCGGCGGCTTCGCGGGCAGTTTCGTTCGGTCGGCGAGACCAGGGAAAGAGGCTCCTCCAAGGCACGAGGAGAGTTCGAAGAATACGGAGGCAGCGCCGGGCGACGTCGGCGTCGTCGGGCGGCCATGTCGACGGGGGCCGGCGCGCGGTCTTTTATTTCGCAAACAATAGAGAAGCGCTTTGTTTCAGGCATTGTCAGGCGGACAGTAACGCGCGCACAAAAGTTATAATGAAACGCTATTTATTTAAATGTATAGGTGCCCGCGCCGAGCTTCTCTCTCTTGCGCTATGTGTAAACGCTCCTTTACCCTCTCGCACTCTCTGTTTCTACGCGTACATTGTAACTGTATAGGTATACACGTTTACTTACCACCGTCCTACACTCGCCGTTCTTATTCCGTATTCTTTTATCCAGCTATCACATTTACGGAGCTATTCTTTCTGTAGCGATTGTCCCCTTAACGCGTTCTATATACTTATATATGTTGCTTGTGTATATACGTATACAGATACAGGGCTGGAAGTCAAACGTCAAATTTCTGACAGGTGCCACGTGCGACGGCTTGGCGTGTTCGTCGTTTGGCAATACCGTGCGAAAATATCTCCGTGTCGTCTGTCTTTTCTTCTACGACTTCTTGTCCTTGTCCGACGTCTGTATTTGCCAAATTGCGACGTTGAATTAGCAAACGGATGGGACGCGGTAACTCGATACTCTCGCTGGGGGAACTTTTGATTGATCGATGTTAAGAGGACTCGTCCGCAAGTCGGAAGACGGGCTCATTCGATCGAATGAATAAATAAATGCTCGAGCAGTCTAGGAGGGCGATTCGAGATTTTGACGCGACGAGGAGCGCTAATTATCTGTTATTTTATTAATCAAAACTTATCGACTTCTGGCCGATCGTACATTATTTTTTTTACGCGAAAGACTTTTTTGAACTTTGTATTTTGACTTTTAATTCAATGATAATTACATCCGGGGAACCCAGCGAAACGAGACCAATTAGACGACTTCCTCCGTGGACGAACGGTTCAACTTATAAATTGCATTCCGTTTGACTAAGGCGGTAACAATGGGCCGGGAACTTAATAACCGCTTCCGGTGGGCCTTGCGACGCCTGCGCAATGGGTTGCGTGTAACGTCTTGTACCGTAACGGGATAATAGCTTGTCGATTGGACCCTCAACCCTCCCCCGCCACCCGCCACCCCTCACAGTGAATACACAGAATCGCAGATGCTCGAGCGGTCATTATTTATTGGTCATGCTTCATTATTCATTAGGATCGATCGGGATTTCTTTCGAAATGCCTTATTATCATTACCATGTGCTAGAATTTTTTGAGATTAAAAAAAAATTTTTTTCGCACTTGGTCCATTGACCCCACGTTCACAGTATCGTTAAGGTTGATTCATAGGATAAGGTACATTTATTGTTGATTCAAATTTAACAGATGATTTGGATACTTGGCCTTTTTTTTGGGCTCAAATATATTTGTTTTCATGCTGGCACTCGTGACGCAATTATGATACGTATATGTATATATTGGAAAGTGAATTAAGCGTAACCGTGGTGTGAATCTACCTTAATTTTTTTGTACTTGCAAAAATCGGCAGTTTAATCATACCTCGGGTGTTATTAGCTTTTTTTTTCTTTGGTTTACATTCTACTTTTATTTCTCACCCTCGCCGTGAAAAATTGATCTTTATCGGTAAACCTGATCAAACCGACTCACGGCGATCGTCCTGGAATGCGCAACAATGCTGAAAACGTTTTATCACATTCCGCGCATTGGACACGTACAATGAAAAAAAAGTGTATTCTTTCGGTTGTATGGAAAAAAAATGTCATTTTCATCCCCCTACTGTCCAAAGAGTCTATATACGTATGACACTCATACGCGCCACACGTAACCTGTCTCCTGCCCATTTACCAACGCCGCCCCTATGCCGCAATCTTTTATTCGCATTACAGGGCCGCACGTAGTGCGTACAGGCCCCTCCACTCCACCCACCCACCCACGTCCATTCAACCCCTAACACATTCAAAGGAATAGATTCTACGACGCGGAGCAGCTCCGTTAGGGGATGGTCTGGGGTTTGGTTCCTTTCAACACGTTGAATGAATCAACAACGTGGCGATGATATCGGGGGTGGTGGTAACAATGCTACCCCCCCTTCCTCATATACACAGTACGGGCCTGGTTCGATGGGTGGTTTGGTTGGTTTTAGGGTGGACCTCAACTTCTCTCGCTCTGCTCAATTTTTTTACTTTCTTTTTACATCCCTTTTTCTCTGCCAACCATATACAGAAGTTCGTACCTGAGGCACGTGTTAGATGTTCCAGGGGATGCTTGATACTACCCTTGAGATTGTCAGTTTTAAAGATCTTCAGGTACCTGGTTGCTGTACTCAATAATGAAGCAAATGATTAATTCAACTGAATTAGATTGTGGAGCATTTTTAAAAAATATATTTGAGTCATAAGATTTCTTTTTAATTAATTGGAATAACGTGTTATTAATTAGTAATTTAATTCGTAACGGCCGGTATGAATTTCTGTTGAATTTTGTGGTCTGCATTGATATACAATACGTCAGCGGTATTCGATAAGTCTTCGGTTATATAATGCGTTTGTTAAAATCATTCGTGTTCAATACACCCTTAATTGAAGCATATATGATTTTCCATAACGCATTCACCATACGCAGGGTTAGAATGGAGAATGAAAACTGTATTAGGATATTCGGCTGAAGCGTATCATGCAATACGGGGGGGCGTCGGGTTAGGTTATGTTAGGTGGGAGTCGCGGGATAGCAAAGCTACGGATCAGTTTGGTTCGGAGCGCCGGGCGAGCACGAGCTCGCTGTGTTCTCTCGGGATCTGTCAGTGGTGTATGAAATTGTTAACGAATTTAAGTGACAGTTGACAATCGAGAATCGAGCAAGAATATACGTGAAGTATTTTGTAAGAAGTAGATTTTCTAAGAAGCGTCCCGGAAGCATATTCAAAATAGTCAAGAGTAGTGCTAACCCATTGGAATACAGTGTGTGTGACAAGTGACAGTTGATAATATAATTTAAATAATGCTTGAGCGGGTTTCACAAGCAATAAATTATTAACAATACAAGCTGCGTGTGATTTTTATTAGCTTAATGATGTTTTTTTTTTTACGCGAAGTAAAAATCTTGACAATTAATGCACTCGCTTGACTTAATTGTGTTTCGCGTCGAGACGAAGTCATAATCAAAATGGTGGTTGATGATCTTATTACGTTAGTGGCGCGTTTCGTAGCATCGATGGCTGCCAAAAATGATGGATTTTATCGCCGGTGGCCCAGTTGAGGATCCTCGAGGAGCCCGGAGTGTTTTTCATTATTACGAGTGGCCGCTGACCGATGATTTAGAATAGTGGTGTCGAGCCTTTATATACCCGTTTGCGTATGACAACGTACTGACGCGCGGACAATGCTCGGAATTTTGGTTTTGAATTTTGCGTGACGAGACGCGACATTCCTCCTGGATGTGTAGTGCGCGGATTGCAATGACGTTCGGATTTGACGGAGTGGCGGTTATGACTGGAGTACCATATATGCCGGGGACGTAATTTATGGACCAAATTTGGGCATACCGCCTTGTCTATGGTGAGTCGAAATTTTTTATGATTATTATACAATGTCACGTAATCCTACTCGTATCGTATATTAATAGTTATAAGAATACGCGTGCGTCCGTCACTTCTTGCCTCTACAAGCACGTCTTTTAAAGTCTCTTGTTCTCGGCATGGAAATGCATGTTTCGTTAGTGAAATAGTAAGCTGGGTTTCGTTATCTCTTAGTCCTTACTCTTAATCCCTCTGTCCCGTTTCGTGAAAATATTTCTACCTGGAAAAAGAAAGGTCGAGGCTTCGATGCTTCTCTGCATTTGTTATGTCTACCGTATCAAGTCGTAATTATCTTTGCTTGTATATGACGCGGTAAGACTTTTCATAATACTGGAACCACACGCCATACCCATAGTATCGCGTGTAAATTATCTATAGTAAAATGTTTGTTTTGACTGAACCAACTGTACGTTCACTTTGACAGCGAGCTTTTATGATTATACGATAAAGAGTAATTCCTGTAGAAATATTTTTGGTCGAATTCCGTATACGGTCCATCGACGAAATTCCACTTTAAGAGGGGGATCGGATGATTATCAAAGAAATTGAAAATCTCTACGGGGATAAGAACGTCCCCGGCGAATGGTGGACGAGAAGGTAAAAGTCTTGATGAGTTTGGCAAACGATTCTGGGACGCACATGTACACTGTACACAGGGCTTATAAGATTCCTTTGCCGTTCACGAGGGCCAAAAGTCTCTCTCGCGAGGGCGGTGGGGTCGTAAGATTTCCAAAGGGACTCGATTCGGGAAAGGCATACTGAAATCGTCAGTTGCATAATGCCGACGTAGATAATAATCGTCCCAGAAATTGAAATCCTTATCCGGTGGACGTTTGAAAGCACGAAACGCATAAAAGCCTCATCAGAGCGATCGCTTGAATCCTCATTTGAAGCTGGAGTATGGCGGAACGTTGAGGAGGGTTGGGATGGAAGTATTCGGTAGCTGCTAGGAGTGTGTAATGGGAAGAGAATGAGTGAGAGAGAGAGAGAGAGAGAATGAGAATAAGGGTAGGCAACATAAAAGGCCAGCCAAGCCCCTATTCCACGCAGGCTTCAATTGTTTTGGGCAGGCAGCGTTCATTTGTTTTTCTTTGCGTGCGCTTTTGCATGCTTCCCCACTCTCCCTCTCTCGCCCTACGTTCAGCTCCTTTTCTTTTATTTCTTTTCTCGCGTCTTCCTCCTTTTCTCTTCCATCTCCACCACCACACTTTCATTCCGCCTCCAGTGACTTTTGTTCGCGCGACGCACGTCAAATGTAGAATGTGCCGTGGCGCGCGAGGTATATTAAAATCGGCCATTGTAGGTGGTCGGTCTTCAATGACGCCGCCCGAGTTAGACTCCCCAAAAGCTTTTGAAATAATACACCCTTCGGCAAACGCTTTACGCTCTTCAGCGATGCCCCACACCCTGCTCTTCGTATTTCCCCTTACATCGTACTAACCAAACGGCCGAGTACTTGCGGTCGGTGGAACGAGAGTGAACTTACTGTAGTATTTACAGGTATTTACTGTAGACGATTTACGTAATGTACCCGATACTTGAAACGGTGTGAAATAACGGTGGAATATATTTTCAATCAACGTGATCTATTAGAAATTAGACTTTCCGTGGGCATATGTTATATCCCGTGTATAGTAATTACGAGCGAGGGTGGGTGACGATAATCGTATACACAACATACGGAATTTCGAAAAACCGTAAATGCACAGTTGTGTCCCCGATCCCTATTGGGGGGAAGTGAAAATAAGGGTCCGCTGTGGGTTTGGTGGGCGGATTTCGTGAAGGCTGGTTACGGGGTGTGGAGTTCGTAGGGCATCTGCAACCGTGAAATTTGGAGCACGCGCTGGCACAACGTAAACAGCTGACGGGCCCTTTTGACCCATTGTCGGAAACTGTTTCACGACCTTGTCCAATTGGACACACCTTGGCTAATCGATTAATTGAATGTGGATACAAGGAACGTTTATAATTATAACCAAACGTCGGTGCATTCGCGTCAAGTCACCAGACGGTTCGACCGGATGGCCCGATCAATTCGTATAAAGTATCCCCTAGGATCTCTAGTCTTATTTGTATTGTAAAAAAAAATGTGGAAGTTAATTTTTTTCAAAAAAGAAAGTATACTCAATTTGATGAAAGGCGCATATTCATAGTTTGCTATTTGTCGTCTCTCGTATATATTCATACGTCTATCGAGCTTGCTCGGCTATCGCGCGAAACTTTACGAATTCCCGATCGGCCGTCAAATAAATAGTAGCTTTATTACACGCGAGCACTCCAAGTCGGCAAACAAATAGGGTTAATTCCACGTGCGCGGCCCTCTGAATACGTCGTTTCCGAATGGAGGTAATTCCGGTGACAATGTGGCCTTTGATTTCATAGAACCGCGCGCGTTTGAATGACGCTCCATCCGTTCCCCGCCTCCTCCATCTCCACCTCCTCTTCTCCTACTCTTCTCGTGCCACCTCGTTGGCACTACCCTCTCTCTCTTTCTCTCTCTCTCTCTCTCTCCCATCCGTCGAGCGAGAATATACATATAATAAAGTAAGTCAGCCGCCCAGGCAACCGACCCAACCATCCATCGAGCAACCAGCCAGCTCGCATCGGCAAAAGGGACTTTATTCAGTAACTAGCGATTCATGCGGAAGCCCAGCTTTCTGAATTCGCTGCGACGCTCGCGACGCCGCGCGTTTCTTTTTTTCACGCTTTGCCACGCTTTTTTAGTGATCTTTTTTTATTTAAACAATTATTTACAGACTACTCTTAGGGTGATTTGTGGGTAAGGCGCGGTGGAAAAAATTGATAGGAATTTTTTCTTTTTTTTTTTCTCGTAAGTGCTACGTGCGAATTATGGGAGGGTCCTGAGTGGCGATGCTACGGTCACTTGTAAACTAGCCTTAACAAATTGCCTCGTAATCCAAACGAGCGAATGCTTTTTACCTAATGCAGGGTAAAGCGTCGCGCCGCGGGTGGCGGCAAAATCTTTCCTGTCTTTCATGATTCGGACTTTTCCATTCCCGAAACGAAGAAACTGCGTCTCAAGGTGCTTGTACCCGAGGAAATATCAGGGACGTGCCTTGGACTATTAACAAGGGGGTCAGACTTCGTTTCTTTACAATTTTTTTCTTGACTATACATCGTAAATGCACTTTTCTGATATACCGTTTCGCCTTGGAAACTGTGAACTCACGGAATAGGGGTTCTAATAATTCGTGACACGGGGGATGCATGAGGGTACGTAAAATTTGCAAAGGATAAATTTTCGGTGGATAAGTAATTTCGTGGCGGGGGGGTGGGGGGTGACCTGATAGGACCAGGAACTTGTTTGGGAGAGTGGCGCAAGAGGAAGATGGGGGGAGCGGGATGCTTTGGCGGATAGCAGGGCTTTTCTAGAGGGGAGTGGGGACAGGAGAAACTGGATAGGGGTTGGGTTGGGGGGTGGAAGAGTTTTCGCCGCATTCGGTCCTACGGCTTGAAATATTTCCGAGGATTCAGCGAGTTTATTAAGGCTATTCAGAACGCGTCTCTGAGACAGCATTGTGGATACAATTTAGTCTTATTCATCCCTTCGCGGATGTCTAAATATTTTCAACCCCTCTCTCCGTATGCTTCTAAGTTCTCAGGGACCAACCTCCAGCTACCAACCTTCGTACTTCCCCCCTCCCTCCCCCCCAGTCACCATCTTATACAATATACCTTGGATCCTTTTTGTTGCTTGCTCTCTGTTGGTTCTTCGCTGTGGATACTATATATATCTCTAACCCCTATTCCTACGTGGAACAACCATCCCTCGTCACCTCTTACTCGCGCCAAGGCATTCAAGCCACTCAGGGTGGCATTTTTATGTACGGATTTCACCCCACGACCTGTTACGGACAAATCTTTAAATCCACTGGGTTTTGTCCTCCCGCCCTTCTCCTTCTCTCCCCACTTTTTATCTCTCGCGCAGCATCCACTTTTTTGTCACCCTTGTGTATTATTGAAACTCCCCCCCCCCAAAAAAGATCGTAGAATCATTTTTCTACGGCGAACCTATAACTGTTATTTCGTATACGTAGGAGGTAGAAATGAAAAAAGAAGTATGCAATAGCAAAATTGAAATCTCGCAATGTCATGGACAATGATTTTTCAAAGTCAAAAAAATGTGTAAAAGTTTATCTAGATGGGTGGGGGTGGACGAATGAAAATTTGGCTCTCGGTAATTTCCGAAAATTGTTATTTAAATTTGGCACTGGAAAGATTTACGTATGGTCAAGTTCGTGAAAATTTAATATTTTTTTTTGTAGTTGCCAGGTCATTCACTCCTGTTCAAAACGTACTCTCTTCCATTTCGTTCGATCACTCCTCCAGCTGCTCACTTGGTCCAGCCTCAGACTCTCGATTCTACCCCTTTCCATTCGTCTTCTATCCCCATTCCTTTTCTCCCTGGTGTTTTTTTTTTATTTTCTCCGCCCACTCTTCGCGCCATTCTCGACGAGATAACGCGTTATGTAAAGCGGGACCAGCCTCTTCCGACGATTTCGCGGTCCCGGACACAATCAAAGGAATCCTATCTTCGGCGACAATACCGTCGGCCGTCCTGATAGCCTTGTCGACGTTAACCATGGCGAATTCTGCGTGAATGGACCACCGACAGGAATTGCGAAGGTTATTTCTAGCCGGGATGCTGCGACGAACGCTGGAATAATCGGCCGACCAGGCTACCTCGGTAGCGGCTAATGACGATATCGCCAATGTCCCACATTAATCTCATCCGCCTGGTCCATCATGTCCACCATCCAGTTCGTCTTCTGACCAGGAACCTCTCTTGGTTCGCGACCTACGCACTTTGACTCCGCGTGACTCAACGAGGCGTCTTTCGTTCATCCTCAGAATCCGTGTTACAAATTTACACAGAATTCATATATATATATTGGTGTATAATATACATATATACACAAAAGCAATACTTTCTCCGCTAAGATCGTTAGTTATCTGGTAGAGGGTCGCGCGTACAGGGTGGAAACGGGACTAAAGAAAGGGAACAGGCCTCACCGCACCGTGTGATACAAACGTTCGATTAGCTTTAATGCGTTTCCGAAAGGAGACATTAGTTTCTATTAGAGGGTTCTTCAGTGCCGCAATCGTGACAATAGATCGCCCTGCACGTATACCGGGTGGCAGTGATATCCTGTATCTCTCACGACAGGGAGAAAGTGCATAGCGCGGACACCCCAACGGGTGGTTTTAACGTTCGAAATCGAATTGCCATCGAGCCCAGTGAATCCTGAACGGAACGGGACCAGGTCCCAGGATACGGAGGATCCACGAGGAAGAGACTCTACTCGGGATGCCAGTTTGGGGATGCTGTAGAAAAGATACGAGCAGGATCCATCACGGATGATAAAGTCCCTGCGACAATGGAGCTTTGCTCCGAACTTTCTTAATAATCCGCTAGCGCCGGGCGCTCGTCCTTGCTTTGCCTTCCCTGTGCTGACAATACCTACTCTACTTCATCCCCCTCGACTCGACCCCCCCTGGACAACCCTTACTACTACCTTCCTTCCTCCCTCTCTTTCTCTCTTGATCCTTGTACCCCCCCTTCAGGCAGGACAGACGGATATACTCTGGATCATCCCTTCTTCTTGACTTCTCAAAGATCCTCATAGTCGGTCTCGTTTGTCCTGGTATCCATAAAAGGTCCCTGTATACGAATGAACGGGATAACGTAGGGAATTTTGAAAGAAAAAATCGTCCTTCTCATCTCCTCAATTATCCCTACAGATATTTCAAAATCGGATGCTGCTTTGGACCGCCTGCAACACGGTCCTTGACCACTTTTCATACTTGAGCGAGACTCGTCAGGGTATAGTGCATTCGTCCTCTCTCTCATCCCTAAGTGGATGAGCACGTGCTGGGGTGGTGGCTGCGACTGGGAGGTGCGGGGGAATGGAAGATGCTGCTGGACCCTTTCAAGTCCTTCCATTTCCCACTTCCCCGACTCTTCCCACTTCAGCTTCCGTGTGGGTATCCAGCGGACGGGACTTCAACGGCCTCCCCCACCCTTCCCCACCATCTACTCTTTGAGTCACTCTCGCGGAGCGCATTGTTTACAGAGTGATGAGTCTTCACACTAGCTAGTGCGTCTCCCTGTGTATCCCTCGGTCCCATTCCATTCCATTCCATTCTTCCATATTCTTGCCCATTGTTCCCGTCGTTCTTTTATACGGAATAAAGTATCCAACGGTCCCGACACAATGCGACGCCGCGACGCGTTCCTCAGACTACGCGTTAGTATGGGGGGGTGGAGGAGGAGGAGGAGGAGAGGGGGGGACTATTCTCCTTCGCCATTACCGCGACTCCATTTTCCTTGGCATTTTCTCTTCTTTTTTTTTCTCGAATTTCTCTCTATCGCGTTTTTGCTTTGGGGTGACTGTCGTGAGTGTGTTTGAAAAAAAAGAATTTTGGTTAGTCTTCTTTTTTGAGTTGTGGATTTTTTTTTAATACTGGACGCTATAGTTTTGCTGGATGTTGCTGGAGCGACAATGGACCAATTGGCTTGTGGCTGTTTTTGGGGGGGGGGGTAGGGGGGGTAATTGCGTGACGTTGATTTAACTTAACTTTTGAGAGGTTTGTTCATTTTTTTTTTGCTATCAAGTAGCACAAGGATTATTGATACGCAGGATCAGGATACGCAAGTGTAATAGCAGGTGGTTAGAATTTGATGGGACTTTCGCATTAGCTTTGTATGCCGGATCTTGGAGGTTATTGTGATTCATATATCTCAGTCAAAATATAATGATACGTATCGTAATTGAGCGTACAGCATAGCCACGTTTATCTAACGGGTGTGCATAGGGTGGTTCGATAAAACGTGGCGAGAGTCAATGAAGCCTGAAGGAAAACTGGGTGCCCTCGTACCATGGGAATGACTTCCGGTAGAATATATATATTTTTTTTCGGGTAAATTCGAGACACCCCTTTTATTTGGACTTAGGCGCAACCACCGTTAGATTCTAGATAAAATTTATATCGACACGACACATCGGACACCGCGTACATGAAACACACGGGGAAACGAACAATAGAGTGAGAAAGTAAGCCGAACCAAAAATATAACCCGTGATCGTTAAAGATCCGTATCGCTATCAGCTGCGATCTCATTAGCGATAAGAAATTAAGTTAATCATTTACGTACTATCGGACTGTTCACGAAGCCAGTGAAAAAACTTATTTTCATGTGAAAAAAAATTATATTTCACAATACAGCACACTGTATAGCTAACGGTCGTTATTATCGGTTCGTAATTTCTTGCTCACCCGGTATACTCAATACTTTCACGTCTTACCGATCGAGTAGAACGACGATCCTCGAAGAATCTTCGGCACCGTGGGAGACTTTGATTAATCAATTTTTTTTAATTTCTGCCGAGAGCGAGATAAAAAAATCTCTCCCGATTGGTTAAAAGTCGGAATAGAAAGCCGTACCCGCAAAGAACACAGCGAAGAGCGTGACAATCGGATATGCGATTCCACGCGTGTTGAGCAACGTTGTGAATGAACCCTTAGGTAGTAGGTGTAAACGTGAAAAATATTTTACAAAAGTTTTTTTTATCACGGTACCGTTTCTATGTATTTTTATTTTTTCTTTACAACGCCTCCCAGCTTCTTCCTCGGGTATCCATCCTCGTGCCTTTCCCTATGCTTCTATCGGTTTCTATAGCTCTCCACGACTACGGTACGCCTAGCGTCCCGACGCTCGCGCCGGCAACGTGCTATTTTGCCAATAAGAGCCTTTTCAGGACACCTGTCTTTGGAAACTCGCACAATCCGTGTAATTTAATGCGTACTGAATGCCGGCATTAATTAACAGACGGCATTCAGCCGCGATGTCCTCGGTTTATTCTTATCTGCGGGTTTCTTGGAATACATTGGGCGCAGCCTCTTTTTTTCTTCTCATACGGTCGCGTCTGCGCGCGCTAACAGCCCAATTCACGTTTTACGACCAGTCAGGCAGCCTCCCTGCCGGTCCACGGAGAAGAGACAGTAGGTAAAGAAAGGTAAGTGTTACGCAATAAAAAGTAGCGAGAATCGCGCTTATCATCTCCCTCGATAAGTTTGACCCTTGGACGAGGGGGAGGGGGGGAGGGGTTGTCTATGGTGTCGCGGATGAGAGGGGATGCCTTAACACTACCCAGGGGATGACTTTAGTCCCTGAACAAGGAAAGCGGAGGGGCGGTAGGTTAAAGGTCAAAGGGTCTGTTCCGCCGGCGATTTCGCGGAGCCGTTGTTGAGGATAGAAAGAGATGGATGCTTCAGCTAGGCACGCGATAGGGGCCGGTGGGTTCAGCTTTGTCCGTCTCTACGTTCGTTTCATCCCCCTCGCGTGTGTGAATAGAGAATAGACGTACCGGACGGTGGAATTCGTAGAATGGCTATAGGGAAGCAGGAGTCGTATAACTTTGGGATTGCGAATAATGCCACGAGGAATCAATCATTTCGTATTTAATTGGAGCGGTGGGTGGGGAGGAGGGGATTTCTTTCTTTATCTATCAAAGTTTCTTTATATATATATCGTGAAGAAATTACATAGTTTCCGGTGCGTCGTCGCAGCATCTTCCTGAGCTTGCTCGCTCCCCGCCAATCCCACACGGTGGATTCCATGGATTCGTAAGGATCTCGTTTGGGTATTTCGCATTGACTGGGGGGAAGCAGCGGCCGGCTTGACCTATAAAATAAAAAGTTTAGGTCGCGCGGATGCGCGAGAGCTTCGATAATGGGCCTCATGAGGCCCTTTGGTGCGATCGACTGGCCGACGAGGGTGACGAATCGAAGGAATCGCGAAGAGGGACCTGTTCGCGAGTAGTTGGGATGAAATGGCGGTACGGCGGGGGGTGGGTGGTGCTGCGGTGGGTGGGGGATACGGGGGAGAAAGACGCACACGAGGCAAACCCTTCGTGGCGGCACATTCACATACATGCCGGGGACGTGACGTCATCGCATTGTTAGGACGAGCGAGCATTGTAGTCACTATTGTGAGTCTCCGCCATTATTCTAAGACAATCGTCCGACACAATGAGACGGACGGGAGGATGAGTGGAGCGGCCGAATCGGTCTTTAGTTGTGTGGACGTGGTTGTGTGTATGAGAGAGAGAGAGAGAGAGAGAGAGAATCTTTGCTCTCTCTTCTTGTAATCTTTATTTATTTTTTTCTACTGCCTCTCTCTCTCTCTTCTACTGTTTTTTACACTTCACAAAATGCACTCTTCATGAGTCTTTATACGCTTGCACGTAGGTTACACTCCTTTATCTTCATTCCCTCTCTTTCTCTCTCTCTCTCTGTTATATTTTTATCCCTCTCCCTCGCACACGATTCTACAGATCCGATCCCACCAAGCACCATCTGATTTATCTAGTAAACCGGCCCCCCTCCCCCCTCGCGGACCTCCGTGACTTACGTGAACTAATCGATGACCTACGCCTACTCCGTCCACCCGGTCCCACCCCCTTTGCGACATGACGACTTAACGCGGACGATCACAAACAAATTTTCACGTACCACCGTTCGCGGGACATTAATCATCCCGATCGTCACAGCAAGGATCGTCCCGACGGGCGCAGGTGCATCGCAGCGATCCGACCAAGGACCATTCGTATTTCGTAACGCGTGAACGCCTTTACCTTTTTCCGTCCAGTCACGATCGCTCCTCACCGTATAGACGTACCACAGCCTTTACTCGTGAAAGCCGTGTCCAAGGGAAAGGGATTGAAATGGAAAGAAAAAAAATAGTCCTGGGCGAATGGGGGACCCCGGGGGGGGGGGGGCAGGGTCACATACGTAGAATCCACGTGGAGGTGAACGTCTGTCTAATCGAGTCAGCGCAATTAAACAAAGTCGCTGCTGCGAGGTCGCGACATCCCCCTCCCCTTAACCTCACTCGTCCACCAAGTGCAAAGGGGGATGAAAGGAGAACAAGAGAAAACACAGACAATGGATTCGGGCTCGCGGCTCGTGTGTTGGTGGGCTGGTGCATTGTTGCCGGCATTGTTGCGCCTTGGTTATTGTCTCGCCCGGACTGTTTTGTGGCCGAGCGAACGTTGCCGCAGCTAGTCTAACGGGTCTGGCTCGTGTTTGCGGGACTCCGTCAGTCCGATCTTTTTGGTTTCTCGACCATCAAAACTGGTTGATCATCCCTCGTAACTGGATTCGACGTTCGTCGTCGCTTTGGTTCCCTTGAAAATCGTCATTTCGTTGCACACTGTGATTCGGGCTTTACGGGCTCTTTTCGCTTCTCTGGTAGCTAACCTCAAAACTGAGGCCGACGTATCCTTAACGTTGCATTTCGAGACGTAGCCTCCTCCTGCAGGCGCCATAGAAAGCATTGTACGCTCGCGTGGCATTCACCGGGATGAATGCGCCCTCCGGAGCGACACAGTCTCAGATGTAAGACACAAGAAGCATAAAAGAGTTGGCATTATGTGCAGCTTAAATAACAGCGCACACAAGTGCTGCATTCTGCGAGGGGAAAATTTCTATGGGACTGTGTTTGTGTCGCTCTGTCTTCTATGGCCACTTCTAGGTCTCTGCTCGTCTTCGTCGTCATTTTTCGTCCTTTGTGCCTGTTTCCTTTTTTTTTATATACGTTGAGTATATATATGTCCTTCACTCGGAAAGTCTTTCTCTCGCGTCACGGACGTCCGGTTTCACGACTACGTCTTGCACGGCACGGAGCTCTGGAGTCTTGTGACGTTACCCTTTTTATTTGGGCCACGTGGCTCGTCTGACGACTAACGTCCCTCACTACTTATAATTAGCATACGAGCTTCCGAAGAAGCTTGTTCGTTGGTGGGCTGCTAGTAGATACGGTGTGTCGTGGGTCAGACTTCTCGCGGGTATGGCCCAGTAGAGAAAGCAGATCGTTGGTTGGACGTATGCCTATATCGTATTGGTACGACAACAGGTGTATCAACCCTCGAGAAGGAGTCGTGCGACGGTGGGGTCTGACTTGTAAATCGGGCCAAGTAGAAACAACAGGTGTATGGCCAGACAAATCGCGTGGCACTTAAATCTTCACCCTTCTCAACCTTCCCCGCTTTATATTTGTCGTTCGCCCTTTTGACTTTATTCCCTTTCCGGGCCCCCCCCGCCCTCCTTCTCCCTCGAGACTCACCGGTTTGGCTAGGGGTCGCGATATCTAACTATTGCGGTAGGTTTCCATCCCGCAGCCGTTCCCTCAAAGACGAACGGCAGACCTGATCTCCGACTTGATCCTTGGCTTTAGTAGAGCCCTAATACGAGAACGTTACCGATGTCTGGGTATTACGTTCCTAATCTACTTGGAGGACTGAAGGGAGACACGGGCTATGGGTTTACAGCCATAGGCTTTGGTAACTGGACGATGAAGACAACGAAGAATATATTTTTGACCATCCGTAAGGGTAGTTTTAATTCGGGGGGGGGGGGGAGGGAATCGTCTTTGATAGTCGATTAAATTATCGCGTAATTATTATACCGCTGTTTTTCGGATGAGGGATGACGGAATGGGTGAGAGTTTAGGGGTTGGTATTGGTAGATCCCAGAGCATTAGAATAGGGGTTGCTCGTTGTGCTGGCGTTCGAAAGTGACGGTGGGCGCTGCTGCTGCACACGTATCGCGTGCTGCTGGGGATCAGTCGACGCGGTAATACAGGAGCGTACGTATAGGTGTGCACGCCCTTATTCGACTCTTTTGTCTAGGCGTCCATTCTCTGGCACATTATCAGGCCTATTGTCCCTCACATTGTTACCCCCCTGCCTCTCCGTTCTCTCATTGTTTTGCAATTTCTCCCACTTAACCGATACGCCCCCGTACACCCTCGGATCCCCCTCTCTGTTCGTCCCTGCCATTCTGTCTTACCGTTTCTCCTGCTCTTTTTCACCAATTCGAGATCCTCTCGCTCTCTCGATAAATATCTTACCCTTGACTTACCCTTACCCCTTATTAACTTTTTTAATTTTTACATGCTGCATAAAATCCTAGGGGTGCTATTTCACGCAACCCTTAAGGACGAACAGTAGCGACCGCTATATGTATATACACAGCTAGGGGAACGGCGGGCGGGTGGGGTCGGGCTAGAAAAGAGAATTCGTGCCGGAATTGCAACGCGGTTGAAAAAGAAGAAACTTTTGAAACGAGCTGAAGTCCCGGAGTACGGTGAAGGGTGGGTGGAGGAGTAAGAGGGTGGTAGGTGGCGAATGGATCGCGAGTGACGAATACGGGTGGCCATATTACTAGGTAGGTCGGATGGCGCGGGTTCCCTGGATGGCTGACTGGCGCATGGTGGTGGCGGGGTGGAAAGGGGGAAGGAGGGAAACGTTGGAAACAATAATTAGGAATGGCGGTGCACGAATCCGTACAACATTCAGTTGAGAATATATTTCAGAGCGACTTTGAATGGAAGCCCTTGGAACTTCGTAAAATAGACAAAAGCCCTCGCTACCGAACAATTCGTCTATTCTACTCGGTGGTTACGAACGTACGAGCTTTGCCGTATAACATATTCCGTACGGTGACTACGCGGCGCTGGTACCGTCTACCGCCACTTTTACTGCCACTGGTATTGGCGCTGGCAACCGACTGGGCAACGAAATCATCGTCGTCCTATAGTCCGTACGCGGAATCATCTGGATACCGCGCGCGAGTTTCTCGACCACCCTTTATATTATCTACGGTCCCTACACCTCCCCCTCATTTTCCACAGACTCCCTTATATATCCTCTGACAATCCCACTAACCTCATCCCTTGCACCGTACGCGAGAGCAACCACTTCCCTGCCGTCACTTTACCGCGTTTCATTCTGTTAGGACAGTTTCGAACTTTTAACAGGTTCCTCTGTTACCGACACACACACGCTCATCCTCGTTATCAACCTCTCTTTCGTCTGCTTTACTAACCCTTCGTATCGTAATAACAGTCTCTGAAAATTAACGTCGTAATTTTGTATGTAAAAATCGATTTAAGGGTTGTTCCCACTCTCGGGCTAATTTTCACGCTTATCCCTCTCGGATAATTTCTACGTTGCTAAACGTTCTCCATTCGCATCCATTTTCACTGGTACCCGTTATCCGCTGCTTAGTCACGCTCCAGCTACTAGACACTGGATGGGCTGCTGCGTGCTATTGGGTATAGGTGGAACAGCAACCCTAGGTCTACCCTTAAGGCGGGTTCCTATGGCACGGATGGGCACAATGGGGGATGCATGTGGTAGTTCTCGTATCCCGAGTGCAATAAAGGCACCGCGTATGATAATACCCGGTATATTAGATATATGTACTGTGCACTATATAAGTACGCATGGTACATACGTATAAACAGCACATGGAAACCTACAAGCGCCCAGGTACCCAAAGCATCGGTACGTCACTGACGTGCAATTCTGTTTGGCGCTGCTCGTCATTTTCCATTCGTCGCGGTTTACATTCAGGAAATTCGTCATACGGAAACAGCAGCGACGAATGCGGAAAGCGCACTGGCGTACCTTGCGGAGAACACAGGGGTTGCTGGTTGGGGGTGGCTCACGGGCATCGCGCGAATAAAAATCTTGTGTCTGTTGTGGGGTTAGGGGATGAAGCGGATCAAAGATTTGACTTCGTACGGGGTGAGATTATACGGGGTGATTTTACGGTGGGCTTGAAGATCTTGGAGATAGGGGTGAGGTTAATCTTGTGCACGAGGGTGGTTCGAACTTTCGTATTTGGAGTTTCGATGTTTAGGGGTTGTTTTTCGATGAACGGGCGATAGCTATCGATGGCTATGGTAATGATATATAAGACGGCTCTTACTCTTTTGAGGATCGGCGAATGACAAACAAGGGTGTCCCGGTTAGGGGTAGCAAAAGCTGTCAACAGTGCCGGTAAGTATAACGCTGTGAAGTTGACTCGCGGCTTTGGATTTTGGGGTGTTTTAGGCGGCCAGGAGGGGGGTGGAGGGTGGAAGAGGGTGGAATCGGTGGCTTCGTGGAAGAGCGGTGTAAGGGCGAGAGAGAGAGAGAGGAGCATCGAGAAGGTTTCTAAGGGATGGTATCGGTGAGGCAACAATAGGTCGACAGGGTGGCGGTACCCACAATGCTCTGGCTTGCCTGACTTCTTTGCGTGTCAAATGAGTGAAAAGCCGAGAGGGAGGGGGGGTTGTGCACGTTCGTTGGAGATTGTGGGTGGGTGGTATAGGGGGTGGTGGGGGGGTCGTCGTAGTGGTAGCGTCAGGGCACGGGACTGCCGGGAGAGGCGCTGGGCGCGCACCCCGGGTATGGGGGTATGAAAGGCGTGCTTTGTTTGGAAACAATGCCGATACTCGGCTACATCCTCATCTCCATTCTTCGCCTTGACGCAGCGGTGTTCCGAAAAGGGTTGCCCCTTTATTCCCTTCTGATTAAAGTTATAGGTTACTTTCGTTCTATTTTCTTATCGAGACCTTGCCGAGTCCTCTCCTCGAGCTTCGAACTTTCTGAAATTTTTCTTTACTCCTTTGGTCCAGAAGGGGTTGATGTGGGGGGGTGGACGATCTAACCCTAGAACTCCGTGTTCAGCTGATCCGAAGGAGCTATGTTCATCATCCTGGACCTTCCTTGGACTTTGCTTAGGATCAGTGGTTGTTCCACCCCCTATTGTCAACCCTTATGAATTCCGTTTTATAGCTGGATACGAATTAGGGGTTGCTGTACTGGAACTGTCGAAAGCCTCCAAAAGGGATGGTCAGACTTTCCGATGTCTTCTGTACTACGTGAGAGCGACGGGTTTTCTTATATTTTTTTTCATCCCCGTCGTTGGGCACCCTCTCGTAGGGGTGGTTGCGGTACGGAAGGGGGATGATCGTGAGGTTAGCGTCGTCCAAGAAAAGCTCATAACAAACTATTGAAAAGCGACGAATGAAAAATCAATGGCAGTGCCACACGGGCACACGGGACTGGACCCGGGGGTTGGTACGGAGTCTTTCCCCGGGGGGGGTGAAGGGGTGGCGGCCGTACGGTGGACGCAGGGTTAACGGGGTGGGTCGGGGAGGGGGCACTCGGGGGTGGTTTGGTGAATGGAATATTATTGGGGCATCCTTTCACGCGGACTCGACGGAAGCTAGAAGACCTCATCTGGCGGCTGTATGGATGCTGTTCGCTCCGGCAATGCCGCCTATTGAATCACCCCGTAGGTTATATATGTATGTATGGGTTCTTACATTTCATGATTTATCACGCAGCTTTCAGTCGGCTCAAAGCTCTGAAAGCGTGCAGATTGATAAAAGAAATAATAGAGGACGCGAAATAGAGGGACTCGATCTGATAGCAACGACGGAACTAGGGAGAGCCATTCGCCTGGCTGTACGGATTCGTTCGATACACAGCAACTACCCTCTCGATCTCCACCCCAACCCCTCCCGCCCCACCCACCCCTCACTCCCACCTTCTGTCTACTTCGCGGACTTTCATTTTTTTTTTCGCCCCCTTTATCTTCCTCCACCCTCGAGTCACGACGACTTTCGATGCTCCCTGTCCTTTGTGCTCTTCCGATGCACTCCGCCATTTTGGACTGTACACAATTGTTCTCCATTGTCAAATTTTACCCGACTGCATCGAAGCTTGCGAAGTATACCGGGTGTCCGTGAAACGTGGACTCGGAAAAGCTACTTCTCATGTTTGCAATCTATGCCGATTAAATTTCAAGGTTCCGATCTTTGGCTGGGACCTGGTTAACGCGAGGAGGAGCACGTGTGCGAGCACCTCTTGGGTGGGGGTGCGTTTGCTCCGGTGGGAGGATGAAGGGTTGCCAAGGGGTTGCGAAAGGGTCGCGAGGAGCGAGAACCTGGGGGAGGGTGGGAAAAGACAAAGGGGGTGGTATGGAACTGTGAATCGCTTGGCAGCATTGTCACTCCATTCGCTGAAGTCTCGGTGCCGGGGGCGGTACCGACGCCGCCACTGGCGTTCTCAACGACGTCGAGAATCCACCCCTACGACGCGCAAGGGCTGTTTTACTGCCGTCTTTAGGATTACCTACCGAATTACACCTCGGCCCTATTAGCTACACGTTTTTGGACCACCAGATGGGTCAACCGATGTACGGGAACTACCCCTAGGATGGTCGGACAGCTGATCTCATCAGCCTGTCTCTTACCCGATGTCATCATCCAGTATCATCGTCACCCTCTGTCAGCCCCTATAAAATTTATGCTGATAAGAATCGACAAAGTTCAAACTTTTCGACGTCGTAAAAACTGGATGAATTTTACGAGCTGAATAAAATGTTCCGGTCACTACGTTGATCGCGATTTGACCTTCCACCCCTGTGAAATCGGCGACCCCAACCCCTTGATGAAACTTTAGGGTGTCTCCCGTAGGAAGACGGAGCACTTGCATACATATGTATAGTGAAGCGAACGGCACATCCGGCGGGATGACTATGACTCGTTCGCAGCAGGACCAGGTCGCCCCGACGATATCGAAAGGGCGACACTGCACGATGTATTATGAAGTCATCAACCCCCTTCATTGGGGTTGTTATGTGCGAGTCCAATGAGGACTCGGTCGATGATTTATAATCATCCCGATAAACAGACCAAGATAACCAGAACGCACCCGGGACCTTTCGAAATGTCACGCTCGGGCTTCCTCTGATTTACATCTTCCCGTCGAAGATACATCTGTTGGAATACGTTGCAATTCAACAACCTCCGGTCGTATCATCCCTTAATACTCGTCTCGATCTATTCGCCCCTCGCTCGGTGCTCTGGTACCGAAAAGTCCCGCATGAAAAATTTGTGGGCGCAGCACTGTATCCGAGTGAGGTCCTTGTCCAATTTTTTTTTTTTAAACTTAAATAAAAACTGGAAAAAATCAACATTTCGCTTAAAAAATCTAGCTAGCTATGCAAATCGTACAGGTTAGAATGTCCTGAGGGGGTTGCGAGTGCGAATGGCGAGAGGGGAGGGGTGCAGGGTGCGTGCAAAGTGAAAAGTTCTCGATATAATGGGGTGGGCCGGGGGGGGGGGTGCCTGACCACGTTTTTCAATAGCTCGTGTCGACTCGTACGCTGTGTTGGCACGTGGTTTAGGGTGATTACACAGGGGTAGCATATTGTCCGGGTTGGTTATAGGGGTTGGCTATAACGCCACGGCGCGGTTGATCGCGCTCGAACGTACGCCAAGGGTGGGTTGGCTGCTACGAGGGGTGGGACTGTGGGGGGAGGTGGGGTGGCTGCTGCCACGAAGAAATCCAGAGCGTGGAGTCGATCTGATGATGCATGAACTCCGTCATCCCTTAACCAGGAGTAACCCGAAAGGGTCCGATCAGCCAACCTCCCCGTTAAGGGATGAACGCTTGGCGGCATTTGCACAATGCCCAAATCGCTCGTTCGCTGATTGACTTTTATGCGATTTCCACTCATTAGCCTTTGCTCTCTTTTCTCTGCGTTATCGAACTTCGATTTTCTTCTTAAGGCTGATACGATCATCTCGATACTTGGGCGAGATTTATTGAGAATTTTTTTTTCCAATTAATCCCCAATATCCCTTTTTGAAGATATTTGGATTTTATGGGTATGAAAAAAAAAATTATTTATCGGTAGCAACACTTCATTCGGAGAAAGGGTTTGGCTTTATGTATTAAGAGCCATTGGCACCCCCGAATATAATCCATTCGAAACTAAAACTTGGGTAGGGGTGCACAATGCCCGTCGTCGTCATATCTTCAGTATCTCCCGGTACGGATCTCATTGTAACCGCGGGGCGGCGCAGTCAGCTATTATGTTTATTAAGTTGGCAGGGCCCAAGGGTGGCTGCCGGGGGGTAGTCGGGGTGAGATCACGGGGCTGGGCCAAGGGGTTAGAACCAGGGATGTATTGTCCCGTGCATTGTCTGCCCCATTGTGTGACATCACGGCCCGATAACTGCCGATAAGGCCGCACCAAAGCTTTTGCTCTATATATATATATATAAAGACGCGAATATATATATATATAATAAATACAAAAGAAATAATCATTATGACTTGCGCACTGGCCAGCAATACCACCAGTGTCGAGATTTTCATTTTTCACTCCCGTCTGGCAGGATTTAATTTTCTATACTTTCCTTTTGACTCTTTTTTTTATTCGAAATCGAACTCAAAGCTCCGACAAGAGATGTCCCATGGACCATTGTCAGTTCGAGACATCTCGGCAGCTTCTTTGGCTTATCGCTAAACGATTAAAGATCAGCGATACTGCCTGTGCGTTATCACATCGCTCGAAAAATTCGTCCGCGATCCGTTCAGCACAATTTAACGGTACTTAAAGTGGCACGGCTCTAATTTATCACTGGAATTAATTTTACCCACGGTTATTTCGGGTAATAACCAGTAACCTGTAGGTATATTAAAATTAATAAAATTATATCCGCCAAGTGGCGTTCCGCTTTACCTGTATAGCCCTGAAACGTTTATAACGCCGATGGCTATTACTATATGTACTTATACATGCTCGGATCAAACTTTACCTCAGTCATGTTCGAAACTTTGAATATATGTATTTTGGATTCAATTACACGGCTAATTAGGATGCGAATCTCTGTTTCAGGTGGTACGCGCGGTGCGAGGGGTAAGTGGTCTTTCGGTACTTTTTATGGTAAATGGTGGTGGCCCGTGTCGGGGGGGTGAGTAAGCGTTTAAACTAGGGGTGCCTGGAGGAGCTGGCGAGAGGGATGAGAGTGGTGGGTGGGGGGAGGGAAGAGGGGCGGGAGTTGGAGGGCCGAACGCGATAAATAGAGAAAGAAAAAAAAAGTTTCGTCATGGGGGGTGGAGGGGGTGACCTACCCCTGTCGATACCGTACGTGTACGCCTACGGAGAATCGTGGATCGCGACCCCATAAAATATGAATAACAATCGCGAGTGCCCCGCGATACGCGTCGCCATTATCTTCGTCTTTACGATCGGTCGGAATTTTTATGTTGACTATAGAAAATTCACCCTCTCTGAACTTGCGGCGCGTCCACAACGCCCGACAGGGGCAAACAGAAATTGCTACTCGAATTTGTTCCGGTTTTGTCTGGTGGCCGTGAAGAAGGACCGAGTGGGGAGAGAGAGGGAGGGAGTGGGTGACAAAAAAGAAAGACAAAGATACGTGTACCGAGGGTGCATAGAATTTTACGAAGAGTCCCACGAAATACGAATAGGGGAAATTTGATCGATTTTCTTTTTAGGGGCTTTTTTGATGAATTTTTTTCTTTCTCCTGGATTGGCACAACTGCCCCGTATAGTGAAGCAGATTGAAATTTTCTATTTATCATTTTCACGGTTTGACGTATTATGTCTTATATATATATATATATATATATATATATATTCGTCTAATGTACTTTTGTTCTTTTAACGTTCGCGCGTCTTCGTTTATCGCAAGTTTAATTAACTTCGCGACGCATTATCGCTTAACCACTTTCATTTTACACTTTGATACCAGAGGCCTATTGGGCGCTTTGCTAATTAACCCACTGCTACCGATCTGCGAACGGCTTACAAAGCGCAGAACGATGCCAAATATTGGCGGTCCGCGTTAATACACGTTGGCTACGACGAGGCCCGACGTCGCCGTCGTGACGTCGAAATTAACGGATCCTTTCGTAATTTTGGTAAATAACGCGAAGAGCCATCCTGATCCTGAATAACCACTCTGGTTCGTTATCTCATTCAGTAGCCATTCAGTAGAGTTTCGCTTCTTTTGAACAAATATATATATATACAACATGTGTATGTATATTGTGTGTAACGCATACCAATACCCCCACCCCTTTTATTTCATTCTTACTCACTAACCCTTTTGCTTTCCCCTCTTGTCCTTCTTTCGCGATACACCTTGTGCGTGTATATATATATATATATATATACACACGCGTGTATCCACCGTGCTACTGCGTGGCAGTGTGCCGCGTGCGCCAATTCGAATGTCTTGAGTCGAGTCGGCCGGGCGTTTTGTGCGCCGCGCGCAAAGATTCCTTTGAATCCTTAATTCCCTTTGAAACTCTCATTCCGCGAGCAAAATGGCGAGAACGAGCCGTATTCTTCGGCTGAATGACGTATTGAGTCGAGTTTTGTATGCCGGCATTGCGTACCTCCCGCTGCTCTCGTCCCATCAGTACGTCGGGTCTATCCGTGCATCCATGAAAACCCTGCTTGTCCATCCGTACGCCGTTCGGTAACGTCCCGAAGAATTATTTTAGCGTTACATTGACTCTAGTTGCCTCTTGATTCATTATATTTACTCCGACGCAATTACTCGGTCGATTATTTTCATTATTAGTCTACCGAGTACCCTCTTCCCTCGTAAAATACGTGCGCCAGCCTCGACTACCTTTTTAAATATCATTTGAGTAAATGCGATGCGAAAAATATTTTGAAAAAAATATTCATACGCTTCGGGTACTCACTGGCGCCACCTTGCGGCAAATTAAAGAAATTTAAAAACCTGCAGCCATCCCCATTCTCAGTGTCACTGACACGTTGGGGGATGACGCAATTCCTCCGTCACCTGTACCGGGGTTTACGGAATTTCTATCGTTAACGGGACACCCTGTATGTCTTCGAACTCGCTATAGGAAAATACTAAATTTTTTTTAAGGAAAACTCGAGGGGTGGATTATCAAAATTTGTTTTTCACGTCAATGCCGCGCTTGAGGAACGGCAAAATTTTTTAAAGCTCTCGGTGCGCTTTTTCTTTATCAACTTTTTTTTCTTAATTTTTTCGGGAAATCCCCCTCTCTACCCTCCCTCCTCCCCATCTGTCGCCTCCTACCCCCAACCATTTCATCCTGCGAGAAATTTTCCACGAGAGAATTTTTTTTTCGCTCGGCCGGTCCTCGCGAATCCATAGCGCGAAGCGGCGGGAGGGGAGAGGGGAGGGGAAATGGCACGGAGGGCCGCGCCAGCCCATATTCGTGCATTGTGGCACGTTCCATCGCGTTCTCAACTGAACTGAACTCGACTCAACAGTGGAGACACAATGGGCGCTATGAATAAGTATAACAGACAGACACAAGTAGCTCAGGCCGCAGTATGTGAATGAGGAACCCATTTGATAACACGCCTCCACAGCCACCCTGGTCCATTGTGTCGCTTCCTATTCAGCTGCTCTATGCCCTCTCCCACCCTCGAACCTCCTTCGCCGCCACGTTTTACTATGTACCACCTCCCCTCGTGCTCTCTTCGTTCTCCCCCTCCCTCCCCCCCCCCTTACTCTCTATTCCTTTATCGATATCTTCAACCAAATCTGCTACTAGCTCGTCGCATCTGACTGATACGCGAATCTTCCTAAGTAAGGGTGGATTTTTGGGAAAATTTTTATTTTTCGGATTTTCATATATTTTGAAACGTAACTTGGATTCGTCGAGTTCGCGTGTTAATTCACGATGAGCTACCGGTGCTCCGTATCAGTGCCAATCGATTCGCGAATCCATCTCGTGCTCGTTCGAGAGGGGAGGAAAAGACAGCCTTGATTTTTTGGGATTTCCTAGGATAAATAGTACGGGATACTTGCGGGCAACGATGTGCGCGCGGGGATCGGTCGGGAGGCTGCGTGTACACGTGCAAAACGCACTAAGTATAGAGACAACAATGAACTGGAGACAATGGACCAGGTACAATGTTGATGCTGAACTCGACTGATTTCGACGATTTTTGGTCTTTGCATGTGCATCGCGGTATTGCTCGACAATCATTCTCGCATACGAAATCATCGCCAGGGACGCCTAGTGCGCTGCCTGCAGGGGTTCTCAAACGGGCCTGGAAACATCTTTGATAGGGAGTAACGAATTCTGAATGACGAACTGATTTTTTGCGATCGGCATCCAATTATGCGATTTGGTACACAATTTGGGTACCCTATTTCAAAATTATTGATCATTAGAAAAATATTCTTATCGACCACCACGCGAACCGGTCGAATAAAGTTTTTGTGAAATTCATCCTCGAGTAATTGTTTTTCGATTGGAGGCTGAATGGGAAGGAAAGGGGGGGGGAAATTGGGAACTTCTACCAATCAATTGAGCACCCCTGACCGCACCTGAATAGATACATTGTGCCGGGGCAGCCTATTGACGGCCGATTGTTCCCTCAACAATAACAACAATATCTGAATAGTCGCGCACATCTCACGCACGCGAATCGCTCTGCCGTATGCGTGCTCGTTGCGTATGTGGGATATACAGGTCCATTCACAGGATTTATCCCCTGTACCACCCGCGGCCGAGAGAGATCGTAAAGGTGCGTCCACACTGAGGGTCGGGAAAGAGTGCACGATGTATTGGTGGGTGTGGAAGGGGGGGGATGCAAAGAGACTGTCGTTTGTATGGAATTGCGGATGGTCCGACCGCAGCGCCACGCGCGGCGTCACGCGGAAACTAAAACAATGCTGTTGCGTGAGCTCGAACGATCGAGTCCTAATGCATTTCGGGGTTGATGAGTTTACGACGCTTTCGTGGGAGAAGGAAGACAAATTTTGGAAATTGGAGGGGCTGAAAATTATTTTTATCACCACTCGAGTATGTTATTTGAAATTGCGTGTGTCGTGTGTTGGGGTAGGGAAGAAATGAGGGACTGTGTTTGCTGGTACGATTTTCGTTTCTTGGTTGTAACTTTTATAAAAATAAATTGTTTATTTGGACATAAACAACGGTCCTTACTGTATAATGGATAACAATGCTTTGAATGTGATTTCAGTTGAAAATTACACAGAGATATAATGAAGATACACGGGTAGAATAGGTACGACGAGGTTTTAATGATAAAAATTTTTTTAAATTCATTTTTCAATAAATTATTGATAACAAACGTGTTTTGTGAACATTTGCGTTGTCTCGAGTTTCTCTCTCTCTCTCACTCTCTCTCTCTCTCTCTCTTTATTAATTTATTTATATCGAGTCTTGCTACGGTATCTCTTGGTAGGAAACAAATTTTTTTTTCGATCACTCATTTTTTGCAGCTCGTAACCGGCTTCTTTTGGAATCATCGTTTTTTGTCAGTATATACTTGCTGCGAACTTGTACACATTTGGTAAAGCTTGTCGATTGTTGTTTCGTTTTTTTTTGTATTTTAAAAATATTAAGGACTATACGCAACAGAGTCCTTTCAGTGTCCTTTGTCTCTTTGAGATAATATCCTTTTTTACTTTCTTTGGATTCCTTTTTCTTTTTTGAAAATAATTTTCAATATGAGCCGGCTGCCGCTTTGTCTTATAAATTTCATAGGTTGTCGATGACGTCACTTCTCAATTTATGTCGTCAGAAGAGATACGGAGACGGTTCCCTGAAGCCGCAATCTTTGCAGTTTCTCTGGAAACAAAAAAAATTGCTTGAAATTTTTTTTTTCGATTTCAGGCAACGCCGAACACTCGTTTTCAATGCGATAGCGTTTTGTCACCTCTCCGTGTGATATCATTTATTTTCAACATGGTCGATCAGTGATAAACGATTGGAAGAAAGTGTAGATTTTTACGCGACAGTTGATTTTAATTGCTCGACGTCTTTCTTCGCGATTCGGGAGTATTTAGCTTTTTTTTCTCTTTGGGCTACGATACCATTTTGAAAATGCCCTCTTACTCCTTTTCCGAGTACAGAAACGCGCTGCAGAATTATTTGGGCAGTCGCTATCGTCTGGTCCACAATAAGATCAAGGATATTCAGACGATCGATCTAGGATCCAAAATACCAGAGGTAACGTCAAAAAATAAATAATTTGTTTCAAAATTTATAACAAAATTTGCTCTTTTCATTCATAGAACTTTAACGCTTTGTCGAGTCTGAAGGTATTGGTCTCGGATAAAATGTCAAGAGTGCCAACGTTCAATCGCGAAAATTTTACAAAATTCCAACGCGTCGTGACTGCCAGGATCACAAAATTCCCCTACGGTCATCACATGCGACACTCGTGGATCTTTCGCTGCTGTCTGATAGGAACTATGATATCGTATCCAATTTTTCGTAAGATGAACAACCTGGTAATATCCAACGGGACATCTAGCAATCACGAAGTAATCGGTACCAAGAAAGAAAAGTTAAAGAAATCCTGAAACGATCGACCGACGCGACATCTGTCGGATCTTTTTTCGGAAAGTCATTCGCAGAGTGAAAAGTATCGTGAAGTAAATTAAAAGACGTGTAATCAAATTTAAAAAGATAAAATACATACTGTCGGATAATCTTCGGTAAGGGCGTATTTCCCTAACCTACAATAAATCGATCTATTGGCCATCAATATCGTCAAATTACAAGATGGCATCATGGGGCTTCTCAATTGCCAGGATGGTTCCCTGATGTTGGCACCGAGATTCAAAATATCGCGTTCTCCGTATACCACCTTGATAACCTGTGTTATCTGATAAAAAAAAAATATTAAATATTATGATGAAATTTTATCTCTGTCATCCGAAATTTCATACTTTTCCCGAAGGTCTGATTGGATCCTCGTTCGGTGTGTCGGGCCTCGATGATCCCGGCGTGATTATAGGCGTGGATGAATCCACGGAAGGTGCGAAGCAGCTACTGAAACCACTTGACTCACTTCCGGTACTCGGTGACGCTGGTCCTTGTCCTGCCAGAGTCCTCACACCCTGATCGTACAGTAGACGAACCCCTAGGGCGTAAAAATGCTCCGGCTCTATTCCTGACAGCGGTAAAGCGATTGTCAGTGCCATTTTTTTTTAGTTGGTAGCAGTGGCTACCGAATATCTGACAGATGATTTTACCTGTACATAATAATATTGAATTATCAGTTAGAATTTTCGTGGACGAGATTCAAATTTCATTTACCAACAACTGCGGAAGTTGCGTGTCTACTTGGAGATAGAAAAGGGTCAATAGGTCGTACGATAGGATTCTTGTCTTAATTTATTATTATCATTGGTTATATGCTATGTAAAATTTTTTTTGCCATCTACCAATTTCACCTAATATCCTCATGGACGATTACGAACAACGTTTCTCGAAATTTTATGTTTATCAATATAATCGTTTACGCGAAATTTCGAAATTTCGATAACTTCACCTTTTTTTTAAAAAAGATAACAAGGTCACTCGACACAGAAATGTGCTTTCTCGTTTAATTTAGTTTTCAACTCGTAACTCGTTATTGGATTTATACGCAAGAAGGATACCAGAGACTTTCGGGACACCCTGTAGATAATCAGTCACTTTGATTATTTACCAGGGATAGGAAGGCAGGTTGAGTGAAAAGAAGAAAGAAAAGGAAATTCAAACTTATCTATCGATAGGATCCTCCCTTAAAAAAAAAGTCCCTCGTATTTTGCACTGATAATCGTATATCGCGAAATCGTGAACTATGACCTCGTTTCACCGTATGATTAACGTACTTACGTAGGGGAACGGTTGGATATAAATTTTTGTTAGAATCGAAGATGCGGCTTCTGTTTCGGGAACGTTTTGTTAGGTCGTTTTGTATCTCACAGTGTCAACCGACAGACTAGTAATGTTATTGCCAATTCTCCTGGCAAACTTTGTAATCCCTACCACATTGGTAATCGCACCTTTGTATATACACGATTCGCACCCTGTGTCCTGATTTGTAAACGCTTACGATGAAGCATTATCGATAACCGCCAGAAATCGTGATACTGCCGTCAATGCGTCAGAGTAGGTCACTATAGATATAATCAATTGAAAATTTTTTCGTATCATTCAAAAAATCGTACTCGCGTTACAAACCGAGAATCGTTGATTAAGAAGGGGAAGATCTTGAGAATTTTCATAATTAATCTTTGATCAGATTTGAATTTTATAGTGACGTCATGTTAGCTTTTTTTTTACATATTTATGCTGGATTTTGTATACACTTTTTATTATTGTGTATGCAGCCTACTCAGTCTCGTTAATGGACGGTGTGAAGTGCATTTCCTTTTAAGGGTGGAAACGGGGTTGAGGGTGCTGAAGTGTTTACGATTACGTCAAAGGTACGCAGAAGGAAATGTTAGCGTATATAAACACTTTTTGATATTATGTATGCGCCTACTGATAAGCTTGGTTTTAGGTGGGGTCAGTCGGTCTGATCGTTATCGGTAACTGGGTCAGTTTTGACCTTTTTAGATAATATATGGGTCGTTATATGAAAATCACGTGGATGAGGTGCACGTAGGTATTTTACAATTTTCCTAGTTCAATTATCTTTAGGAGGCGCGTTACTTTTGAATGACCCTGTATAGCGTTATTAGATCGAAAAGATATAAAATAAGGGTAATTTTTCTATAGCGATAACAGCGAATCGATTTGCTCGTGTGGGCACTATTAAGATTTTACCCCAACTGTTGTGTATAAGATTTTTAGAATTGGGGACGACCTCAAAAAGAACGTTTTTCGTGGGATTGACACGAGAAGAATGTCCTATAGCAGAGAAGCGATGAAATGTGTTTTTGGTATCGCAGTCGTCGAGGCGCCGCTACGGAAACAGCTCTTAAATCTTTGCATTCAACTTCAAAACTGCCATCGTTACGTTTCATTTGTTATCGTCGACGAGATATACGATTGTTGTTATTGTCGGTATTCAAGAGTTCCGATATATTCTTGCTAAGACAGATACGACTTACCGACCGGGACGACAGTTTGCTCATTCCGTAGGTAACGCCCTTTGCCGGTACACGACGCCTTGCAGATTTACCGGCATTACAGTCGTGGGTAAGTTACCGACAGAGGCAACCAGTCCTGCAAGTACCATCGTTCGTAGTGCCTAGTCCTTCCGTACCAATCAACGTTACGTCCTGCGATTAGTAATATATCTTCCGAAAACTCTCACGATGTACAATAATTAATCCATACTTAATTAATAGCTATATAGACATTATCGCTGTATCTTTGAACGGTTTACATCAGTCATTAAATTTTGATAAAATCTAATCCCATTTATTAGCCATTCCATTATGGATTCGTTCAGCACACTAGTTCTCGTACACGCCGCAAGAGTACGGCCGACTAGAACCGTGAAAGTATGTTGAACGTTAATATCAATGTTACACGGTATCACACTGTTAATAGTCACCTTACCGAATGATCGCGGAACGTAAGAAGTATGACGTAAGCCTTAAAACCTGACAGATCCAAAATCGAAGTACTCTCAACATCAAATTATGGAAGTTCGTAGTTCTTTACTTTCTCGCAAGTTATGTTAGCCACCGTGGAGTACTATATAAGAATGAAATTCTCTTATACAATAAGGGTGGTCCGATACAGCTCAGGAATTGTCGCCGTCCGTCTGTGCTGGCTCGTTTGACGAAATGCAGCCATTGGAAGGAGAAGTGAAACAAACGTGTCCCACCAGTCTACTTTCGGGTCTGCCGCGGATGCATCTCTTCTCGCCTCACGTTGAGAACTCCAGGAAAGAATCCTCATCGCCGAAAAGCCAGTGTTTCACCCGGTACTGCAGAGTTTGGATTCTCTATGAACAGGGTCTCATGAAGTTCTCGGTTAGATCAAAAACTGGACGACCTCCTAGCGGGCGGACAAGAAGGAAGAGGTGGTTCCGTCTCTTGTGTCGCCGATACACCGTGCCATCTCCGTCAAACGCTCCGAGACAACTGTCTTTGCTGTTACGTTCTCCCGGCCCGAACCAGTGGTTGTGCCCAGAGATACACTTGGTGAATTGGGAGGGAAAACTTTGTCGTTCGAAGGAGCCTAGGAAAGGACAACATGCGTTTCCGCCGCATCGTCCCCAAGTCTGTTGTCAATGCTGCGGCTTGGTTCGCACGAGGGTTCGTCGATGGATCCCGCCGCTTGCTTAAAGGACGTCAAGGAGGGTAATATGATTAACCAGAAGGAAAGAACAAACGAGGAAAAACCTGTCGTCTCTCTCTCTCGCGAGATGAAACCGGAATCCTGGCTCGATGGATTTGTGACTCTTCGGAAGTGCTGATAATCGGGACCGACGGATCTTCCCTGACGTTGGCTTGCAAGAGTCTCGTGCGTGTCTTTCGCAGAGGGACGAAGTTCGGGGGAATGAATATTAACACCTTACTCCCCCACGACTGTAGCTGTGACTATGACCACCCTTTTGTTGGTCTGTTATTTTCCGAATTAAAAGAACAGTGTAATTGGTCCTATGAATCTTATCGCTATTTTTTTTTTGCATTTTTTTCTCCCGTTGTACGACTTTTCCGAAACTGCACTCTGTTTACTCTTCTTTCTAGTATACTTGGCGAGAGGGGTCTTGTTGGATAACTTCTTTTTTCTCTACCTTTTTTCTCGGCGATTTCTTTCTCTCTTTTTTTTTTACCCCTCTTTCTCCAGGAAACGTGCAGGGTGGTTGATTCGCGCGTCCTCGCCGACCCATCCGGCAGCCCTAGCAACGCACATGCGCCCCTCTTCCGCGGCCGGCCTAGGGGGGTGGTTGAGGATTGGCCCGGAGTAACACCCCCTTATAATGGGTTCACCCGTCCGAGCGAGGAACCGAGAGGGTGAGGGAGGGTTAGCGAGGAGAGAGAGAGAGAGAGAGAGAGAGAGAGTGTGTGTGTGAGAGAGAGAGAGAGAGAGAGAGTGGCTGAGGGTGCAAGAGACGAGGGAGGATAGAGGGGTTGAACGGAAGCCATATTGATTTCCCTATGTTTCCCCGTGTTGTTACTATAGCGCCGGCGAGGGCGCGAGGAGGCCGGTAGCCCCGACGCCACCCCAACGACGCCCAATCAACCCCCAACTACTCTCAACTTCCATCCTCCGGCGCCCAACCATCCCTATACGATCCACCATCCCTTCGGCATCGCCGACGCCGCTCAACGTGTCGGCATCGCGTAGATTCTCTTCCGGGTTTTCCAAATTTTCGAGAATCAACGCCCCTACGACACGGGCAGTTACGCCAAAAGTCTCCTCGGCCAATTCGCACCCCCCTTCGTCACTGACACTCAACTTTCAGTGACATTCAAATTTTTCATCCCTCTATAAAATTTCACGAACTCGCGACATCCCGTACGCAATATTAATTTTAATAAACTTCTACCCTTATATCCTCACACAGAGGACTTGTCCAAGCTCTTACTTCGTTTACAAGTAGCTCCGTGTAATACGAGACTCCAATGCCGTTCCCAGTTCGCCCATTGACGACCCGTTATACCGTGTCAAACTTCCGGTACCCTGCCGTCGGAATTCCCTCGTCAATGTTTAATCCGGAAGTGTAAGCGATAGCCATATAGCGTGTCGCGGTACCATACATCACGCGAATCGGTTTGTTTTGACGGGGTAGCTGCGTTTGTTCCGCACGCGGGGAACTTGGCCAACACTCGGCCTAGTCACACTCTGTTAATTTGATTGAAGGAAGGAGCGCGCGCAGGAACAGTTCACACTCGTGCACGGTCACGGAAGATTGCCAGTGAAACGTTAAGGTTCTTGGGGGTTGGGGGGTGGCAGAGGGGGGGTTGAACGCTGAAATATTACAATTTAATGGAGTTGGGAGTTCATTGCATCGTGTTTTCTTTTTATTCAAGTTTTTACCACCCTTTACACCCCCGCAACCCTTATTTTTTTATCTTATCCACAACAACCCCCCTTTGGATTTGTCTTATCGAATTGGCAAAAAATTTCACTTGGCACACGAATTCCTCCTCCTTTATCACCCCTCTCTCTCAAGATACCCCCCTTCAGAGGGTTCTTGGCTCTATCGATTTGGCTCTGGTCCCTCCGAGCCAAGGAGCAGCTCTTCCTGTCGACGTTCGACCAGGCTTTGATCCCGTCCGGTCCGCCAGGATCTGGAATGACCTCTTCCTCGGGGGGTGGTGACCCTCCCTTCGCCAGTCACCCACTCTGGGTACGGGGTCATTGTCTTGCAAATGATTCTTCGATATTGCCTATCATGTCATTTGGTAATGTTCGCGGGAATTAGTGAATTGGGGTGAATTCATCCCTCGGACTCACCTGGGTGGTCCAGGTCCACGCACGCTATCGCATCAGCTGCGAATCTTCCCAGAGTCTCCCTAGCAGACGTTGGGGTATCTTCGGGGGTCCGCGGACAGGTTAGGAGGCGAGGGAAAGAGTGATAGAGGGTGAAGAAGGAGTACCTAGTGTAGCTCGTTGAGAATGGAAGAGGGAACGCGGAACGGGGAATGAGGGAACGGCTGGATTCAGGGAACGAGGGACCGGGTGGTTGTTACCTAGTGATGCATGGCTTGGTAATAGCTACAATACAACCAGCTTACAAGAGGGGTTCCTGCTTCCATCCCCGGGACAGCGACTTGAGATTTATTGCCCCACGGCGGATTGCGGATTCCCAGATTCCCCGGTTTGTCCTTATAAATGGCTACTATTAATTGACCGTGAGCGTCGTGAAAAAGAGAGAGTCGTTCGCTGCACGCGAGAGAGAAAGAGAGAAACCAGTAAAAAAAAAAATTCATCTCTGGACCACCTCGAAGCGACAATCATTTTCAAGCGTGACAGTCACGTCTTACTTCCCAAGATTCAATAAAAAATTTACTTTTGAAGTACCACAGTGCCCTCCACCTAAAAAAAAAGGAAACAATTGATTTCAACGCAAATTTTATCATCGAAAGGGTTAATCAATAATTTTTGAATCGTCCGAAGAACCCATCCTCGCACTGGTGCGGGTCCTCCAGTGAAGTGGCTAATGAAAAAAAAAAAAGAAAAAAAAAGGAAAAAGAATCACCCTTATACTTTATTAGGACTCGTGATCAGCACGTGTGTGGTGCGTAAAGCGAAGGGAAGAAGGAATCAGGAAACAGGGGGGAGGGGGCTGAGGGGGGTGGCGGGGGTCGGAGGAAACACGCTCGACCCTAAACGGCCGCTAATGCACTTAATAGCGAGTTGCCGTGCGTGAGAACGTGCGTGGGCGGAGTTCAATGTCAAAACACGCGTGACGGGTCACACGCGAGGTGAACCACCCTTTGCGTTTATGCTCGATTCCATCGACAAATCCGTTCCTCGGGAACGATTACGCGTAAAGGGGCCAAATAATCTGAGATAAATAATGACGCGAGGGATGCTGGGAGGATCGATGGAAATTTTGAAACGTAGACACGTGAAAACCGTGCAGGTTCGTTTACCCGGTACCACTCGTACGTCGTATAATATACGACTTGGTCATGTGTGGTCCGAGTACACGTACGTAATAACGTAAGATTGAAGGTCGTAGGTAACAGGCCATCTTGCCTCCTCATAACATGTAAAACACCAGGATTACTGGATAATAACCTGGCTCTGACACCGTACGGGTACGTCCACTCACATATGCTGCCAGTACGTGTACGTGCATCGCGTATCACCGTAGCAAGTAGATCCCTGCGCATGCGCAGTGTCGTCCCTTAGGAGGTACCTAAGGTCGTTCGAGGTGATTAGACATATATAGGGTGAGCGATAATGAAACGCCATGGTGGATCGTCGGGGGTGGGTCCTGGTAATTCCCTACTGGTGACCCAAGTCCTGCCCAGGGTGGACACTGGGGATCTTCGTGGAAACCCCGTGGCTTTAATATCGCTTTATTAACCCACTTTGGTCCCTTGGCTGTATTTTGTGTCTTCGATATTCCTTCGCGTTGGGGCTACGTATAGTGTACGACGGGCGAAGCGGGGTAGGCTGGACCACTAGGGATGCTGGAGTACATGGATACTTCAGAGCAACTACGTATCGACGCTCCTAGACTATATTAACGGGACACCCGGTGGATCTTTGCATTCTGGGTTGGTATAGTTGCAAATTGGATCGAAACTGCTAGGAGACAATGTACGCGCGGAATGGCCGCATGCGGCCGATCCTTGGCAATCCCACGAAACAAGGCTCTTGAATCTCGGCACGCATGACTTACGCCGGAGCCGGCTTAACGGACTTGGGTTTGTACAAACGAAGCCACCAGATGTCGATCTGAATATTTTACGCCGTTATGCACCGGCGGGATGCTGGGCGTCTCTTGGATTTCTCTTTTTTTTTTTCTAATCTTGCGTCGGGGTTGGATGAGAAAATTAAAAATTGGTTGACGGTTTTCCCCCCTTTTTTTTGGGGGGATTATTTAGGATCGACGAATAAAATTTATTGTTTCAAATACGACGAGGGGGTGATTTTGGACGATGCCAAAAAAATTATGGAAAATTTGTAAAAAAACGGCGAGGGGGGGAGTCGTGAAAAAAAATTGCTCTGATCCGCCTGGTCGGGAACCCCTGAACGATTGAGGGAGGTAGGCTGGGATTATCACGGGGTATCATATGGGGCCTCTCGAGAACCCCATGGTTACCGTCGAAGTGGGGTCCCTGGCGCGCGTAGCACCGCCAAATCCACCGCAAATGCTCTCAAGTACTTCTTGGTCGGACGTGAGCGCAAGGGCAGAGCAAGCACGTGGTACTTGAACTAGTTGGGGACCACCGAGTGGCTCGGTCGGGCTTGGTTGCCTGGTTTTGCTCTGCTCAGACTTTAGGAGGGTTGTTACGCGTCGGGGGTGAGTCAGGTCAGAAGGGAATAAAAAAGAAAAAAAAAAGAAAGAGTACTCTGACCGTTGCACGTAAAAGTGTAGAGTATAGCTGGATGAAGTCCTTGGCGACCCCCGGACGATATTTGTGCTATAAATAGCCCAGGTTGTTATTATTATTGAATAGCAATTAAAGACGTTTAGATGATTGGATGAAAAATTTGCAATCTTTTTTTTCTGTTTTTCTTTACATCCTACAAGAAAATTTTCGATGAAAGTTGAACCAGGGTGCTTTTTGACTATAGGGGGTATTTTAAAGAATAATCTTAGGGGATGAAAGTCCTGGAGGGCTTAGCTTTAAGAGGTGGACAATATTAGACACATATATAGATATACACACGCATCGGCGCGTATCACCTCGGCCTCCCTGTTCCACGAGGGGTTGCCGAAGAGGAGTGCGCGAGCTGGGCGGTTGGGGCTGGGATGTAACAAAATCAATAGAGGGGTGGCACGCGAGAGGACTAAGCGAGCGCGGAGTTGCTCCTCGGGATATGCGCGGCGGGGGTGGTTTTCCTCGGCGCCTGCGCCAACGTTAACCCCGTGAAAAAACCAAACCCTCTTCCTCCCACTCCCTAGGAGGCGACGGGCTGCGATGGAGAGCCTCTCTCTACCCTCTTCTACCTCCTCTACTTTCTCTCTACCTTTTCTACCTTCTCCGACCACAATCTCCAGCTATTCCTGCCTCTACCCATACACCTTCCACGGGAACACACCAGGCTACCTGCCACGTCCTATAGGTATACGTATGTCGTATAGAGAACGGTAGGTGCTGCCACCACGGAGCGGCTTGGAACTACGGATGAAAAATTCGATTTCGCACTGATACTATTCACCCATGCGAATACGTATTTTCGATAAGAATTATATTTTCGGAATCATTGAGATATTATTGTTGAATGTTATTAGCGTTAAATAATATTTATACATTTTTTTTCCCCTAATGACGTCCCCGAAGAATATTCAACTCTCCCTCCTTTCATCTCGGAGTCTAGTCTCTTGAGAATATTTCGTATTGCGTTAGTACTCGAGACTGTATAGAAAGTATGATAATAAAAAATGGCCGATGATCAGTTTAGCGGATAATCGTATATTCCATGGACGCGTTTGGTTTTTTTCAATTTTTTTTTTTTTTTTTGGTAATCTAGTCTACGTATGTCATTGTAAAATCGTGGTACAACGTTATACGGTAGACGCTCGTTGTCGCGCGTGCACAAGTGCTGCCCTCTCGGAACCGCGTGCACGCGCATCCATTATTTCATAAAGGGTCTCGCACACCGACTGGTTTAGGTTACGCGGCAGAGATGGGAAACGTATTTACCGCAGGGACAAATGCCTTGATTTGTCCCGAAGTCTGGACGGGGGAAATCAAAAGGGGTGCTAAAAGCATTAGGGGATGCCTAAGTGTTTTCACAACTTCTTCCTTCCCCCTCCGGTACACTAGACTCGTTCTTTCCTTATATACAGCAAACATCATTTACTTGACTCAGTCAGTTCCTGGGACACTCGACCTCAGCTTGTTCCTTGCACCTTCTGCCAGCGGCAGCTTATCCGCCTATAGGATCCTCAAAGTTTCTGAAGTGCCGGACCCAGGTCCCACGGGTGGATCGATGCTAGGGACTATGACGTCATACGCAGAAAGATCAAGATACGGAAACGAGTACACGGGTATCGATCGATACTTATTGAATTATAGGGAATTTTTTGGAGTCTAGGGAATTTTTTTAACAGATCATCCTCCCCAAGCTGGGGCAACGAAAGGTCATCTGGTCCCACGTGACGACCGGACGCTGATTGACTTTAATGTCAAATCTTCCTCGACCTCCTTTTAGTATCCGTTCGAAAACTACCCTTGGGCGAACCCCGTGAACTTTATCAGGGATCATGGGCTAATTTCATTAGTCATTATAACGGAGATTTTTTTATTGAATTGTTTAATCAATTTTTTGGGGGGGGGGATTTTTACTCGTGGGTATGAAATTTGGCGATTTTTATGATGGATTTTATTTCTGTGGTGATGGAGGGAGGGAGAGAGAGCCAGAGATCTGTAACAGCAGAGAGCAAAGTAAGAGAGGTACCAGAGAGGGCAGAGAGTGGGCTCGTCCACAAAGAGCGACAGAACCTCTTTGTTCTCGCGACTGAACGGCTTCGTTCGTCGTCGCGCTGCCACCGTTTTGTCAAGGTCACTCATTCACTCTTTCTCGGGGTTCCTGGTGCGCCTGTCGTCCGTTTTCATCCCCTTCGAATTCAACGCCTGACGACCCGGCTCTCTGCATTGTTTCTAATTCCTTCGGTACGTCACTTGTTCTAACGGTGTGAATTGGCCGACGATCAATTTCTATCGGTTCTCTCTTTATTGTCTATTGATCGTCACAGTGTACTATATCTGTTTAGATGACTTATAAGCGGGTAAGTAAAATCCCAGTGAACACCCTTTGCCCTGGGTATGATTTTGAAAATTTTACTCTTTTTACCGCGTCCATTTTGTGACCATGTTAATTAGAAATTAAATTTTTAGTTATATCTTTCATGCACGTCTCTTGTAAATTTTTCTTTGATAGTCTGTTGGAAAATAGGTATTTATAAGGATTTTTCTTATCAGCTGCTTTTTTAAGGCCCAATTGCCTTTTGTGTGGGTAATTGATAAGGAACTAGTCAGGAAACCTGGGAGTTTGGGTATCATATCTTTTCTCTCTCTCTCTCTCTCTCTCTCTCCTCTAACTCTCTGACTGGATCCTGAATGGTGGTCCTGTATGAATGGCATTTTCAGATACGCGTTCTCGACTTCCTGCGTGGGACTCTATTGTCGGCTTAGACTCAATGGATGATACGGGGCTGTAACAGACTGCCCCAGACTCGCCAAAAGGAAATGAGGTGGCCCCGACATGACCTAGTCCAAGACCTTCAAAGGATCCAAATACTTGCTAGATCTCTTACCCAGGCGATCTTTGAGTTGACGTTAGCTGATGTTGCTCCTGGGTTTGGACTTTAGGAACATCCTTGAATTATACATTGTATTCTATCTGCTATGCATGTAATAGATATATCATTCAGGGGCCACCTCCTTACGGGTTAGCACGTATAAGATTCCCCTGAATCTAGCTACCATTCATCAGCTGAACAAGTACCTAGACCAGGTGGTTTGTCCGAGAAAAAAAATATATAATATATATTTTGAATTTTGATCAAAATTCCCTGAGTGAAATTACCAGAATTTCATGTAAAAGATGGTCTTGTATAAAAAATCAATTTTTTTTTACATCCTCAGACGTACCATTTTGCTCACTCGAATAGCGATCCTATCTCGAGACTCCACGAATACCTTGAGGTACCGAAGAAAATCAGATAATCAATAAATTAAGCATTCTATTATCGACTGGCGTAGTCGCGTGGCCATATTTCCCTTATGGACAATGGGACCAAGAAAAACCGCCCCTGACAATACTATTTTCACGTAGTGACGTTTAACGTAGATTCGCCAGGTGTTCGACACGCGCAAGGACCTCCCTGCGTTCGTTCTGAAAGGATCCTCCACTTCTTCATCCGACTCTCCCTCTTTCCCTCTAGTCGACCCCAGGACATCCAGGAGTTACGCGGCTGCCCTTTCCTTCCATGGTGCACCTAGGGCTTTTCTCTAGGACTCCACCAGGTTCCCATTCAGACTCTTTGCCACCTACGATTTAAACGACCCTCTATGCTCCAGGTGTAGGACCCAGGTCGTCCTTCGCGCTTCCTGCCTGTCAGGAGTCCTGTATCCAGAATCCCTTTTTCGAGGAAATTTTCTAACCTCCTCCCACCTAATGGTTTTTACCTATTGGCTACCCTGCGCGAGGATCGTTTTGCCGATTTTTCATCGACAGATCTGATTGCCATCTTGACGATTTATTCTGGTGAGATTTTGGGGATTTCGGTGTGCGGATTATTATTATTATTTTTCTTCTATGGCACTCGGTCACTTTATACTTAGACATTTCGATAGGGGTTACTTTGGGTTTTTTATTTTTGATTTCAAATTTTTTTTTGCTTTTTCGATTTTAGTGCACTCTTCACATCCTTGAAGCACTTTGTTACTGGGGGAAATATAAATCTGCAATCCTACCTGCAATTTACCTCTCATTCAGGTGAGCACCCTCTCGCAGGGGGTGGGTTTGGTCTGTGAAGAAAGAAAAAAAAAATAACGACTACAGGGAATAGCGCGTTTAAAATCTTTCGCACCTTCCCGACCTCCCGTGGCTCCAGTGTCACCAGCCGCATCCGGCAGCCGCATAGCCCAAAAATGCACTATGAAGTCACCAGACCACAGGAGGATTCGGGATTTTGTATTTTTAGTGCGATTTTTTTTTCATCCCCAAAAGTCAGCCTAGAAGTGTTTAGGTCTTCAGTCCAATACACTTCTCCCGTTGGCATTTGAAATCCATACCACCAAAATCTCTTTGAACAATGTAAAAAAACTTTTCAAAATCCCTATTAAGCTGAATTAAAAAAGAATGTTCACTCCGATCGAAACCAATTGCCTCCCTTAACGCGTACAGGACTCTTTATATAACGTGACACTGTACCCAAGTGTGCGGACGTAGAAAGATTGACCAGGGATTCTGTAAAAAAAAACCCTCTTTTTTCGCCGCCCCAAAGATAACGAGGCGTGGACCTCGTGTGACACCTGAGGTGTCGAGGTCGTGCCATGTTATGAGGGTAGCTAGACATCCATCACCTCTTTGTACCGTCAGCGAGTGACACCTGGTTCTTCGGGGACCTTTCGACCCTCGGTCTCTCACCCTCACCCTGATCACCAACGACGCCGACACAGGCAACCGTAGTGAACGTATCTCCAGAATCCCCCAAAAATAAACAACCCACCAGCCCTCGAGGAAGATCCGAGCAATCATCCCCCAGCTAATCCAGGATGATTTTTATTGATGAGCAGCATCCTGGTTCACTGATCCTCGATCGGTACCCAGAACCAAGGCAAGATCGGTGCTAGGCCCAAGAAGACGAAATTTTCGAATTAAATACACCCCCTTCTTTTATTTATTCTCCTTCGTCCCCCGCTTTACAAAAAAATTTCCTAAACTACCCTTAAATCTTGTTGCCCAATATTTCGTATTCCTTCAATTTTTTTTACACCGAATTTTCTACCTGCTTCATGTACCACAGGGGTGACTTTGCGGAGTTGCCATACTTCTCCTCGGTTAACCGGCATATTTTCCGCGTGCCTGAACTCTCTGTAGACTTATTAAAGTATCATGCGTTTGTCGATGCCCCATTGTGTCCACGGGATGACGCTGTGCGTTTCCTCTCTTGATCTTTACTTAACGTTACTTTGCTTTGCTTTGCTTCGCTCGCTACCATCAAAGGAGTCGGACTGTCATTGTGCGCGGCTAGTCGAGCCAACAGCGCTGGGCTTCGGCTTCTTTCGTGGTTGGTTAGGCGACCAAGTCGCGTGAAGACTTCACGGACGTCGGACTCGTTTCTTTATCGGACCCAGGTCCGATCAGCAAGCTCAGTGAGGATGACGGTGTACCCAAAGGATCCGATGATTTTCAAGGAGACCCCTAGTGAACTACAGTCCCTGTAGCCTGTATATGCAGATACCCAGGAAGTTGCGTATTTTCAAGCTAATCGTTACGAAAACCACCCCCGTCCCCCAGGAAGCGTTCCCTTTTGCCAAAATCTTCGTCCAGGACCTCTCGGTAGGCATTAGTGGCTTTTCCTCTTTCTTGAAAATGCCGTCTCCACGGTTACGGGTTAGGAAAAGTCGTATCCTACGGGTGCCACGGTACACTGTTCCCCATTGAGAACGGCAAATCCAGGTGTCCTACCCTTGGTTATCCCCCAGGGACCTTCATATTTCAAGGTATTAATGGTTCGCGAGGGAGTTACGAGCAGGTGTCCTACCCTGTTCCTCTTTCTTCTTCTTCTCACCCTCTGTGTATAACCATTGACAGATATCCGGGATTTAGCGCAAAGAGAATCCCTGTGCTAAGAAGAGGCCATCTTCTTCAAGGCCGGTAAAACCTCCCTTACGAGGATAATGGTAACTGGGATACTTTTTGAAATTTTAACCCCACCACCCCCTACCATAGTCAACCCTTTCGACACAAAGGATTTCGACACGCGACCAAATGCCCATCGAAAATTTGGGTTACAGGATGAGATCCTTTCTGCACCCTGTAGCCAGAATCCTCGGCTTGAAAAATCTACCGGGTGTCCATGGGGTACCTGGTACCCTTATTATTTGTATTTAATTAAGAAAGTCAAAAATTTACTCTTTCAACTTTTACCCGGTAACCATCGAAAAGTCCTGAGACTTTTTTTTCAAAGGATTAATCGATCGTCCCCTGTAGTCTCTTCACCCTCCCCCCCATGAAATATCGATCTAAGGGGGTGAGAGCTTGTAGTTCGACAGGACTATCTATCTATTGATAGGAACGGTGAGTCGAGTGCGTGGTGTCCGGAATTGTGTGGCGGGGGTGGTTGGGGGGCGAAGGGGGGTTGGTAGCTCCTGGTAACTTCGCCGAGGACGCGGACTCATTAATAACGGGTGACTCGGCGTTTATATAAATAAATCCTTCATGGTCGTAGCTCGGCACTCACCTGCGATCCGCTCGATCGCTCACCACGTGACATGAAAGAAAATCCTCCCCCCCGAGGAATACACACCGGGCACCATCAACCCCCCCCCCCCTCGTCCTCACCACCCCTTGCGTAGCAAGGTACGCGGAAACGTATACGGAGACATATCTATATAGGTGTAAAAGAGGAAACGGACTCGATTCGAATTCCAAAAGCATTAAGCGGAGTTTCGCTTTCATGAAAATCTACCCAGTGGGATATAATTATATATGGGGAAGATATACCATGTGAATTAATTGTTCGAGCGAAATTAGGGTAATTTTTGACAACAGGAAGTTTTTCGATGGTTCCAGATACGTGGAAGATTGATAAGGGGTATGGGTCTCTCTTGAATCTTTTATATATATCTGTCTCTCTCTTGCCTATGGCAATGCCCATGAGTCCCTCTCTCTCGCACTCGCAGCTGGTATAGGAAATTGAAAATTTTCGACGGTTTTTCAAAACTAATATTTTTTTTCTTAAAATTCGTAAATCCGTGCAGTCGAGTTATAAATTGCGGTGAATCCTGATTTCGGTAATTTTCGAAATACCCCAGGGCTCAGCGTGAAGTCTTACTCCATGCGGTCGAATTTTCCAAGTGCACTGAAATTTTACAGTCGACCTCGGGAGCCGTTTGTGTCCCTTTGTAAGTCCGAAGAGAAGAACCTCCGGGCCAACTTCGCGGCCGTATTTCAAGTTTCCTTCGTGAAAACCTGTGCGCTGCGTGTGTAGGTACGTTCGCTCGGGTTAATAACGTGCGCGCGCATTTCGACAAAATGGAGGAGTAATTGTCGCCGCGCCGAGACGCTGCGAAGTCTCGGGCATCCTGTTTTCACGATAAACTTTGCCCATTTGCGGTTTACTTCGACTTTTATTACGTTTTTAATATTCCGCGAGGAACAGTGCGAATCTTCGTATTGGATCGTGGATACTTGATTTTTTTCTTAGACGGACTTTTGAAAAATATTCTTATAGGTAAAAAAAATTATTCAGGGCAACCAAACTGTCTTGTATCGCTTTTGAGATTGTTCAATTTTAACAGAAAATTTTTATACTTCGTTCTACACATATATATATCCATCTTTATTTTCACTCTATTTCGTTTCGCATCTCTTTCACTATTGCAGAGGTAACGCCACCATTGTTCGCCCACCCCCAACCCCCCTCTACGGTAATTGCGTCGATGATCGAGAAAACTTTTCAGAATCCTTGCGAAACTCGGTCCCGTGCGAAATTCAAGGGTTTCTTACGGAAGTAGAAGCGTCACTGTGCATTGGATTTTGTTATACGTTACTTGTATATATATACGTATTGTATATCATATATATTTATCTATACTAACTACTGTATCGAAATACATATATATATATATATATATATATATATATATATAGGTCGCGGGCAAACCGTAAAATATTTAACGAGGCAGTTTCGCGAACGTCTTTGTAAACGGTATGAATATCGTAATATAAAATGTATATATATATATATATGTATACACGTAGAGTATAAATTTGGAACGCGCGAATTCATCCCTCCAAGGTTCTCGTAGCGCGTCGCGCCGCCAGGCGTCGTCTCGGAAAACGTCATAAAAGACGCTCGAGACATAAACACTGATAATTTCCCGTAATGCCAGACATAACGTTTAATTTTAACGCTTCGCAATGTCCTCCCTCGTGTTGCCGTTCGCTCCATTTATATTTTCCCATAGTCAAACTGTCTTTCCACGATAGTCGCGATATCTTCAACACCCGTTAGCCAGAAGCTGCACTTCGTGTCGTCACTTTCTTCAAATCTTTGCGAGGGTTTCCTTTCATCGTTTTTTTTCATTGTTTCAGGTGGATTTTTAGATACCACTAATTGTCCGATGATCGGAAGCCGTTTTTTGGGTGAGTTTTGAAAAATAAATTTATAAATTTTTCTCTAGTATATGCCGCACGGTGATTTATTTTTATCGATCGTCGATTTACGCGAATCGCCAGCGCGTTGGGATTGTAATTTTTTTGAGTAATTACGAAAATAAAAAATTGTGTTTTCGATAATCAATATGCAATCGCGGTACAATGCGAATGCAGCCTAACGCGATAATCCAATCTTTCGACTCGCAATCGACATAACAGAACCGCTCGAAGGTTAAAGCGTCACCCTCGCGAAACCACAAAGGAACTGACAAAGGCTTCGAGGCGGGACGCGTAAACGCTCGATTTCTGGTCTCCTTTGCGCCATTGAAATATGTCGAATAACGTGGAACAGTGAGCCGCCATAGAAACCAGCATGGTGTAAGAATCCATGAGTATTCTATAAACTGTGTATATACCAGGGAAGAAGAAGAAAAAAAGAAACACCGAAACCATACAGCATACAGCCAACCGTGCACGAAAGTACGAATCCTTTGATTTCTCACGAGAATTACGTAAACCCACGATCTTACGCGTGCACCGTCGTCATTTCTTAACGAACAAAAGAGAATTTCGTACGGAGCGTCGGTTCGAAAAGTCATCGAAAATAAAAAAAGTGCCTATACTCCTAGTTCCGTACGACGGATAAACGTCGCTTGAAAATCATCCTAAAGCGTAGCAAGTCTGTTCCTTCATCCCAGATGAAATAGGAAGAAATACGAGAAAAAAAAAAGAAAGACCAAGGAAGTCCATAGACCTGTGACGATCCACTCTCGTCTTAGCAAGATCCCAAGAAGAGGATCCAGCATCCATAACCCCCACCCTTCCCACCCCCCATCACCAGCCGTAGAATTTTTCTTGATAAAAGCCAAGAGGTTCGCATTAATGCCGACGAGGATGATACTCTAGTGCATCCTCGTGCGCCAGGGTGCACCGGGGCACACACATGAACCCACTTGCATAATAAACACACACAGGGTATATACAAGGGGGACGCGTCATCCCAAGCTAGCAATGCTACCCGTATGGCAAACGGATAGAAAAGTTAAAGCGCAAAGTCGCTCCGTACCGGAGGCTGGCTGCACGGATGATGCACCAGGTTATAATGGCTGCTAGTAGGCAGTTGGTACCGGCTCGGCGGAGGCGTGCATCCGGTAAGATTTAATGCGATCTCTTCTGTGGACCCTCATCCCTTTTCAAGCAGCATCCCGCCACAATGAGTCCCTCGGTGGGAGTCGCGAGTTCTACCGCGAGTTACCCCCTACCTCCCCTCTCCTCACTGCATACACCGTGGCGCAGCAGAACCACCCCGAAAAAGCATCCCCCTTCGCCATCCTCCTCCCCACTCCCCCCCGCCGCCGCCTTCCTTCCCAGCAGGAGCATCCTCGCCGACGTCACCTCGAGGGCCCAATTAGCGACAGCACGAGTGTCATCTCGCCGCGGTTTCTGCAATTCGACTGGCGTTTTTTGCGGTTACGTCGACCGCGTGTCCCCCCCCCCCATCCACTACCTTGACACCGTCGACGTGAATTCTGATTGCGCGGATCTGGATCACTGTGTGCGATATGTATTTCGTGTGTGTGCTCGCGGGGTGGGTGAGAGGGAGAGAAAGGAAGAAAGTAGACAGGGCTAAGAGATACAGAGGACCGAAGGGATGCTGGGGTTAAGCGGGATTGACGAGGTTCCTGAACACTCTCCCCCCCCCCCCCCCCGAAAAAAAAGAAAACCTCCTGCCAAATCACCCTCGAAGTGCGCGGTTGCTCATCTCACTCTTTCGTTATCTCTTTATCTCGCTCGGGATGCATTATCCAATTTTCTAGGAGATACTTCGCGGTACAATAATTGGGCACATTCAGTCGCGACGCGAGCGGTCGCTTCAAGTGGAGATTAAATTATATTTTTTTTCAGAGGGGGCGTGGATGCTTTCCGAAGGGGTTGACCTTTTTTTTTTTCTATGGATAAGGGATGACGCTGGATTTTGCTCTCAGTGTCGGAGGTCGCGGTGGGGTGGGTTTTGGCAGTCAAGATGTGTATATTGCAAGCAATATATATATATATGTATATACATTGGTGTGTGTATATATATTGTTACGATCGTTCCTTGACGTAACAATATATATATATATATCTACTATAAGAGAGCAGGGAACCGCGTCGAGTTATTCTGCTGGCGACGAATGAAAACATTTTTCATTGGTATACAGAATGCATCGCGAAAAATACTCTCGTTATTTCTATAACGGCGCTTTAGCCGTCATTAATTGTACGAGGCTAAAGAGACGGTCCGTAATGAGCCGACGGACGTCTTCCCGAGCGCGAAGACGCTTCCGCCGGTAGAGAAGCTGCGGTTGAGGACGGGAACGAAAGAGAGAGAGAGAGAGGCCAGTGACTGCTGGAAAGAAAAGAATAGAAATACGAGGACTCTCCTCGTGCCCTTACACCAGGATTCCTCCTGTCCTTGGTCTTTGGTTCGGGTTCAGCTCAGGGTCGGTCGGCACCAGCATCGCCATCTTGGACCGTCAAGAGCCTCGTTAGAATCTCTTACTTATTCCTGAGATAATTTTACTTCTACGGTATTACCCTTTCTTTTTTGTCCTGGTACCGACCTGGGAGAGGGTACCAACCCCCCTGACGGTCGGGGGGGTAAGAAGAACTGTACGCGAATAAAAAGTAAAACTGCCATTCCCAGGTTTCTTACTTTCTTCAGCCTTTCGCTGATTCTAGTTAACCCTTCATTGAGCATATATATATATATATATATACCCTTTTAAAAACCCTTTTGGATTATAACGTAAAAGTTACGGTACACGCCGCATATGGTTATTATAAATATTATGTAATAGAATAGGAAGCAAAGAGAATCGAGGGGGACGGAGAAATAAATGAAGAAGAAAAAAACTTCGTGGAAGAGTCGTGGATCTGACCTTTTTCTTTTTTTTTTTTTTGTATCGCGTGCATCAGGTTTATGACGATCGCGCGACAATGCACGGATAATCCTATATTTTCGTGGACAATAAAGCCTTCGGGTCCTCGGGGTTTAAATAGTTCGGAGTTCCTGGGACATGCGGACAGGTACGTCACGGAGCTGCGCAGTGTAGACGCGTAGCCTGGCGTCGAGGAGAAAACGGGAATCCGACGTTCCTTGGGGTGAAATAACCTTTGGGATACGAATTCGTGGGCTGCCTCGGTTCTACCGTCAGGACATTTCAGAGCTTCTCCTCGAGTCGGCACAATGCCGAGCAGTTGCTCCAGCTGTCAATCCGCTGCTGCACCGGAGCCAGGAGGGCGAACCCACCCTTCTTGCCCTTGCGCGCCGTTTTTATTGACTTCGAGATACATCCCGTCGACCCCCCTTCGGGTTGCGTTATAATTGTTTTCGAAAATCCCGCCAGAGGGCGAGTCCGAATCCTCGACGTCCGTTTTTCTACTTCTCGGTTATCCTTGCGGGCACGTCGCGTTGGGATTTCACGAAGAAGAGATATAACGTGTTCTTTTATTTTTTTTTGTATTTTTTTTTTCCTCTGACGGAGACGCGTCTCTTCTCACTTGCGCAACGAGAGACACGGTACCTGCTGTGTATTTATTGTACACGCGTGTATACATGTGGGTGGCTGGTGGTATTACTATATAGTGTGGTTGAGGACGCGGGGCGTCTCGCGTTTTAATTTTTTTTTTCTTTCTTCTTTTCCCTCTCCTATGCCTTTTCAACCCTCCGCCCTCCCACCCACCCCGTCGGTAACCGCCGCCGGTGGTACGTGTTTTTTTTTTTCCACGAAAACACTGGCTTTTGTGGCGAACTCCATTTGCCAGAACGCCATCGAAAAGTAGTGAAGTGCCGTCGAGTGGGATTCCACAATGGCGTCGTTAGACCTTATCCGCAAACCGGCGACAACTCTTTCCCCGCGCACTGGGGCTGAGCTTGCTCGCGGGTACCGCCGGAGGTGGTACTGCCAAGGGGGGTGGTGACTTGCTGGGGAGCACTGCCAAGTGTCATTCAATTGCATATCCCAATTAAATAACAGGCAAAAGGGCGACGTAGCGTCGTGGAGCGTCCCGACGCCCCTAATTGCGAATAAAAAGAAAAAAGAAGAAAAAAAAATGCAGAGAAATAAACACTCGTCGCGCCGAGCCGGGACGGTCCTCTCCCTGTGCCTACCAACCAACCCTGCCTACGCGAACCGCCTTCTCATACAGTTACCTACCCTGTTATTCGTACCTACCCCCTGTTAAGGGTTGCTGAGTGTCGCGAGTTCGTAATTACACCAGAAACTCATCACCCAGGTCAAATCATGTGTTCGATCGCTGTATGGATCATCCACCCTAAAATTGATCCGAGTCCGGAAGCGACGGTACCCGGCTGATAAAATTTACTTGGTCGAAGTGAAGTCAAGAATGAGGTATCGGGGGGATGAATCTGGGGGGGTTGAATAATAGGGGTAACTTTGACGTGTTGAACGAACCGAATAACACGGGCGAGTACGCATCAAGACTATCGCCTTTCATCGGCTCCCTTGAATCGGGGGGGAGTTTGGTCTTGCGGGGGTGGCATCCCTCTGGATAGTTGGCTTTACGTAGCTCATATTAAAAGTAACGTAATTAGCACAGGCAAACGAACTAATTACCAGAATGCGAACGTGGAGCCTGACAAAGAGGCCTGCCGGCTGAGGTTGCGCACTCGATCCTCCCAGTGGGTACCGAAAGAGCGAGAGAGAGAGACGCGTGTACAGGCAAGAGACAACACGGCAGGAGGATGCTAGCGTCGACGACGCCTAACGACGCCCAACGACGCCTAGGCGGCATCTGGTCCCGCGCAACGCGCTTTTCCCAGACACAAACGACTCTTCCAAGAATCGAAATGCTAATTAACGGCTCGACGAGAGTTAAAAAAGAAAAAAAGAAGAGAGTGACAACCAAGAGAAGACCCTTCCTGTCTCTCGTTCTACTGCTATCCCGTTGTCCTACCCTTCCCGAACGACGTTCCCTGGAAACGAGATATTCAGGGAGACCCGGACGCCATTTCTCACGGTACAATCGCCCAAGGTAAAATCTCCCTCCCACTACCCCCCCCCCCCCCTAGCCACGTCATTTTCAACTACAAACTGCCTGACCGTCCATTTATCTAACGAGTTGCGTAACCGTAGCCCCGTTAAAAAATTTTCAAAAATCCCCAAGACTCTAACCGACAAAAATTAACTTTTCTATACGCTTTTCAAAAGTGTATTAATTTCGATGATCTTCGCTCATCGGATCCGTAACGTTTAATTTTCCCTCGCGAATTTCTTTTTACTCGATTATTTCTTATTGTCAACATTCAATATCCCTTGTGTGCAATTCTCGTCGGAAAACTTAATAACGCACCCCCTATGCTTACGGCACTGTCGAGAGTACGGGAAGAGCGTCGGCGAAAGGGACGCGGATGGCAAAATGGAAACGCCGTAATTAGTATGCGCGTCCGCACGTACGGTTCCGCACGCTACGTGACACCTCCTCCTCCCTCCCCCCCCCTCTTCCGTAAACCAGGACTAGGGGAGTGTTGCAATTCGCACTTATATTTCACCAAGTGTGTTCAGCGACACACACGTCACACATGTTAAGCATCCCAGTGACAAAACACCACTACCAATTTTAATTTTACATAACTACCACCAACGCGAGTCCTTAGCCACGTCGGTGACTTCAGTAGCGGCAGTCAGGCATCCCCTCGGCCCCGGCCGTGACTCCGACGCACGGCGTCGTGAACACGGCAAATGCGTCGCGACGCAGAAGTGTCGCCCTTCGCACTCGCGTGTAAACCGGAACCGCTCTGGTACCGGGGCCCACTCCTTTTTTCTCTAACCTTCTTTTTTTTTTAATTCTTCATACTAATAAAGGGCGACGGAGCCACGTGCGCACATACGCGCACCTATGCTTGGCCTTGCGTAACACGTCGTATACTGGAGTGGCATACTTCTCGTAATTATCATTGGAGAACATATATAGTTACGTATGGGAAATTTGGATAGTCTGCTGCGAGATGGGGATAGAGAAGTGAAATAAGGGATGGTACGGGGGGACGGTGGGTGAACCAGGTGTTGATACGTTACTGGTAATTGGATGGGACCGCTCGAAAGGTATAGCTACGTGCATATATGGGTATTATTAAAAAATGACACGTGATGAATTCTTTGAGTTGCATATATACTATAAATTTTATCCTAGGAATATTTTGCCCTTTATTATTCCTTCGGGGGAATTTTATTTTTATCCCTAGCAAAGGTACAGCGGGAATTACGCGTCGAAATAAATTCTTGTTTCTATGGCGGCTGCACGGGGTGGCGGCGCCATGGGATTCCGACAATCAGCCGTAAATTAGCCCCTGAGCTAATTATCCAACGAGGACAAACCGCCTCCCTCCCCCCTCCCCCCTACACCCCCCGCCCACCCACCCTTCGCCGCATAGTAATAATCCCGTAATAACCGCACGGACGTGGAAGCGTGCGATCCCTTTAAAAGGCGCGTTTTCAAACAGTTCACTTTGGCTTTTCTCAGCGTGACGAGGCGCGTCGCGACGGCCTGTGTGTCGTCCGCTCGTTTGCCGCCAACGCGAACGTAACGCACGGGGGGTGCGAGAAGTGTCGCGAAATTCCGTCGACCAATGTGGATCAAACGTAAGGCTTGTCCTGACGTTTGTCGGTGTCGCCGGGACGAGTGTACTCGACGCGTCCTTAAAAATAAAAACCATAAAGGCACAAGAGCAAAAGGTGTGTAACGCGCGCATGTGTACTCGGCTTATGACATACGGGATATGCATGAGAGATAAGTAGGTACCCACGTATATATGCTGTATGCATAGCGCCTATGATGAAGTAGCAATTCTATATATATATGGTGTACACGGTAGACACATAGAAACTGCCTTTGGTCGCTAGTTACGCTCGCGTTGATACTTAACTTCTACCTTGAGTTTTATTTGTTTTCAACGCAGAGACGAGGAGTCGCCTCGCTCGTGGCTCGATCTCATGAAAACCCGACACGTCCGCGACGGGTGCAGCCATGGTAGTCTGCGAGCGTGTACGGCCCTGCCGCTTGAAAATTAAAACCATAATTCATGGTGTTTTTAGTTTAATGAGAACGCTCCGTCACGCCACGTGCATCTTCTCAGGGCGCCTTACACCGACGCGAAAATGCCGTGTAACGGCTTTACAACCCCCTCCCCCCCTTCACCTGACACCCTCCCACGTGTATATGTACGCGCTATTGATTCCGCGATCGAACACATCAGAGGGATGTGCATATGCTTTTCATCCCCCTCGATACAAAGTGTAAACCCACCCTTAAGAGCATCGCGTCGCTATCGAGAACGAAAAGAAAAGGTAGACGCGCGAAATTGATTTACTCTTGGAAGAAAAAAGAAAAAAGAGAAAAAAGAAAAGGTTATCCTCGAAACACTGGAGGGTCGTAAGGGTGAATTTACATGGGTGCCGGAGGGACGTCCAAAACCGTGCGAGGGTATCCGGCAGTGATTCGTGAAGTGTCATGTGAATAAGTGCCATGGGCCGTTACATGAAAACTGCAGTAAGACAACGGTACGGCGACACCCCCGGACTACTTGTTGTTAATCGTTCGTTGCACCCTTTCAGGGGGCGCAAGCCGTGACTGGGCTACAGTAGGGTCGTCGTGTTTCCTGGACCGTGGCTTTTGTCCATTAGCCTCGTCGCCGAGGAAGTCGACGATGAGGATGACGTCGTCGCTCAAGATGGGAGGCATCGGGTGGTTTTCATTGGCGCGATTCTAGTATAAAAATGTCACCTGTGCCTCCAAGAGTCAGGATAATGAGGTCGTCCATGTATAAACTCACAAGCCAGTTCTTTCTCTCTCTCTCTCTCTCTCTCTCTCTCTCTCTCTCTCTCTCTCTCTCTCTCTCTCTCTCTCTCTCTCTCTCTCGCTCCTTCTAGATTTTCCATATTCTCTGTATGTCCATCTCACTCCTTCTCGTTACACGTCACTCCTCGTCTCTGTATTCCTTCGGGCAGGGCCGTACAGACCGTACTAGAGCTGAATGGGCCCTGCGCATCGTATCCCATCTTTTATATTCCTTTCTTTTCTGTAATCCCAGTCGGTTTTCGCGCCGGTTGAAGGCGCGTTTCCAATGAGGGCAATACGCGACATTGCCGGGGCTTGTTAGCGGGATTGTAAGTAGACACTTTCTAGGTAATAAGAGGAGGACTGTACGGTGTATCCAGAACAAAATGGCAGCCGCGCACGAGGAATCGAAACTCTTTCTTTAAAACAATGACTCCAGTGTGTCTTTTTCTTGCGTTTTTCGAATCTTTTTTTTTTCGCCCTAAGATTTCATCGCTACGATAAATATCCATTGTCCTTCGTGAAAAATCGATTCTACGATACTTCTGGGTTAAATCTTTAGTTTTCACGCGTGGACCAGGCAGACCGATAGGGGCTGTATAGTTCTTATGGGGTTTATATATGTATATATACATATTCTTATGTACATATAAACAGTAGTGCACCTTATCGGGCTGTACGAAAACCCATTTCTAGATTGAGAGAAACGGAACGCGTGCTAGAGCGTAGGAGAGAGAGAGACAGACCAAAGGAAAAAGAGAGCCAACATGGCACCGAGAATTATTTTCAGAGTACCTCATTAAATATAATTTTTGTTGGTACCGCTGAAGCGGTCACACAAAGGGTCACGGGACCAAGGAAATGGGCGGTACCGCACAGACTGACTCTTCGTTGCGAAACGATTCGCCATCTCTGTCGAGCATCGAAATTTTCATTTTCAATTCTTTTCTTCGAATCACAGTGTCGCGCTCTGGTTAAATTTTCCTTTTTACCGATTTACAGGTAAAATTTATAATTCACTCAAAACGTTCTCACCCACGGTCAAACCTGTACCCTGACTCCGTGAACCGGTTTCTCTTAGGTTCGGCCATTTTGTCTTGTTCTAATTTTTTTTTAATTTTTTTTTCGCATTCAATACCCCACTGCAACCATTCCGTCGGATCCCATGAGCCTTCCGAAAGAGCAGAATATCACGAGAACGAAATTTCGCGAGGCTTCGTAATACTCGATGTGAAAATTACCTCGTTGGCAACGATTAATTTAATCGCGTATCTCGAGATGCCGCAATTAAACACTTGCGCGGTCGATTGTTCGTGCAATTAAGGGGCTTATGATATCGTTGTAATTGCAACGATTAGCCAGCCCGTAGGAAGTGCACTCTTACCAAGGAAGACAGTGGTTAGGGTACAGTGGATAGCCAGACAGTTTGAATAATAATAACAACAATAATAATGATAAAATCTGTTCGATCATAAAAATGGGGATGAAGGGGGGTGCAGATTGATTTTTGTTTTGGTATATTGAAATCTTTTGAAAAACATGATTTTATCTCCAGGCAGATTAATTTAATTCGTATCTAATGGCAACACGTTTTTAGACAGTTGGTAACAGTGTACGAATGATCGTTGGATTAATTAATGTAATTAATGCTCATTGTGTCTTATCGTTAATGATTTCTTGGAAATCTTTAGCTACTAACTCTCCCACGTTTCACGTCCTTTCCGTATGCTGTGCCCTTTCACCTCTGCGTCTCCTACTTTCCTACCTCCTTCACCACCCCTCTCTCTCTCTCTCTCTCTCTCTCTCTCTCTCTCTCTCGCTCTCCTTCTCTCTCCTTCTCCTTGCCTCATTCTCTGCCAAGCTCCACCGGCAGACCCTTTCTTAGCCCCGACGACACTCCGGCATTCGAGCCGGCCAGGGTTTCTGGGATATTCGGTAGTAAGGAGTAGAGAAGTGCGAGAGAGCCAAGGAGAGAGTAAGAGAGTGAGAGAGAGAGAGAGAGAGAGAGAGAGAGAGAATATGGTAGGGTCGCAGAGCCAAGCCAAGCCCGAGGGGTTTACGAACACAATAGTTTGAAATATTCGAGCGCCGGCAAGAAGTTGCCCCCGCGTCGGTAATTAACGAGTTAAAGTTTGGCGTCGCGACGCTCTCTGCGCTGCCATAAGACTCTGGCATCCATTAGCCGAGTGCCTAGGACGGAACTCCTTTTGGCCGCCAAGAAAACAGACATTCTCCTTCCTGCCTGGTATACCTACGCGTCTTAGAACTCCAACCCACCCTGCACCCCTCAATACTTAAAGGCTGTGTTTCCATCGAACGTTCTTGAAATCCCTCGACCCCTTTTCCCTCACTTCAGTCACGTGATATTTGCCACTATACTAACAGTCACCACCTCGATACTCGTTTTTATTAATTTTATTTTTTTTCGAATTTTCAATTTATCCTCAATCTCGATTTTCGTTCGTGCCGTCTACAGGCGTACCAACCTCTGTCTCTTCGCATTCACGAGAAATTATTCTCTAGTAGCCGTACCGACAATGTTAAATTTACCCGAAATACAAACAGCCGGGGGGACTTTATATTTCAAGAGATACGTCCCTGGTAACGACTCGGCCGAATCATCAGAAACGGTTTAAAAGTTTGGCTGGGTAGTTCGAGTTTTTGGGGAGACGATTACAGGGACGAAGACGAGACTTTGCCGCGAGTTGTGTATATGCTGTGGAGTTAGGGGGAGGATAAGGGTGGAAAAAAAATATCGAGGAAAGGAAGTATAACAAGCAGGGGGTAGGGGGTGGCTAGGGGTTGAAAGATGCTAAAAGTCTTGACGCGTAATAAGGGATCCGATCGGCCGTAAGTAACGAAACTATTCGAGCGTTAACGCTTACGACTTTTGAATCGACTGGTTTGAAATTGCCAGAAGTGAGAATTCACGATCCAGCTGTCTGAAGGTGGCAAATTAGTGAAATGGAGCATCCCCTTTTTTGTAGTCCATATTGCATGTGTCAGAGGTCCCAGCCCCACCCAACCTCTAACCCTTTTACAGACGAATTGACAAACTTTGACTTTGCACAAAGTGTATCTCAAAAACGGACACGTCTGATTGTCCAAAAGTGGTTGACTGCATGGAATTACTCCGTGGTAATTAAATCGTCAAAACTACCCTTAAGATTGAAATAAAAAAAATAAAAAATCCCCTTTCGGCCCCATCTTCATAGTCGCGTCGAAAGTGGTACCAATTAGGGTCGTTATAAAAATATTCACAAATTGTGCAAAGTAAAAAAAAGAAAATAAAAAAATAAATCTTGTCACCTGTCTACGGGTACCTATTGTTCCAGTCTTGTAGTCGGTTGTTCCGGCTGAGCAGTTAGCCAGACTAGCAATGAACAAAGGAACAAGAGCTCAATGACCGAGTCATTGAATATTCGAGGAGCAGATCCTTGAACCCCAGCGAGATAGTCAGACGGGAGAACAGTGGGTAAAAGTGAGTGCGAAGGAATAGTCAGTAATGGGGATGATGACAGGTCGAGATGTCATCTAAATTATGATAATTACTGTCAAAACGTACCGTAAAGTTTTTCTGTTGTTATCGGTTAATTAAAAAAAAAAAGTCAGTACCACCTTGTGAAAACACCTTTAAGATTCCTCTATCGGTACCCCGACCTCATGCGGTACACTCGGGGTCAATGAATTTTTAAGGATCGAATGATAGTTCGGGATCGTGATTCATGAATTCATCCATTCGGAACCATTCGGCATCATTCGGATTGGCTGCAATTAACCATCCTGGACCACTCGGGTTCGTTAAAAGATACAAACTACATCGGGGCCTGATGGTCCCACAAGACTAGTCCCAGCTGATTTCTAAAGGAAGCGTGAGTGAACGTCGCGCTGGTCCAGCTGTTATTAAAAATAGTGAGAGTAGAAATCTGACAGATTTTATTTTCTCCTCTCTCTCTCACACACTCTTTCTACGAGACAAATGAATTCTTCTCCACGGGACACTTTGACGCTGATAACCCGTTTCGTACAGTTTCTCGATTAAAAGGTCGCACCCTAGGCCACTCGGGCTTATAGGGGGTGGCATTTATGTATTCAAATCCCATCTCATCCAGTGGGACGTTTGTTGGCTCTTCTAATAGAACCGTTTATTCTCGCATTAGCATATGCACACAGGGTGGCTTCTCCACTTCACCCTACTGCTGTCTTTACTCCCCACTTCAACAGACCCACCAGTGAATCCTTGATACGACCAATGACTTGGGCCCAATCCATAGACTGTACTCGGACAAGAATATTTTTTTCAAAATTACGTAATATTAAAAATACATACACCAGGATATATCAGATGCGATAAGCATATTGAAATCAGTAAGGTACCGATGAAATAATTGTAACCGTATCTGATAAGGCAATTAGTTATCGCGTTTATTGGTATATGGGCATTGATAATACTAGGGTCTGGCTTTTATTCGTATTATATATATATACGGTAACCAGGGAGATATCAATCCTGATGAAATAGAGTCGGCGACTGGATATAGGACTGAGAATACGAGAGATACTCCCGGTAAACAAACTGTCTGAAACACACCGGGTGCTCCATTCCATTCGAGAAGCTGGAAGGCCGCCCCCACGTTCTCTCGACGGCATTATCTCGGTACATATTTAAGTGCATGACGTGAAGACTGGCCTCACTCACTCACACTCTACCACCCTCTATCATGCTACCCTTAGTGGTGGTAAGGGAGGAGTTAGGGGTGGGTGGCGAGGGGGTGGCAGTAGTTGTCCTCACCTCGTCTCCCCATACCAGAGCACTAGCCAGCTTGGTAGCCCCTCGCGAATCCAGCCACTGCTGCCGCCCCTGTGCAAGGGGGGCGGGTGGGGGGAGAAGCAGCAGTACCCGACGAAGCTCCTAGAAGTCCTCATTTCCCGGCTGCTGTCAGACGCAGCCCTGGGCGGGTCATCAGATACTGCAGCCCGGATAATACCGAACAGAATACACACACTAGGAATACGCTACGCCCCGAGAACCAGCAGCCGCTCCTCGTTCCGGTGCTCTCTTCGTCGTTCACCAGGTCGCACTGGTATTCTAGGTAGGTATAGTACCCAGGTCCATCCGCCGCTGGTACCCAGTTCAGACGAAGACCCCAACGTGACCAGGATACACGTGTCGGCTCATTTTTCTCATCCACGTAGTCTGTGCCTAGAATGACACTGGTAGAGACCATCTTCGAAGGGGTCTAAAAATCTATGGCGATCGATCATCGATCTGGACCATGGGATCGGGTCGGATGAGCTTGCTCAGTGTGACACCGTGGTCGACCTGATGAGTTCATAGGGAACAATGAGGATCAGAATTGCGACTATCTTGGGGGGGTCGGAAGGGGTGCGTTTTGGGATTGAAAATGATGGGAGTCAGATCGAGCAAGGTGGTCCAGAGAGAGAGCTCAGTACCGATTCAACGATTTTGGGGTCGTTTAGCATTCCATCCAGCATCCGGAACGGGTCCTATACCGGCAGGAAAGTGAGAGTCTCTCCTCGTCGGCATTATTCGTTTCTCGTCAGCTGACTGTTAATCGGTTCCCTTTCCATCCACTAGGAGTCTCGTGCGTCGCGTCTCCGTCTCCTCTTATTTCTCCCGGTCCTCTCGCAGCCTCCTATCCAGATTCTAAGTCCCTCGTCCTACCCTCTGCTTCTGAAGCATTGAGAGTGACGTCGAGGGTCGCATTGTCCGGGCTTCGAACCGACAATATACCTTCGTGCCACACAGCACCTATACCTTCTACCACCTTCTACCACCTTCGCACCCACCTCCTCCTTCAGTCTCCTCCTTCTGCTATGAGCTCCTCCTCGTCCTCTTCAATCTCCTCGGGGAAACCCTTCTCGCCTACTAATACCATGGCGACCTTCGAAGGGCTCCGTGATACTTCGTCGAGTAACGTTCGACTAAAATCCTACAGTCTGGTACGGAGTCAGACACATTTCTCATCAACGTGGTACAGGTAGACCGAATCACCCGATTGCGATATTCGAGATACGTCGCTGATAAAAATTTTTTAAAATTTTTACTCAGCCTTGACTTTGATAAGGATTTCGCGGGAGTGAATTTTCCTTCGGCCGTGTCTCTCGCTTTTCATTGTTTTAGGATCGGGCGACGCTTGTAAAACGCTTTATCTATACATGCCGGGATTCGTTAATTAAGCCAGAGTCATTGGACTCGACTCGCGTCCCACCCCTTTTCCGCACTGCGTTAACCCTCGGACTACGGGTCTGTTTAATTTTGTTTATACGCGGCACTTTATAAGACGTAAACACGGTATCTCAATTCCCCGACGTAATTTTACCCGGACTCGCTTCCCACCCGCTGGCTGCGTTACGATTATGGCGTAATCATATCGGATTGTTATTATGGCTGATGGCCCGGCAGGAGCTCCTATAGGGGAAGAAGGAAGAGTAGGGGAAGGCTTATCTTTGAAATATGCTGATAGACCATCCTCCAGCATCCAACGATGTACCAACACCGATAGCAGGGTTACGTATACCAAGAGGAGTATCTACAGCTATCCAAGGGATGCTGTATGTATAGATATACTCCTTATTGGCGCTTCACCATCTCCCAGCATCATCATCCTACAGCCGGTTTTCCTCCTCGAGACGCAATGCCGTCGCGACGTCGACGTCGCTTTATCGCGACCGTACCACGAAAAAGGGTGCGAGAAATTGCCTAAAGATTTTTTTTTATACCCCCCCGAGTTTTTCAATTCGAGCGCGAAACCTTTCGTATGGCAATTTTTGATTTTTTTTTCTTCACCCCCTCTAGATTGATAAGAGATAAGAGTTTTTTCATTGGCTCGTGGCAGTTCGTGCTGTTTGACATTTTTAGGAATTTTTCTTTTTTTGATATCCAATGATAACTCATCGAAACCCGTTATAAAAAATTTGCAAGTCTTCTTTACGCAATAATTTTAGCTTTTGCCCATCTCTCTTGTGATTTCGATCTTCGCCATTTCATCTCCCCCACCCACGGGCAACCCCTAATCTTCGATCTTACATCCACTTTAAAGCCTCCCGGTGACTCACCACCTTAAAACCACTCTGTGACAAAGAGCAGAAGGGGTTTCCGCCCTCTTCGGTCCAAGATTTAATGCCCGTTGGTTATCAGAGTAATCGCCAGGGCCGATCCACCCCTTACACGTCGGTAGAGACCGATTTTAGGCCGCCACGTACACCCCCTTGCTACTACCCCCCTTAACCACCCTCTCACCCCTGTCGGCAAAGCGAGCGACTGTTGATTGAAACGTTCTGATTGCATCCCCTGGGGTTGGGTATGCGGGTGCCACGAGGGGGGGTGTCTACCCCCGAACCAGGAACGTACGAACTTATTTGGTAGTCTAATGCCTAATACCGGTTACGACTTTGCTCTCTATAACAATGCAACAACCACCCCCCACAAGAATTTCAATATTCCCATATAAACGAAATATCTTCGAGCGGACATTCATCCCTTAACCTTCGAAGCTCACGAGAATTCTAAAATTTCGTAAAACCCTCCGACGTCAAATAATGTCGAATTGCATTGGTCGGAAAAAAGATTTTCTTCGGGAATCTCGAAACCTCTTACTCGGTATAGGGAATAAAAATTCAATCACTCAAAAAAGGGGTATGGGGTCGGACCCGAACGACAGGGCCGGCGCTTTGGGGTGGTTGCTTCTCCCCTATGAACTATAGTCATTCGCTTCATCGCGAGTTCCACTCCCATACGTAATCCGTGCGGACGTGAATGAATGGCAAATGAATGGGGCGCGGTGCTATGGCGAAAAGTTAATCACGGTTTGCCATGTCGGCGGCAACGTTGCCAGCCCCCCCTGGCATGGGGGGCTAAGGGGGGCAGGGTAGTGCGGGGGTAGTCCTATGGGGCTCCATGGGATCCTGGCGTTTCTTGATTACATGGGCGTGCACACGCGCATGCCCTACCTACGGTGGTGATGCTGATGACGATGATGATGGTGCCCGAACGTTTAGCTAGTCTACTGACGCCATATGGTCCTGTTTCTATAGCGGAAAATCTATAGCGATGATAAAAGAGAATACGCGAACCTTAGACCTATTCTCAATAGTATAATTATTATATACGAAGAAAGTGGGTTAAGATGTAAAAAAAAATTTCACGGTATTTTATCCATGTCACCGTATGTGGATATCGTGTATGTTATATATGTGTTTTTATGGGGTTCGCTTCGCGCTCAAGATAAGACACCGTAAAAGCTTTGAAAGAGTTCGATAGGGAAGGTATTTCCTCGAAGATGGTGCACTAGGTCGTAGGACACCCAGGATACGTAGATTTTCCTCTCTACCGAATCCCTATCTGCCTACGCGCACTTTTTCAGCCCCCCCTTCATCCTGGAAGGTGGTGAATTTTTTTTTTCAAAAGGGACACACAGGGGGCTCTTCTCCCATTCTATGCCTCGAGAGGTAATCTTACTCGAGGAGAAGGCCCGATACGCCATCCCGTGCCAGTCAATCACTATAATGGCTGCCTGGTACTAGGAGCAAGCTCAGTTCCAGTTGCTCCGGACAGATTGAAATCCCGATGTTCGTTCGTTTCGCATTGGCCCATACGCCCGTGAGTGTATTTTAAAATTAAAAGGGTCCATTACGATCAGACTCGATCTTGATGACAGGGCCCCGGATCAATCCTGAATGACGTCACTGATACGAACCACCGATCGTCCTGGTGCAGAATGGATCATTGGATCGCTCCTATTCCGATACCACGTAATACCGATATCAAAAAGGTCATGACCCTGACTATGTTTGATCATCCCCCACAAGGCACGTTTCGTTCGTCTGAATGCAACTGGAACAGACCCTATCGAGACGTTCTGGGTCCTGACGGCTCCCTGTTATCGGTAGGACAGACGCTCCCGTTTCCATTGATACGGTTTTGCAGCTCAGTCGACGTAGAAATTCACCGCCGGAAGTGAAACGCGCCTTAATGAAATGGCGCTGCCTTCCTGTCCCTGGGGTCCTCGATTGTTTAGGTCTGTCTTGTAGTTTTCAATAACTAAGATTGGATAGGGATAGGGTAGCACAAAGAAATCGACATTGTCATAAGGGTTCTACCGGAATCGACGTATCCGATTCCCTCTTTAATATTACAAATTTTTTTTATTTTTCCCCCCAAAAAAAAATATGTAATCTTTGTCACGCCAGACGATCTTTTCGGTATGTAAATATTTTTTTAAAATTCTTTCACGGTGCATAAAAAAAAGAAATCGAACCCACCCAACGTGAATCTCTAAAGTTTCGTCTGCTAACTCGATTTCCCAGATTGTTCTATTGGCAGTGAGTGCTAACCGGTAAAGTGAATTGTAAAGTAATTGCATAAGATTAGTAGCGCGGCATGGAAGGCACTCTGTCGGTTACTTCCAGCTCAATGAGCCTCAACGACTTTACTTTGATTCGCTCCTCTTCCCTCGTCTCTCTCTCTCTCTCTCTCTCTTTTATACACCCCCGTTTACAGTCTCCAAGCCCATCCTGTCGATCCTGTCGATTCCCTCATCCCTTATTCACCAACCCTCCTCGTCAATACCCCCCTCCCTCCCCTCCCCGCCCTCCCCAACCCTCTCCAACTCGACACTCACTTTGTGTTCCATCTGCATTTCATCGAGCTAATTTGTTGAGATACCGCTTGCCAATATTTCAGTCTTTTTTACCCCATTGCCCTGCATAAAGGACCCGTCATACCGTGCACCCCGTTTCTACGCCCCTGTACATTAATCGCGTAAACACGCAGCGATCCAATTGAATTTACATCCATAAACCGTCAATTACAGTCTCTTAATAAATTTTTCACTTACCTCACGCGAACCAACGTTGACTCCATCGTCACCGTCATTTATTTTCGAAGCTTTCGTTATCATCATTTCAAAGAGTCTGCGGTCCACGAGATAATTAGCCTCTAAGACCATCTTAATGCACAGCATTGTAATATCGCGCAAAAAGCAAGACGGAATTCGCAACTCGATCCTCGTACGTATTCCAAGTACGTACCAGTGGAAATTCACCGAGTGCGAAATGGATTTGCGACAAGGTGTTGCCAGGCCGGGTTGAGAATGCTGATAAGGGTTTCCTCTGGCGACTGGATTTTCACGGGGGGGTTCGTCCTCGTGGGTCTTACCTAGGGGGTGGTAACAGTGTGAAAGGGGTAGGTCGATTCGCAATGGAAGGCAATGCTGGAAGTTGGTACTGGTGCTAGGAGAGTAAGGCAGAGGAAAGAAAGAAAGAGAGAAAGGGACCTAGTCGAGAAAGCAAAGGAAGAAGAAGAAGAGAAAAAAGAAACGTAACGGGTTGCTCAGAGGAAAAGAGTGGCCCCAGTCTCACACGGACAATGTCCGGGTAATGGCTGCCAGGGGCTACCTTTATATCCGGCGAACCCAGTTGAAAGCTAATGCTTGCGATAACACCCTGCACTGTGCATCCACGAGTGACCAAGTACACTGTATATGGTCCACCGTGTATATCCAGCTTACGGGGTAGCTCGAGGCGTCCCCAGCATCCCTGATCTGGATGGGCAGGTAAGATGAGGTTGCAGACGTAACATGCAATTTTTAGGGTTAAAAAATAATATCAAGGGTCGGCCCATGACAGGAAATAAATTATTGCTGATTTCACGTGGTTTGTATTTATTGCTCAAATCTACTCTTACTTCGGTAGGGGATGACACTCTTACTACCCCCTGTATACACGAGTTCCAAGCAACCCTCGAAAATTGAGAGGGACCCACGCGTGTCGCACGAGACCGTAACGCAATGTATTTGTCGTGTCAACAATTTAGCCTGGGGTGCTCTTGACTTAATGTGGCGAACGCGAATACGCGAGCCCTCTCAGTTTTAAGTCGACCTATGGCCCCGATCCGCCCTGACTCGTGGGGTCGCGTACGGGGGGCGGCTAATGAAATATCCGTGCCGGTTTAACCGAGTTACAAGCACCGAGTTCATCCCCTCCGAACTACTCTCAACAGGACTGCAGCCACAGCCAGGAAACATATTGTCCTTGAATTTATCGAAGGCTAAGCTGATTCGATTTGGGGTCGACTGTCTTGACAATATTTTTTTTCATCCCTTAACGAAATCGTTGGGGATTTTTTATCCCTTGATCAAGGTACAAGAAAAGTATGTATATGTAATTCGGAATTCATCCCTTATGCGTTATCGATAAATCTTTTTTTGGAAGGCTTCGTACGGTTTCCTATTAGACACGCACCCCCTGCACGTTCTCTCACGGTCACCCTATACACGAGTACGTCGGGTATAAGGATTACACCCCTGGGGATCCGGAGCAGCTTGGGCCTTACCTGGTATTCACTGCCACGTGGTACGTTAGGTCTGTCAAATGGAGAAGTTTTAGATGGTTTTGTTTACGTTGGGTAATTTGTACGCTTTTGATTACCTGTTATCATTGGCTGTGTTTAACGATAAGATTTTGTCAGTAGGTATGAATATTATTTTTTTTTATAATTCATGGGTTCATAAATTTAAATAGGTAAAAATTGTTACGTATTTTATGCGTTATTAAAAAAAAAAAATGTGATCCGTTACGGCGATATCAGTGGCCAAACCTGGTGGGATGATATCCTGGCAAGTGGAGTGTATTAAATTTAAATAAAAATACCAGCAGCCATGTTCACAAGCCGTGCCTATAAATCAGGGTACGGTCGAGCAAGTCGCGCAGGCCAGAGCCGAGAATAATACCCCATATTTATGCTCTCCATAAAAACCCCTTCCACCCACCGATCCGCTGTCCTGTTACCAGGGATAATCGGACGCGGGAAAGAAAAAAAAAATGTTAGGCATTCAAGAAAATGAGGCTTAGGGAAGAATCTTTAAATCTATTTACAGATCAGGAACTCTTTTGGAGTAGGTAGTACACTATAGATAGACCATACGCACCATACACAGTGTATTACATAGTCGTCTACATCGAAGGGACAAGTAAAACATTTCCAAGTCCATTTTTACAGACCCACCTGTATCCGAGATCAGGTATAATAACTAATTATTGCATAACAAATTTTTGTAACAAAAATTCAAGCAGCGTGTCGAAAATTATATAATTTTGAAAAATACCCAAGACGCTACCGTGTGTCTCCGAATTATGACACGGCGTAGGGTGCGGCTATAAAAGTGACAAGACCTGTAGCCATTAATGAGCCTGGCGACAGGATAAATCATATTTCTCTCGGACGATAATCATAATCCTACAGCATCCAACCGAGTGGTCCATTCCGTCCATTCCTCCGACGGCATGGCCGTATTATTTCCACAGTCTGTTCAAAATTTTGATAATAATCCAACGCACGTTTATCTCTTCTTTTTTTCTCTCGTCCCTACCAAAGAGACACACCCGTTATAGAATCTTCTTTAGGCCTCCTCCACATACTCCTTGCGTGGGCACATGCTATCCTGTCATCCCATGTCTCATGTCTACGGTGTCCTGGATTGTACACACCCGTTGCACCCTGGGTAATCCTATTAACACGTGCCGCCATTGTACCAACGTAGCCACGTTTATGGATTGAAATATTTTGATCCCGTCTGACAGCAGACACTGTTTATTAAGTCCGACCATGCGTATTCGTATAATAGCTCCCATTTAAAAAAGACAGTTGTTATACCTCTTGTATTACGTGCCCACCGTGTATACTTATTGTTTCCTTATAATCAGCGCACACCTATTTTCACCCTTACCACAGCGTAATATACAGGGTGACTTCATCGTATGAGATATCTTTTTTAATATACACTTGATTAAGATTATTATGCAAACACATCGACGGGCTGGGGATTAAGTAAGAGATCTCGGGGGTGTCGTAAGGGGTTGCTGAAAACGAGAGAATCAGTGGTGATATTACGTTTTAGGGGATGGTTTTGGAAAAAAAAATTTTTAACTGCAATTGTAAGAGACAGAGGGGTAGAGACGAGGAGTAAAAGTAACGTCTTTCCGCGTCATTTCCAGGTCTCCTTATGGCGGAGACGTCCCGACGCTCAGCGTCCTCCCCCATAACTCTGGTTTATTGGGCAATTAACGTTTCTCGGTATGCCTCGCCCTCTGATTCTTCTCGCTTCTTCCTCTCGGAGCGGGACGCCTCCGCGTCCGTGTCCAGATAAGACTTTTTTAATCTTGAGACACGGGGGTGGTTACGGTATACGGAGCTGCGATGCTCTCGGAGATGCTACCCGCGATACCGAAGACGCCAGTGGCGGGTTGGTAATGGCGGTAGAATGAGATATTTCAGAATAATGAGCGTGGATGGGCGCGCCACCGGCTAAACTGTATTTATGATCCCTGGAGCTTCCTTCACCTTTCTTCGTATTAAAGTCCGTGCCGATACGAGCCACCCTGTATAAATCGGACGGAATTAAACTTTCCGTGTAACGGGTGTACCTGGGAAGAATTGATGGGACGAGAGGCGGGTTAAATTTTGTTTTTAATATTCATATGGGAAACACCATGAAAATATCTGATGACTGGGACACCTTGCTCTCTGATGAGGGTTGTAATGCTCTCTATCAAAGGGTTTTACCGGACCCTGGGGACCTTGTTCAGGAGTCAGGTGGGTCGGGGGTTGAATATTGTACTTGAAAGAGGGTAGCATCATTGGTATTGTACTTTGGACGAGAGAATCGCAGGGTGAGACAAACTGCCGTTCGGAATAGAAACATTCTCTAGTTTTACGTTCGAAGGACTTTCTACAGGCGCCACTGCCCCCTTTTCTACCCCTATCTCTTTTACAAGGGATTTCTTCGGGGTTCGTTTTAACGCTTTAGAAATGGCGGCGTGTTACTAGTGTCGTATGGGGTGTATCTACGTGTGTTATGTGTGACGTCGTCGGGGCGCGAACAATGTTTTTTTTTCATTTACTTTGCCCAGGGCCCGCATGGGCCTTGATACGTGGGTGGGCTGGTACCAAGCTTTTTTCTTAGATACTTTAACACGTTAGGTTGGTATACATGGGTGCTGGGTGGTACACCTGTGTCATGGAAATTGAGAAGTTGCGACTACATATTTTTAATAATAAACCATTTTTTTAGTGCAAATTTTTTCCAAATTTCTCGGGTTGTTTTACATAGGGGTTTATGGTGTGTTCAAATAAAGGCGCGTTTTCGACTTCCTCTTTCGTTTTGATAATATTATTATGTGATTCCTAAGTTATTTTCACTTCTTGAATTTTAATGCCTTTCTCGTGTATGTTGTCTGCCTGTCTTCGGCCGCCATTGTTACATAGCCAACCCCTAGTCGACGTATAGATGGCAAGACTCGAAAGAGCCCTCCAAGTTTTGAGTAGGTGCTCCAAACTATTTTTCTATCTGGAAAAAGGTGATCAATATTCACCAACCCCCTTGCGAGGGGTTGCTTTCTCAAAGCGAGGGGTAGAAAGGGGTGTGTGGATAGGCACTTGGCTATTTTTATTTTTTTATCTCTAAGACAGTATCTTGTACGCTTTATAAATTCCTCGTGGAATTTCATCCCTTGTCCGCAAGGGTGCTCTTCATCCCCTAAATTCAGTCTGTAATGACAGGGACACCGCAAAATCCGTGCGAACGAACAGTCGGTCCTTATTTAAACTGCACCCCTTAGATTTCGAGTACACAACTCCAAAAAAACTACCCCCCGTCGGCATCGCGTACCAACGATTCTATTAAGGGCGGTTTAAACGCCGCGGACCGTCGCCAGCAGCGACATTCGAAACGCGGCTTGAAACTTTTAGCTGGTCAAACACGTCCTGTTTCATATTACACAGCGGTGACAAATTGAAAAGTCCCTGCCAGTGAATTCTCAAAGTACACACTACTCGTTCCCGTTTCACTTGCACGTAAAAAAAAAAACATTTAGAAAATTTTTCAAAATTCAATCACACAATCAAAAACATGTCCTGACCCACATAGCCAGACCTTTTTTTTTTCATTTTACCCACTGCCCAGCAATAGGCCATATACAAGGGTTTTGCTGGTGAGTACCACGTACGAGATTTACCGCGAAATCGGAGCACGTGTTTATGGCACCGCAGCCCAGTGCTGACAACCACCAATAACTCAGCCCTTCCCCCCAAATCGCAAGGCGCATTGACAGATGTACCAACGCCCTCTTGTGTCGAGCACTAAATTAAATATGTGGCTGCCGAGCCGCCCCATCGACCCTTTGATTCCCAGTGGACTAAACTGTTGGAGAAAAGCATAGAGAAGTGATTTGGTAAACAGTAAACAGACTCCCGTCACTTCCTGTACCATCGTACAGTGCAAGCACCGTACACATACACCCAGACCCATATGTCCACACGACCCATGTTACGCGACAAGGTGCCATTTTGCCGATTACTTATCATCACCTACCTCATCAGGACCTCAAGCGAGACTCGGAAGCGCCAGAGGCAAAACCAAGTAATCCGCCGGGACCAATCAATTATCCAGGGTCCAACTACTGACTAATCTGACTAATCCGGGCAGGGGGCAGTCAGCGAACCGCGACGTAATCGCGGCATACGCGTAGGTCGCGCAATTATCGGGTGCGGTTAATAAGGAGATCAGCCAGGGGTTCCGCTGGGTTCGAGTTCAGTTGGCTCGTCAGGTTAGGCTGGATGGTTGCGGCCCGACGGGCACATTCACTCGGTCCCGTAATCGGCTTACAGATTGCTAATCACCAGCCGAGGAGGAAGTAAAGGGAGTATAAGGTATACTGGATGCTACCCCAGACACACGTACCAACCTAACCGACATACGTCTACGTGGGTACGGTACCTTATTGGTACGTACCTGCATTGACTACCCCCTGGGATGGTGGTGGTAGGTTCGCCATTGCGCGAACTCCTCCTGAAATTCACCACGTCCAGGAACCACCTACGGAACCGCCCTTTCCTGTGCGACTAGTCCGACGGAACCCACCCGGGGGGTGGGAGCCACCCCCTCGACGCGGAAAACCTAAAGGAGTCGAAGCGCGAGCGGAAACAGCTCGTGCGAGAACCTCGTTAAGGGTGGATGAAAGCTGCCGAGAAGCCGCACCACCAAATTAAGGGTTGGCGTATATATCCCTTGTGTTCCTCAATTCTTGTTCACCTGATTTCATCCGTTCAAGCAAGAAGCTTTTGTCCGTGTCTCATCGACTACCCTATCCAGACCGCTATTTAGCCAAAAATTATTAGGGACTCTAGGGTCCCATTCGAGTTCCTTGAACAGAAATTGGGCTACCCGCGTTGGAGCTGATGAATTTCAAACGATCGATTTGATTTTTAGTCGGGGGTTGAAATTTCGATTTGAGTTTTAGGGGTGTTTGGATTAATAATTTGATGATTTGTATATGCTTTTTTTTTATTAGTTGGCAAGTGTGTATTACAGCTTTGTGTTGTATGCTGTGCGTGTACTGTTAAGGGTAGCTACCCTTGGAGTGGCTCCTAATTAATTAACACCTATCCAGCCGCCAGGTACACGGCTGTCACTAATTAGTGGATCCCTATGTAATTAGTGTTTATACGTGGTATAATTGGCGATTGATTCGCCAGAATCAATTAAAATATTGGCCATTCCGCTTCCGTCTTTGTCCTACTACTTCGGGCTGGTTTTCATTGATCTTTTTTTTAACACGTCTCTCAGCTACCTGATTTCACTTGACCCATTAGCCTCGTCCGTATTGAGAGTTTGGACGACTTTCACGTCAAAATTCGTACCGGGGAATTATCTGACTTAATTAACATTAATCAAATTAACGCTCCCGAAGATGGTAACAACAATGGTAACAATGGTTCCATTAAACTCATTAAACATTAAGGACCGTGTAACACGGACTTTTATTCGTATCGGTAATTTGTCATCACGTTTCGACGCTCGAAAATCGTATTTTCTATACCAGCCGTGAGTGCGAGAGAGACGGACCTATCGGGCACTACACGCGTAAGAGAAAGACGGACATACCGTCTATCAAAATTCTCAATGGATCGCCTTTGTCCAATTGATTCTGTCATGACCGTCATTTTAATTATTCATAATTGAATCATCGCAACATCATAAGCGTGTCAAAGGTTAATTATAAATATAATAATAATATAATACCCGACTGTGCCTTCTATGCTTGTATCATATCGCACTGAATATTCTATAGGATAAACACTTGTAGATTTGACGCACGTTGTCCAACCAATGGCCAAATAATTGGTGAGTTTCGTGAGTCCAGTTAGCAGTCCTGCTATCTCTTCCTCGCATATGTTCATCCCATATGTAAATACGTTCGTACGTGGATACGCGTACATATGACTATTCCCTGTACACTCGTGATCTCGTTCCCTCGTCCATTGCGCGGCTCGTGTGAATGTTGGCATGATTGCCACCTCGTGTGACATTCGGAACGCGTGTGGAATTCCTGATTTTACGGCAGGAGACACACCCGATTATTATTTACGGATGCATCGGCTTCGTTATCACTGGCCAATCGGAATTAATCGTCAGGAAATATTGCCAATTTTTCTGATACATTTGTGAAAATCATGTGAATATATTTTTTGTGGAATTTTATTAGAATATAAGTATATGCGGTCTTTCTTTAAGAACACGTGCTTTGTAACGCCCTTATCAATTGATAAGACGCGGGTTGGGTACGATATCTTGTTAAGGAATATATCGATTTTTATCTTTAGAACGTGTCGTAATCAGACACATGTAGTTACGTGTTTGTTTTGCTAGGTGTGGTTTTTTGATGCTCTGAGAATATTTGGAGCGTATGGATGGAGAAAGAAATATGTAAAAAACATTACCAATATTTTTTTCAAGCGGTTTCATACCGATTTAAGAGACTCGTTGAACTCTCTGAACTTCCCTCTGGCGCCATTACGGAACGGGTCAATTTTCATGATAGCGTCGTTACGCCTATCAATAACGATCCGAAATACTTTAAACTAAGCCTAAAGTATCGCTCCCCGGAGACATTTTCACTTTGCGAGACTGGAAAACGGGCTGCGATAAAAATCGGTCGACGATCTTATGGGCTGGTGCTTTACGACATTGGCGAGAAGCGTATCCAGTCTCAGGCTCCGGGGGATGAAATTTCAAATGCGTGTGAAAAAGGGGTACAAGATATATATATAGATAGATAGCGAGAGTAGTTGAGGGAAAAGGGGATGAAAAAAGGGGGGTAGGAGGAGAGGGCGGAAAATGTAGTGGTAATAGAAAAAAAAAATCTCAAATTTCATCCATGGTAGGTAGTGCAATCAAGGGGCTTTTTTTTAAATTTTAGACACTAAGGGTAGTTACCACCCTTAGTTAATGCCTGAACCCTTGGCACCCTGCGAAATCCAACATTCGATTCTCGAACCAAACGTAGGTATACGAAAACGTCGTACTGTCAAGGCAGTTGACACGTCGTACCTCCTCCCGGGCCATTATTTAGCCAACACCAGAACGCAGGGGGTAGCGCTTGGGGGTGTGTTTTAGGGGTGAAATGAAATGCTCGTAAATATATGCGTAGCGTGTGATTGACGCCTACACGAGCGACACACGGTGTGTCGCCCTTGGAATCGGGCCCGAGTTTCAATGCCCCATTTCTCATGCGCTAGACGGGAACCGACGGGGGGATGAAATGCCAAAAAGAAGGAAATATTTTAAAGAGTTGCGTTTCGCTGTCGCAACCCTTACAGTATTTACGTTTAATTCGGTTCCAGATATTTTTTCTGTCGGTTTCAAAAAAATTTGTACTCCCTCACCGAGTACGAGGTAATTGTTGCTTTAGAAAAAAATTTCATTACCGATAACAAGGGGTGGTTTAGCCTAGATTAGAAAGTCAGTTAAGGGTTGATTTTCAGTCGTGCATATATTATTTGTCTCCCTTAGTTTTTTTAGATCCATCCTGACAGGGTGGGCTGTATGTGGGATGATTGGGGTGGTCCAACCCCATTGCTAAGGGTTGGGGCTGAACTAAGCCATGCGGTGACGTGAAGTACGTCAGTCGAAAGTGAGAGACTGTAAGGGAGGAAATACGAGTAGGGGAGGTTAGGAGGGTAGCGAGTCCTCTCGTGTTAACTGGTGTTAAGTGAATCTGTGGCCGTGCTTTTTGGGGGTGGGACACTGCGCATAGGGGTTGAAAACCGTGTCGGGACGCTACTGAATTTTATGGCCTCTCACGCTCTTCGCGAATCGTCTACGAGGGTGGTTTCGCGAGTCTTCCGTTAACGGTGCACCCTTATTATATCAGGAATCCTAAAGCGCCTTGGAATCCTTAAAAAATATATATTCCACATGGGGATGCTCTTCCTTGTAATTTTCTTGTTTAACCTACGAGGGGTTGAAAATCTACAGCCCTTGTACCGGAGTTCCCTTGTCACTTAAGAAACAATATTCGTGAAGGTAACCTCTTTTGGAATTTGTTACCTCCCCGCCCCCTCCCTTCCTAGAACGACCGCAGAGGGGCTAAGGGTAGGTACACGAGGGAGAAGACCCTTGATGAAAATAAGGGTGCGCGGAATCGGTCGGTTCTTACCAGAAGGTGAAAGTATCCGGTAAAACAAGCCTGTTAATTCGCTACGCTCATCCCTTATAGAAATGTAGGACCCCCCTACTTTTGACATATAATACGCCCCTGGCATAAGTACGCTACGTGCCGGCTATCAATATCTCGATAAAATCTAGATATATAATAAATCGGATTACGCGGCCGAAGGGATGCAACGTTATAAGGTAGCATATGCTACTAGGGGTAGCATATTGAGAGGCCACCCTTCGCACGGGATGAACTTCGTGGCCAGGGGCGGCCACACGTTACGGTGCCCTCTAATGCCATTCTACTGTGTGGGATAGTTAGAATATCATAGAAGCCCAGGGGGGGATGAATCGCCAGTCGGGGTGGGCATCCTCCCTTCGATCAGCCAGATTTCCACCCTCAAAATTTCACTCAACCGTCACGCCGTGACATGGACGTCGTTTCGACTGTCTATATATTCATAACGAGAGTAAAACCACCCCTTAGCCCTTATCCTTACGTCACCAAGTCCACAGACCAACCCCCTTTCGTTATCGACTCGTTTAAAAATTCCCACCCCTTTTCACTTCTCAAATTTTATCAGTCCCAAACTCAACATCCTTACCAAAAAATTATTCAAAACTTTCCCTGTTTCACCTCACTGTATTCAAAATCCATTTAGGCCTCTGTTCCTTACCCTTAATCTCCTAAATACTGAACCAAGGGTAGTTTCATAAATCGTTCTATATACGCGTCGGTAGTTACTCGTTAGTGCATTACTACCCTCTCGAGCAAGAAGTAGCTCCAATCAGAGGCTACTAATAATTTCCCGTACCCCCTCGTAGTGGCAATAATCATTCGGCTCCCCCCTTCCACCCCCCTGGCAGAAGGTCCACTCCCCCCATCGGCAACTAATCGCTGCCCTGCTAATGATTTATACCGAAACGTGCGTGCACGGGGGACATGGGGGTAGCGCTCTTTGCCCTTTGCTCCAAGTCGGAAGATCCCACTGTACCCCCTGGAGTTTCCACCGTGGGATTGGCCGGTTCCACGCACGAGTATACGAGTGCAGTGCCAAAGCCATAGTCGCTTCCGGCCGTTCGCGTGACGTGTGAGAACTCTCGTGACGAATAGTCAAAAACAAAAGAGCCATTTAGCGCCCTTCTTCGAACGAGTAAACTCAAGATGGCCGCCGCTTAAATGAAATAAAAAATTTTAATTCGATCGCACGAAAAATCATACAGGGCTACAGGAGACGCTCCTGAGCATTCTAATGCACTATCCATATACAGTAATACAGTCGCGTGCATTAGAGTTCTACGGTCAAAACCATGTTCCGGTTCAATCAAGGACTGGTCCACTATAGGGTTTCGGAAACTGCAAAGGTCAAAGGACATAGCCCGTAACGATTCTGAGATTGGTATCTAAGCACCAGGTCAGTCTGGGTCAAGCTGAAAAGTAGATACAGTCCGTGCCGTAGCAGACGCGTTACGGTCACGTACGAAGACCGTAAATCTCCCTAATTCGCTCGTTGAGAATCTCAAGGCGTCACGGATGCTGTGTCCTTGTACGAATAGCACAGATCTAGCCACAAGCAACCGTACCGCATCCAACCAATCGAAAATCCTCAGTGCCGTACACTGTGAAGGAGCTTGGAAGATCCTTAAAATAAAAAGTCCGTACTCTGAGTAAAAATCATAACCCAAAAAAATTTTCCCAAAAAATTCCCATGACCTGAAATCCCATACTGCATTTCGAAGTAAAGAAAAAATTATATATCAAAGGTCAACCTTGTTTAACCATATTCAAACCGGACACATAAGGGTACCAGACCATAAGGGTCTATTTTCACCAAAGTCTTGCAGACCGCATACCTTATATTATACACCCGTGGTATTACTACAGTAGGAACGATCTCTGACAGGTAACCGCATAAAAATTGCTTTATTCAACGAGGGCGTGTAGCTTCTCATATTACGCCCCAGGACCATAACGGAATTGCTTTATTAGACAGTCCTTACGTTTCCCCCCTCTCTCCACCCCTCTGCTTTTACCCTCCTGCTAACGAGACAGCTCGACACTCGACCAAGCAGCTTCTCATTCGTAACCTACCTACCTACCTAACCTACACTGTACCTTTGATACTGGACCTACTGGACCTACTAAATCAAGATGTACATTGGTCACGGTGTATATGGCGGTCGGTTCTCTGTTATCCATGCTTATGAAACATTGATTTCACGGGAGACACAGAACCCTCAGAGCCTGGCTTTGCTCCCACGTTAGTTAATACCGGGTGTTAGAGAAATCGACATTATATTGGTAAAACTTGAGACGATGATGGTACCCGAAGGTTTTTGGATATCTAGGGAATTTTTTATACCATTCTTACTGACCTAGGAAATTTTATTTTGATGTCAGGTTGGGTTTGTAGCTGAAATTTTGTATGGTACGGTTCTGTCGTACTTGTATCACCCTGTATATATTACTTGTCTTTCCCCTCAGCTTTGCTAGAGTCGAGGTCTATTTCAATACTAACCAAACTTGTCGGATCGTAAAGTAGCAACCATCTAAATCCAGTTGGCGGTGGGACTGGTTTTTTTTAGTTTGGTGAATTTATTGGGACTAGAAGAGACTATTGTTTCTTGCGTATCAAACTGAGCTATGGCTAGGGTCGCGGTCATATATATATTTTTGTAATAAATACGCCTGGTTCGTAAGAGCCATGTGTGATCCGCAGTAAAAGAATTATTAGCAGAATGTTTTTGGGGATGATCTATCACTCGGGTCATATACGCTAAAGGTCATTTTATGCAATTTTAATTTTTCTTTGAGTTCATCAGGCACACTATTTTTTTTTCTTTATAATTTTTGCTCGTCAGATAGGACACGGTGCGGTTCCGCATGCGGACAGGACGCCATTGCCCATGATTGTACAGGGTGCATGGGAACTGGCGGGTTATCGTATGTGCTACGGATCATTACCCTGGAGGTGGTAGAAGCGATGGGGATGGTGTCCTGGACCGGGGTAAGATTAATCACTTGGTGAACCCGGGTGACAATATCGGACAGTGTACCAGCAGTGTGATAGCATGTCAGGCGTCGCTACGTAAAGCGATAAGACGCCTTGGAGCCACTATGAGACACATGTGGACCAACCCAAAAATCTTGAGATATTTTTTTTAATTAACATTTTTTATCTCATTCGTGTCTCTGGCTGATCTGGTCAGAAGGTGGGTAAACAGAGGCTATGAAAAATGTATGGAATCGTATGTGATAAGTCGCGCGGAAAGGGAGTGCAAGGGTTGAAGGGGGTAAAAGATATTTCGTTGGACAAGGGATGCGATACGAAAGGGGTAAGTGGCCGGTGGCGTTAAGAAATTGCTTCTTCTTTCCCTTCCTGCACCGAGTGAGTCACAATATTTATAGTGCAAATAATTAAAAACAGCTTTTTATACGTCGCTCGTACATTACCATGCGGTAATCGGGCATTGTGCAAGCGAGTCGTGAATTTGCTACGCGAAGTCGTCCTGCTTCACTTTGAAAATTCACCCCGAAGCACCCCTTGCGGTCCTGTTAAACTCGTCCCTGGACAGTGAGATGCTGGTTGTAAAGAAATTCAAAAAAAAAGTAAAAATAAGGGTGGAAGGGTTCGTATTTAGGGGTGCGCGGATTTAGATGGTTATCGTTGTCTCGTGCGAAATGGATACTGTAGAGTATCGTTATCTCGTGTGACGTTTTAACGTACAGGTATACCTGTAACGTATTTGGGAACTTGAGGTATCTTTGGATATTGGGCATAAGGCCCGTTTTATTATTTTGGGGTTAGATAGTTTTTCGAGGAAGGGTTAGGGGTTGATGGGGGGTTGGATGCTTGGCGATAATAATAGACCGGAGTGTGGACGGACGTCAAATCAGTGACGAAGAAAATATTGGCAGCGACGTGTCTTTGGAAGTTTAGGTCGCGACCACAATGCGCTACGGGACGGCCCAGGTAAACCCGACGGCAGAACCAGAGCAGAGCTGAGTGAAATGGTGCGCTGATTCGTATAAAGGCCTATATTTATTTTGGGTTATTGACTTTAGTAAATATTACATGACCAGGCATTGTGCGGGGCCCTTAATATTAGCATAGCTTGGATTGAGCTGGTGCCTGGTATTGTTGGTGTATATTGGTACACCCCTGGGGCAAACAGTAGTCATTGTGAAGCGCGAGCGCCACCCTGTGCGCACATCAGAAAATGGGAAACTGATCTCTTTCGGTTTTTGGCAGGACAGAAAAAAGGAAGAAAGAAAAGAAAAAAACCAGTTCGGGAACCTTGTTGGGACTTAGTAGATTTAGAGAAAAGCGTGTACCCGGTATAGGGTGAGGTCCATCTTGAATACCGGGGACCATCGGTTTTCGTTATTTGTACTATTTTTAAAAAAAATAAAAAAATAAACACATCCGTTTACTTTAAACTACCTCGGAGAGGAGTTTGTCTGTGGGTTTAAAATGTAGCTTTGTACTTTTCAAAATTTCTGAATAGCAACGACGACTCTTTAGCAAGGTACTTGAGAATGGAAGAAAAGGTTAAAGAGTAAGGGAAAGATATTAAAAAATGACCGACTTCCTGATTCCCGCGAAATAATCATTTATCCTCGTCTCGGCGTCGAGACGAAATCCGCAATAAAGAACACCTGGGTACGAACGTGTTCGCGGGCCGTTCCATGAGGCCCCGACGTGCGAGGGACCGTTTTCCTGGTAGACGCGTGTCCACGCATCGTCACACCTGCTTACGTGAATCTCGTACATGCTCCGGGGCCTTACACCCGCCTGGTTGTCTCCGTTCCTCGTAAGTCCCACTGTCCTTGTCGCTCCAGGTCCTCCACCGGATCTCCATAAGGCCCCCTCTGCACAGTCTCCAGGCTACCAGAGAGTCTACGTGGCCAAGAACTATCTAGCCCTTTTCCTCTCGTGGGACTCACGGGCCCATTTCCCGCCGACGGTCTCGCTCGTCGCTTAGTCCGTGCGTGCGTAGGCAGACGCGTTCCTGGCGTTGCGTGTGAGGGCATGCTGAGAACGCGGCTTAAATGCCTCGTCGCGAACACGTAGATCCGCGACCGGCATGGAATTAGGGCCTTAAGTGTTTCCTCCTCCGTAATCCCCGTGACACGCTCGAGCAAGGATTTACGAGCTAAGTCCAGGGCCTGATGAAAGGATTCATGCCCAGTTAGTAGCTGGATAGGAAATGACGGTTTTGCCGCTATTAAATAAGAAGGAGAAAAATTGCTCTAGTGAATTTTAACTTTTTCTAGGGGAATTATCGAACGTAAGATAGACAGATATCTAGGTATCTAGTAACCTGTCTTCATTGACGCCGTTACGAGACAAGGTCCCTGTAGCAAGGATGAAATAGTGATGTCAGAAATGGGCCTGATCGCTGAAGAGGAAGAGCGAGGGACAGTGAGTGGGTAGTGAGAGGGAATAAAGCGCAGTGAGTAAAAAGAGGAGGAACAGGGAGGGTAGTCACGGCGGGGGTGTTTCGTGACGCCCTCCAGTAGCTACCGGGGCCCCGGTTTGAACCGAGGTCCCACGCACCTGGGGTCCTAGCCGGGCCCTACGTAGGCCTCACTGGGGACCCCTTTGTCATGCTAATACTCCTGCTCTCTCCTCGGCCTCAAAGTTTCTCCCTTGCGATACCCCCGTCGCGAGCGACCAGGTGTGCAGCCCTTGTGCCATGAGTTCGGGGCCTTGTCACCCGATCGGCTAAGGCCCACGAGGCTCGAAGGGAGGAACCACGAAGTGAGGTAGGGGTCTGGGCCCCGTAACCCGCAACTCGAGTAGAACGACTGGCGCGACGGATAGACAAAGGGCCCCAAGAAACGAAGGAGAGGTACGGCAGTTTCGAATAAGGCCCAACCAACCTACAGCGAGTATCCTATCGTAATCGGCAAACCAAGCAGATTCCTTTGTTATCATCCACTCGTTTAACATATCGTTGCTCGATTTCTCAATGGCTTCGCAACCTCATTCGAAATGGTGCCGACGGCCGTCCAGACCTCAGTGATTCAAGAGGGTCTTATCGACTACCTGGGACACAGGGTATCGGGGAGGCAGGGGGTGCGCGGGGCCTTTTGTCGAAATTCCAAGTGGAACGAGTCGGCGTTATCAGCGAGAGGAATGCGCAACCTGTTGAGGGTAGATGGGAGGCTCGAACGTTGCCTATAGAAGAGAGACGCCGTAGGGAGGAAAAGGCGGCACCAGGAGCAGCCGGGGGACTTGACAGTGTAGCAATCGACGATGTCGCAGCGGCACCAGTTTCCGGTGCGTCGATCTGTCGATACGCTTCAGAGTCTTCAGGCCGGGGCCATTCGAATAACATCGATGCACCTAACCTCAAACCACTTCGCTTTTCCACTTATATTTACAGTGACTACGGGTACCAGTCGCTACGGTGCCACGTCATTGATGCTTTTCTAGGTTATTTTATTTTTTTATCTCTCTCGCTCCTCTTTACGCAAGATCTTCTCTCAGTATCTACTTTCCTTACAGGAACATCGAACTAGTCCTTTACGGATACCAAATTCTTTCTTTTACATTTCTCTTGAAAATCACAATTGGTCACTTCGTTCGCTCTTGGACGATTTAACTAAATTGAATCGACGCCCTTAAGCAGAGTCCGTTGGTAATCGGATTATATTGCTTCCGCCCCCCTTTCACTCCTGATGAAACTTCCGTCACCCTCCCTCCAGCTTTTTGTACTCGCAACGGCACTGGTCGAATGGTATCGTCACTACTACTGGTATCTTGTAATTCCTACGCGAATACTAGTTTCCCTCTAGCACCCTGGTAGTCTGGCTCGCTGAATTTCAACCCTTATTTGAATTCTTATCGAGTCCCATCGTCGCGGTTCGTCGACGTAATCTTGGCTCGTTACAATTATTCACCCCTTTCGCCGGAAAGGAACTCGGGACGAGCACCGAACCACCCCAGGGCCCCTTTAACCCCCGAAAGAAAGAGTCACCACCCTCTTTAATTTGTCACAATAAAGATCCTGGCAAAATGGCAGATGGAACAATTATCTTCTTTTTTTCTTCTTTTATTTTACCGACTCAACTTCTCAATAACGCATTAGAAGTTCATCCCTTGTATCCTATACAGTAAAACCGTATGACTCTTCGCTCAGTGCCATCGCGAACACTTTGGACGAAGATGATATTTTTGGGATTTTTTTTTTTTCAAAAAAACATTCCTCTACCTTTCGAAAATATTTGATATCTCAAGTCCAATCAAAATACGTGCACTACCGGGTAATCTCGAAGTTCGTAATAATTTGAACTTCAGCAACTTAAGGACTGGAGCCTAGGAATGGGTCTTTAGGTAGAGTTCGCTTCGGGGCAGTCGTTGACAGCGTCGGCAGGCGTCCGCAGGCGTCGGCAGGCGTCGCTCCACCAGGGCTGGCTTCTACTGGCCCCTAATTGGGAGACCGGCAACTAACTCTCTTAATTACCGCCTCCACTTCCTCATCTCTTCTTACTCCGTCATAGCTACCACCTTTCCAGCGAACTCGCTGCTGGTCTTACTCTCCCTTACTTCTGTCTCCAGCATCCCTCCTTTCTTTTTTTTTTTATTACTTTTCTCCTTGTTCTCACTCCCACCCTCAACCATCCACCCCTTCTCGGCCGACCTCTCTTCACTCTTTCGCAACGAGCCTTGAAAGCCCTGAGAAAAGTTCCGTCGACTTAATTACACGGAATAATCGCAGAAGCACAGAGCCAACCCGCCGTCGTCGCCATTGCATCCACTCTTGGATTACGGAATTTCAAATCTCCTACAAAGCTTTGCCCGACGCACTTCCCAACGACCCTTACTCTCTGCCACCCCTTTACCCCTTTGGTACTTTTCTAATGGCCAGCCTCTCAGTAGCTACCACCCCAAGTTCCAGGTCGCGTCACAAAAATCCTGATCATCGGTAACTTTGATGATCTGGATCCACTGGATTGCCAATCCACTGGTCCATTGGATAAGTGTTCAAGGATGATATCTGTCAGTGAGTGAGATCTTTATCTTCTTTAGATAAATCTCAAATTATATTGACCCATCGAATCTCTCTGTCAAATACTCAGCTGGACCGGTCATCGGCTCTTGTCTTGAAATTTCATCTGGATCCCACAAAGTCCTTTGCCGGAGAACGTGAAGATCTTCAGATTAGGTCCAGGATGGACGACTGGTCATGCAAGACGTACATTGGACTGTAAGAAAAATTTGAGAAAATTGTCTTTCCCTGTTTGAAATTTGCTCTAAATGTCTTATCGGATGGGAAATATATAAATTTTTTTTGTAAATTAAAGGATAAAAGAAAAGCAGAAACTGACAAAGCGAATTTGGGTCGAGTCTACAAAGTTTCGGTCTTGAGCCACCTAGGTATACGTATAGAGAACTGAATGGAGTATCCTGGCTCTCTGGTTCTCTCTTGAGTTTGGTCGATACGGAGTCTCTCCTCTCCTCTCCGGGATGGCGGGATCCCTCTCGGAACCCCTGCCAGGGACCGACAATAGGCCGCAGTAGTTCTCATTTGATTAATAACCCGCCCACAATGAGCGTTCCCAGTGGCTCTCAGTTGATTAACGAGTTCCTGGTCCTCACAATGCCGACGGGCTGCCGTAAGATCGTCCTAGATCCCACCAGTCGTGGCTCTGTGATCCTGCCCGACGAGAATGGTGGATCCTTAGCAGGATCCATCCCAGCGCCAATCCTGATAACTAGAGATATTTCAAAGGGGAAAGTCACTAGATTGATATTTCAAAATTCCCTAGCATTTATTCCTTTACACGTTATACCACTCCACCGATTCCTCATTCTCATACGTAAACCATATACAACAGGGGGTTCGTACCCTTGGACCATCCAAAATGGCGACTCTGAGAGTATATCCCATATCGTGGGAACCTTTTTACCAACTGGAGCACGAGGTCCCTGCGAAAGGCCTGTCAGAACCCAAGCAGGTAAAGTCTCACGCGATCCCAATGCGAATGGCTTGTGAGAAAATCACTAGGTGCTTCGGCAGATTCGACGTTCCTGTCCTCCAAAATCAAAGGTCAGATCTCACGGAAACGTCCGGTGAAATGATAAACGTTGAAAACAATTGGATGAACAAATTTTGAAAAATTTCTTTTTTCATACTTCCTCCAAACTTTCTTCCTACAGATTACTTTAATGTCTTTGGCTAAATCTTACCGACTCCGAACCTTGACTCCGCCGATTCACTCGTTACCCGCAAAGAGGTTAAGAACGTAGAAAATATGTAAATCCGTGGGAGGAGCGATGTTTAAATTTCCGATATTTTAACCGCACCCGGCTTACCCGTGCAACAAGTCCTTTCTCCTCGGTTGCCTCTGAAAGCCCAACTAAGTAATTTCGGTTACGCCATCCGCTCGCGGCTTCCACGTTACTGCAGTCGGGGGGGTTGGGGGGGGTGGCCCACCCCATCCACGAATACTTGCCTCCTCTTTGGTCGCCCCCTCGTCCTTCGCTTCGTAACCGTGGCAATGCCGTATATTTTTTACTTTTTTTTTTCTTTCCGCGCATAGCATTACTTCCAGATGAAACTTCCGGATGCATCGCTAAATGGGATGCTGGATGAGACGATTGGCCCGGCCGAAATACATTGGCAAGCGAACCGTATGAAACGGACAATTTTTTATTTATTTATTTTTTCCACGATCCATTGATAAATTATCAACGATATTGGCGAATCTGCGTGCGTACCCTGTGATCCGTGCGATATGAAAATTCCAAAAAAAAAAACTGTGCACGTGTGCCAGTTAGTCAAAGATAGGTTTAAAAATAGAGAAAGAGAAAGAATGAAAGCGAAAGAGAGATAAAGAAAAAAAGCGAATCGGGACATTTGTCAAAATCAGGAGGCATTGTGCCTACCATGCGTACCTAGAACGGGCGCGTGCCGAATCCATCAAAATTTCGAGTGGCAACAGTGTCACTGAATATTAATGTCCCAGGTTGCCAACCTTCTCTCTATCGGATTATTAATGTGCTTCATGTATTTGCAAGTGGCGATATTGATTTTTCCCCGTCGTTCGCTGCAAAAATTATCACGGTTTACATGCATCCATATATACATACATCGAATTTATAATTTATCAATACACACATACGCGATTCTTTATTTCTCTATCCAGTGATTATTCGTAATTCGTCTTTACCACAGTGCTACCAATCTAACCGTACCCGAACGTCATCCAAGTTCCAATTACTTCGCTGGACACATGGCGCAGTGACGTAACCGGTCCCATACCGAACCACGGCAATTATTTCTACACCGACTGTACCAGTTGCATCTGTCGAATATTGAAATTAATCAGTGCAGCGATGCATTCTCTTCCGGTGCATCCGCGTAAGAGCAAATAGGAAACTTTTGAACCAGATTGTACCGAACAAATTTATCAATAATAATAACAGCACGTCAACCCATCGATACACTTTTCGAATTATCTTTCCGATCAGCTGTTCATGTAGATTCATCAGGTCCACCGGTATAACCTCGCTCGATCGGTATTACCAACTGCTCCTCCAGTAATAATCTTCGATCAAGTTTTGCAATCTCATAAATATATTCATACACGTACTCATTGTTACCAATGTCTTCCGCCCTCGTGTACCAACTTTCAAGGACCTTTTAAGCAATCATAAGCGAACTGGCTTTCCCGTTGGGGTTTCACGTGAGGGTTATACACACGGTACAAAGTAAACGTTTGCTGTTGCTAATCAGGCTTACATAATGCCGGGCCGATACATGCGCGTCCAAACAGCCTCCGGGGGTTGGAGGTTGCAGAGGATTGGCTGCGTATCGGAGTGCTACTCCCGTAGGTATACGCATGTGCATATTATGGCGACTGGCCCTGAAACTCCTTAGGGTGTTCCTGTGGTATGTGCTGCTAGTGTAAATATATATATACTGACCTCTGAAAGCTGATCCAGTACCTAGTACAGCTAGTACTACCACGTGCTATATATGTGCTGTGTCCTATGCACTATGTATATACTTGGCCAATATTTTCCTAAGGTTATGTTTGGCTGGGCGATGTAGAGGCACAGATTGGATTTGAAGTTTATAGAGCGGAACTGTTACGCCGGGGGTTCCTAATAGCTGAGAGATCAGAGTTCAGATGCTTGTGGATTCTGCAAGATATCGTTGAGCATGCATTTTGGATGTATCGATATTATATTTTTTTTACTTATGTAATATTAAAAAAAGTTATCGATCACTCGTAACTCTAACAGAGAACGTAAGGATTTTTCTTCACAAAAATTATTACTCGAGACAGCAGCGCCGCCACGCGTAGAAAAGCCGCGACTCTCTACGCATTCAGAAAGTAGTAGGACTCGTTATTATTAAGCCGAATCCTCATGGTGATGGATGAAACTGGAGGCGAGCGGAGGCGTCGTTTGTGCGCGTCCATCATCAATAACCGCACGTCCACGAGGAAAGGCTCAAGGTGTCCAAGAGGGACGCAGTGGTAGACGGCGAGAGAAAAAGGAGCGCGTAAGAGGTTAGGGGGGAAGAAGAGGGAAGAAGAAGGATCTTTAAGGAAAAAAGAGAGAAGGAAAAAAAGAGAAGTCTTAAAGGGCGAGGGGGGGGGGCGGGGAGGAAAGAAAAAATAAAGAAGCAACGACAAGTAGTCTATCTCCATAAGCAACTAGGTACCTGGTCTCTACAGCATCGATTGAACTACGAAGAGGAACCTTCTACGTATGTATAACCCAGGGGCAACGAAATCCTCTTGTCTTTTTCGACGGCGGCCAGACAGCCGCCGCTCCGGGAGTCGTGAACGTGAGCTGTGCTTAATGACGCCCACACGCTGATTACGAAATAACGAGAAAGCCAGTGTCACAGTCAGCAGGACAGGTTCACTCGCGCGGAACTCCGCTAATGGATACGGGATACGATGATCGTTACGTTGAGAATGATTCTACGACGCCAGTTTGTACGTATTTCTTCGTTTGTCCCTCTGTGCGGCGTATTTACGAACTATTACGAATCCGCGCATGCGCACTCGGCTAACGGCTTCGTTTAAACGCACAAGTCCTATTTTATGCTCTACCGTTTATGTTTACCAATGAAATATCTATCGATTTCGTTCCCTTTCGCTCCTCGATTAACCCACGTCTCTCTGCGGCTCTTCGCTGATAGTAATTACTGCTCGTATGTATCAGACACGCAATCAAGAATGAATTATCACGGGACCACGCCCCTCGCCACCGCTCACCGGCTACAACAATGCCGGCGCATCACGCGCAGCCACCCGACTGTCGATGATGTGTGTTAATAGTCCCCTGTAGGTTTCGCTCACTGTCCCACTGGGATGATGGATACTGACTTCTCGCGTAGGTACGTTTCGTGGCTGTACTTAATACTTTTTTTTCTTCTTATTTTTCTCATCAACTTTTTTTTTCTTTCTCTCTCTTATTATTTCGTCATCCTTCGCTCACGACAAGGACGACGGGCAGGCGGTATTTAATTTTGCTTGATTATCTTTCAATTGCACGGATGAGCTTTTTTTAAAACTTTTTTTTTCATCTCTAACATTTTCTTCGGGAGTTCAAACAATAATCCGGAAAGAATCATCGGATTAAGTCTCGGACCTTCCTACTCCTAGAGATACCCACGACAATTCCGGATCATAACCACGGCTAATAAAATAAATCCCTGAACTCGGAGTGTCCTGATGGCTCTTTATGGGGATCTTCCTATCCCGTCTAGCCTGGCACGTACCGCGTGTACCATTATTATCCAGGATACGAGCGTGTTACGTAGTACGTGTCCGTGACGGAGAATCAGATCGTCCATAACATTGTTGAAATAATTCATTTCCTGTATAAAAATTGGAAAAATAAGGTTCATCTAGGATAATAATAATTTTTAATACACAAAAATCTCGTTGTTATCCCAGACTGTAATTATATGAATTTTCATAGCTCGTCGTACGGGATTAATGTATTATGCTACAGGATGATCAGATTTTTTTTTCTTCCGAAGATACATAGAATTTCCATAGCAGTACCCGTACCAGGGTCGCCAACCATAAAAGCTGAAATAACTCTTGGTGCAACCCCGTAGCCGACGCAAACCCCTCTGGACAATATCGGGGTGGTAATAAATTCGCAATTTCCTTATTACGGGTAATGCCCCGGTCGCTTGTGCTCCCTGGCGGAGCCGGGAGCTCGCATAAATATCCCGGGTTCCGGTGATCCCGTAACTTCCGGTCAGCCGCAATGACTTACGCCCAGGGCTGGCGAAGCTGGAGCACCCTTCTCGGCTTTCCAAAGCAAACACAGCACGTCCCCCTCTCATATCTATATACGTTAGTCGCGCGAGAGAAGGACGAAGCTCGCGATGGAATTTGTCCGGCGGGTTCCGCCCTCGGATGACCGCTGATAAATTTACTGGATTTCTCCTTTCCGACTTTTCCGGACTTTTCCGACTTTTACCGAATATATCCAGAGTCGGGGACACCCTCGTACGTATAGCCATTTACTACCGTTCCTTCACTTACGACCGCAGCGGCAGCGTTAACGCCGTCAGGGGCGTACGCAAGTCGCCAAACCCCCCTCGCTTCTTCACCCCGTGACCCCTCTTACATGGCGTTTGCCAACTCTGGTGGTAAAGTTGCGAACTAGAAAAAAAAATTTTCAAAGCTTTTTCCGATCGGAACGCGCGACTAACTTTTCAATATGAAAGATTGTGCTTGGTTTCCTGCGAATTGCTATACATATATGTTTACTTGTAAATACATAGGTACTTTTTTACGAAGCTTTATATAATGTCCATATCCGTCTGAGGGGCAAGTGAGTGTAATTTCCGGAACAAGTGAAAACTGTTTTAAGGGATGATAAAAAGTTTGAACTTGTTTTTTTTTAACGAAATTTTATTATCTGTTACCAGCGCGTAAAAGAAGGTTCGATAATCGTACGTTGATTTTTTGTAAAATTTTTCTTTTCCCTCATTTTCACGCATTTCTCATACAGGCCAATACCAATAGTCCTTCCTGCCCTTTTTTCATCCCTTCGGAAGCTCCTGACCTCCCGGGTTAAATCTCCGTCGAAATAATTTTCGCGGAATCTCTGCCGGTCCCCTCTATTCTCAGAAGCGAAAAAATGGGTGTCACGCTCCAATAAAACAAGCAATATCGTGGTGTCCTGGGGCCAAAGGAGCTCCTGGTGATCCGGGGGTGGTAAGGGGACTCCGTCAGGGTCCATGGGGTGGGTTGGACGGCCCTGGCTATATTGCTCCCGGATCATCGCGCCTGCATCACATTACGGGGATGATATCACCCTTTCTGCACGTACACACCTAACCTCTGGTATCATATGTGTACCGTATATATATAGTACAGAGCAGGTTATGACGTACCAAGCGTACCTACGAAGACGCTCATATGACGGGTATTGCGAATCATGGCACCCATTCAGTAATTCCTTTGCGCTCTCCGTGCGCCTATTCAAAAGGATCGGACCTAACACAGCCATATTATTATCAGCTTCATAGAAAAATTCTTGGTACACGTTATCAAATCTTTTGTCCTTTGACCCTAAAAATTTGGTTCGCGCACCTATGAAACAATTTTTTTCCTAAAATCGTTTGAAGGTATTAGTGGGATTAATGATGAAATTATTATCATTATTTGAATGAGATTGATAAAAGTACAGTGAGACACGGGTGGGTAGCAGCCTGATGAATCCGGCACTGAAGCGATAAACCCGCGACACACGGTGCCGATCTTGTAGGTGGATGCGCGTTATATTATAGGTTAGGTTAGGTTAGGTTAGGCTATAGGAAGGAAGGTTGCGGCTTCGATAAAGAGCCGATCACGCGTGTAACGCGCGGATTATTAATCGGAGAATAATTTGACGCTCCCTACGGTGTCCCCTTGGCTCTTTGGCTCTCTCACCTTCAGCATCCCCATGAAACCCCTCTGGATAAGGGTAGTTGGCACGGGGCCGGAGTTATTGGCTTCGCAGATTTGCGCTAATGTGTCTTCCGATAGTTCATAACGCGAGGCGCTTGCGATTCATGGACCCGTGAACTCGTAAACCCCTCTTCTCCATCTTCCTACCCCCCTTTGCCCCCCCAACACTCAGACTCCCTTACTTCTCATTCTTTCCACATACACTTTGCCCACAATTTATCCCTCTTTACGCTCTCGTTCGGTTTATCGCTCTGGCATACTGATTCCACTCCTTGGCATTGCCTTCATTATTTCACCCCCCAAGAGATTTACGTGGGATCCAAAGGGAATAATTATAGGAATTCTATTTGATCAGGGTGGAATATTAAACATACAAAAAAAAACATTTCCTTACCTCGACTGTACTCATTATCAATTATCCCCTTTGATTTTCATTAATTCTTATACAGCCAATTAAGGGCGAAAACAAATACTTCACTGGGATCGTGCTCATTTTTTTTTTACAACTTACCTAACCTGGCGGCTCAATTTTTTTCACTTCTACGAGCTGCCAGGCTTCTAAGGTAACCAGGAGGAAGCAAAGCGAAGGTAGCTGCAAGTAGAAGACTATACTTAATGGAGGTTCCTATCGGCTTCGTCTTCGGTTGGTACCTCTTCCTGACGGTAGCGGCCGATGACGATGGTCTTGGTGAAGTTGGCGATGGTGCCCGCTGGTAATGGTGGACACGTCATTTATCTTTCACCCTTCCTACCTTCATCCCGTCGTTCCCCACCTTAGCCACCTTCCTCGTACGTCCTACCATCCCACTTCACGTGGCGCCATCTTGGGCACTCCCACTCTCTCACACACGTTCACATACGGTGCCGACCAAAGGAGAGAACCTTCGTCCGACCGACTCACTCGCACTTGTAGCCTCATATATATGTATATACATCTCATAGAACACACAGTACTACCACCTTAGCCACTCTCACTCGGCGTCCGCCCCATTGCTGCTTCGCCACTCTTCGTCCATCTTAGCTGCGTGCCTGGAATAGTTGCCAATTATTTCAAGCCAGTCGAACCTCTCTCTCTCTCTCTCATCTAGATCACCCTACAGGCGTCTCTCTCTCTCTCAATAGAAAATCCGAGAGTGACCGCCACGAGCGAACGTTACACGTGAATTTATAAGCGTTGAAAAAAGTGTCAAAGCATAAATAAGAAGACACGCGTTTAAAAGCCGTGAGAGGTATTAACGCGAAAAAATATCAAATGAATATTCATCAGCGCCAACTTCCACTGTTGTTTTCTTTTCATTCGACCCGATAATGATAACGCATATCGCTCGTGACAAACTGCCTTTACGTGATCGGCCTACCTGATGTTACACAGTGTTGATATATCTTTCAATTTACATGTTTCGCGTTTAATAATGGATAATGATAATAATTTTTAATATTTTCATCGTTCACCCTCGATTATTATTATTATTTCAGCCACACGCGTTATATCTTTCGCACACCCAGGCCAATCGCATCGAACAATAGCCAGCTACTCCGCTCCTGATTTATTTCGTATCCACTTCCGGTTCTGGTTTCTGGTTCTGGTTCTGAATTCGTACTCCCGGCACGTAGCCCTGGGCCTCTCCTGGAATATTAGCGGGTAGTGGGTTCCGAGCCCGCACCAGGTCGAGCTTGCGAACGACAGTCGTGCATACCGTATTAAGCCCGCAGGGACTTTTCCATCTCTCTCTCTCTCTCTCTCTCTCACGCACGCGATCTATCTGTCTCTTACTCTCTCGCACTGTTCCTACACCCACTACGCACATACCTCTACATAGGGACAGATACCCACGGCTACACCCATCTCACGCACTATACTAGCTCGCACGCAGCTCCTATCAGTGCTCCGTGTGCAAATACTCTCGTATTCATGAACCCCCGGCTTATCGCCCTTTGGCTATGTACAGTAGTGCCACCACGAGATCTGCCATCCGCAGGCAGCCTGTCCACGTTTCTCGTGAGGTATTTTCTCGGGTACTGTGCAACTTTATATACGGTCCATAAACATATGGAACATAATGGACGTGTCGGGTTATACGTTTAAGTAGATATTCCCGATAGTGTGCAGACTTACCTTGTACCAGATTATATATATTTATATACGTGCTTTAAAAATAAAGCTAATATTTTTATTCATTTAAATCTTATCGTCTTGTACTACAGATTCTATGTCATAATGGCTGTCAACTTCAATGCGTCTGGCGAAAGGGTATAATTAAATACGAGAGGAGCCACATCCTTGCTCCTTTATCAAACCGTTCGTAGTATCGTGATGATGGACCACGTAACGACCCCTGGAACTTGTACTTCACGGAATCTAACCTAACCTTCGTATCCGTACGTGTATCTATTCTTGAGCGAAGTCAAAAACTGGCTTACATCCGTTTTCTTTGATTTTGGGATATGCAGAGATATTTTTATAATTGATATAGATATATAGTAATTTTTTAGAGGGAGCTAAGGGAAGAGAAATATATGTCGGAATGAAATGGAGATGGAATTTTATTGCTATATAAGATATTTCTGAAAGGGCGTAACGAAGGTGGAGGTCGAAGGTCGTAGGTTTTGCTAGGGTAAGTAAGGGCACGTTAGAAAAGTGTTTCTGACAGGCATAGAGAAGGCAATTTACGCTGGTAAAATGCAGCTTTGAAATTCCCTGCAATACTGCCTATATGGTACTCTGGATGCTGTTGGACAGCCGATTTCTTATCGTTAAACCCTATAGCAAACTGTATATTTGTGACACGGTCACAAGGCGATTCTGGTTACCGATACAGATAACGTTCTCGATTTCTGGTTCCCTTCGAGTCGCCACCCTGCTCAGAAGCTACGCTCTCGGGTTGATTCGTATAGTTACGCCAATGCTCTCGTAAGATTTCGTTATTGTTTAGTTGAGGTCGAGGTGCTCGAATCTGCCGTGGGGAGATAGTCTCGACGTACAG